>JAQPPZ010016614.1:3600000-4200000 GCA_028583015.1 Wollemia nobilis | reverse complement strand
GGGCCCCAAGTTAATTCTAGGGTCCATTATTCACTCCTCCCGTACTACCTAGTCTTGTAATTTATCAAATAAAAAATAATTAAAAATTAACTTGAGCAACGCTGCTAGAGTCTTGAGCTATTATCCCACATTTATTCCACAATGGCCCTCATGGTGGTATAGAAAGCACAACACCCACATAGAGCTTTGCAAATCGAGAAGTAGGATTTTGTGTTAAATGTCCAAGTGGATGCACATGAACCGTGACCCAGTCCCTCAAATGAGCGAATCATGGCCCAACAATATGCTCCATCCTCTCCTGTGGAAGCATCGTTCAATGGTGGTGAGTGTAGAATTTTCCCCATGTGTGATTTCCATTACCTATTTTCCCTCATGGGCACCAAGTTAATTCTAGGGTCCATTATTCGATCCTCCCATACCATCAAGTCTCATAATTTATTAAATAAAAAATAATAAAAATTAACTTGAGCAACGCTACGAGAGTTACTGAGCCATTATCCCAAATTTATTCCACAATGGCCCTCATGGTGGTATATAAATAACAACACCCACATAGATTTTTGCAAATCGGGAAGCAAGGTTTTGGGTTAAATGCCCAAGTAGATTCACGCGAACCATGACCAAACCACTCAAATGAGCGAATCATGGCCCAACAATATGCTCCATCCTCTCCCCTCGGAATTTTCCCCATGTATCGCTCAATGGTGGTGAGTGTGGAATTTTCCCCATGTGTGGTTTCCATTGGCTATTTTTCCTCATGGGCCCCAAGTTAATTCTAGGGTCCATTATTACCTCCTCCCGTACTGCCCAGTCTCATAATTTATCAAATAAAAAATGATTAAAATTTATCTTGAGCAACGCTACGAGAGTCTTGAGCCATTATCCCACATTTATTCCACAATTGCCCTCATGGTGGTATATAAAGTACAACATCCACATAGAGATTTGCAAATCGGGAAGTAGGATTTTATATTAAATGCCCAAGTGGGTGCATGCAAACCATGACCCAGCCCCTCAAACGAATGAATCATGGCCCAACAATATTCTCCATCCTCTCCCGTGGGAGCATCGCTCAATGGTGGTCAGTGTGGAATTTTCCCCATGTGTGTTTTCCATTGGTTGTTTTCCCTCATGGGCCCCAAGTTAATTCAAGGATCCATTATTCACTCCTCCCGTACTACCCAGTCTCATAATTTATCAAGTAAAAAATAATTAAAAATTAACTTCAGCAATGCTGTGAGAGTCTTGAGCCATTATCCCACATTTATTCCACAATGGCCCTCATGGTCGTATATAAAGAACAACACCCACATAGCAATTTGCAAATAGGGAAGTAGGCTTTTAGGTTAAATGCCCGAGTGGATGCACGTGAACCATGATCTAGCCCCACAAACGAGCGAATCATGGGCCAACAATATGCTTCATCCTCTCCCCTGAGAGGATCGCTCAATGGTGGTGAGTGTGGAATTTTCCTCATGTGTGGTTTCCATTGGATTTTTTCGTCATGGGCCCATGTTAATTCTAAGGGTTCATTATTCACTCTTCCCGTATTGCCCAGCCTCATAATTTATCAAATAAAAAATAATTAAAAATTAACTTGAGTAACGCTGCGAGAGTCTTGAGCCATTATCCCACATTTATTCAACAATGGACCTCATGGTGGTATATAAAGCACAACACCCACATAGAGATTTGCAAATTGGGAAGCAAAATTTTGGGTTAAATGCCCAAGTGGATGCATGCAAACCATGACCCAGCCCCTCAAACGAGTGAATCATGGCCCAAAAATATACTCCATCCTCTCTCATGGGAGCATCGTTGAATGGTGGTGAGTGTGGAATTTCCCCCATGTGTGGTTTCCATTGGCAATTTTCCCTTATGGTCCCCAAGTTAATTCTAGGGTCCATTATTCGCTCCTCGCGTACTACCAAGTCTCATAATTTATCAATTAAAATTTATGTTGAGCAACGCTACGATAGTCTTGAGCCATTATCTTGAGCAACGCTGCGAGAGTCTTGAGCCATTATCCCACATTTATTCCACAATGGCCCTCATGGTGGTATATAAAGCACAACACCAGCATAGAGCTTTGCAAATCGGGAAGCAATATTTTGTATTAAATGCCCAAGTGGATGCACGTGAACCATGACCCAGCCCCTCAAACAAACGAATCATGGCCCAAAAATATGCTCCATACTCTCCCATGGGAGCATCATGGAATTTTCCCCATGTGTGGTTTCCATTGGTTTTTTTACCTCATGGACCCTGTTGTGGTTGATCCACAACACACCCCAAAATTGGGGACCCACCTTTTGGCAGGCTTGCAGAGAAGAATCTCGGTGACCCAGATGCTAAAATTGAAGAAAAGAGAAAAAATGCATAAGTGTTGAAAGTGTCGCGAAATCGCGACTTGTCGCGCCATCGCTGCCGAAAATAGGAAAGTGTCGCGAAATCGCGACATGTAGCTCCATCGCTGCCGAAAAGGAGAAAGAAAAGAAAAATTGAAAGTTGTCACGAAATCGCGACATATCGCTGGAAAAGAGTGAAAGGGTGTAGCGAAATCGCGACATGTCGCTGAGAAGAAAAGAAAAGGTGTCACGAAATCGCAACATGCCTGAAAAGAATGAAAATGTGTCACGATTTCGCGACGTGCGGAAAGAATGAAAATGGTCGCGATTTCGCGACGTGTTTTGCCGAAGCGTACGGATGATGAAAAGTGTCACGATTTCGCGACGTGTTTTGGCAAAGTGTACGAAAGCGGAAAAACGTCGCGATATCGCGACAGGAAACAGCGAAGGGACTCGAAGCGGAAAGGCGTCGCGATTTCGTGACCGATTGCAGCTAAAGTGTACGGACGAAGAAATGGTCACGATTTCGTGACGTAAAGTTGCCAAAGAGGTCCGAAGGGGAAGCGGTAGCGATATCGTGACAGTTTGTTGAAAGAAGGCAAGAGAGTGATAATGGTCACGATTTCGTGACGTAAAGTTGCCAAAGAGGTCCGAAGGGGAAGCGGTAGCGATATCGTGACAGTTTGAGAGAGAGCCCGAAGGTGAAAAACGTCGCGATATCGCGACAGAAAGTGACATAAAGGTCCGAAGGCAAAAGCGGTAGCGATATCGTGACAGTTTGTGGGAGAGAGCCCGAAGGTGAAAAATGTCGCGATATCACGACAGAAAGCGACATAAAGGTCCGAAGGCAAAAGCGGTAGCGATATCGTGACAGTTTGTGGCAAGAAGGTCCGAAGGCAAAAGTGGTAGCGATTTCGCTACAGTTTGTGGAAGGAAGGCTCAAAATAGAAAACGGTAGCGATTTCGCTACAGTTTGTGGAAGGAAGGCTCATAATAGAAGCGGTAGCGATATCGCTACAAGTAGCTGTCGAGGGCGCACGGGCGAGGAAGGCGTCGCGATATCGGAATGCGATTTCGCGACATGTCGCGTTTCGCGGCTAAGAAGTTGAACAGGCGGTATGCAATTTTTGTCGAGATTTCATAGGAAAGCGTTACGGAAGGCGCAGAAAATGTAGGACACGTGGCGTACGAGTGTCGGAATTGCAGGAACGTTACATGCAATGGAAAATTTCGCACGTTTGGGCATCCAAGCATGAATTGAAAGTAAGGAAAAAGCGGGAATTTGAAAGGTCACTTGCAGGAAGGTGAAACGAAGCGACAAAGGGAATCGAAGAGCCATTTCAGTTAGTATAAAATCAAAAGCGCAGATTGAAAGAAAGGGGTTGGAAATTGCTGCTTGCAGAGTTGCAGAGACAAAGGCTTTATGCCATTCTGGGCCTGCACTTGGGCAATTTCCTTCTTTTTGTTCTGGAACATTTATGCCTGGAACAATCTGTAAATGTAATTGATACATCATTTAATACAGAAATACAGAGTATTGGCATCTCATTGATGAGAAAGAAGGAGTCATTTTGTGCATGCATGATTTAATGTTTTATCATTCATTCCAGATTTCTAAGGCTTTTAGGTGAAGTTTAATGCAAGTGTGCTTGGTTGCTTCATGCGAATGCCTAAATCTGGAATTACAGGTAGAAACCCTAGAAACCAGCACCTAATTTATTTGGATTGTGCGAATTTGCAGGTTCATTAGGTTAGGTTGCATGCATAAAACCTCAATATCTTCGGTTTCATCGAGTTGATGACAACATTCTGACTGTAGTTAGTTTTATTTCCATTTACTTTGTTTTATTTTTCAAACCCTTACTTTATTTCATGCAGTTTAATTACTGTATTTGAATAAGCAACTAAAAATCCATCAGAACTGAAGATTAGAATAGGTTTGTTCACTTTGAGTCCACTAGAAATTCAAATTAAATAAACCATCAGTGCCCCTTGTTAACATCCACTTGCAAACCCTAAGACATTCCTGGCATTTCATTTGAACAACATCATTTAAACATAACGAGAACCTTGGAGAAAGTTATTTTCTTTGCAAGCAGAGGATTTTGGGACTCAGATCCTACCGGAGAGTGTGCTTTCACAATCGGGTGAAAACACCACTCAACAGATTGGCGCTAGAAGGAGGGCCAAATTGGTTTATTTGATTTTGATTTTCATATCTGAATATTTTGTTTTTGATTTAATTTTGAAATCATTTAATAAATCTCATAGGCAGCTAAACTGCAACACTATTTTTGTTTTTGTTGCAGGTTTTCTTCGAAATAGCCGAGGGTTTCCTCGAGCGAGGCTGGACCCACCACGCCGTATTGCGACCAGGTCTCAAACAACCGGAGAAACCATTTTTCATGACCTTACTGGTACTCCCAAGAGTAAAGCCAAGCAAGTCGTAAGTACACCAGTCGCAAAAGACCTATTTTCTCCAGGAACATCGAGTGGACCTACGCCAGTAATATCCGTTGCACCTAGTGTGCCTATAGTAAGTAATATTTCTACTGCTATTGTAGGTCTGTCTTCATCAATTCTGAGTCAAATGGCTCAAGCTCCAGCAGCTCCTTGGTATGGAGCTAATAATACTCCTTTGAACATTGCTGGGGATATCCATGAAATCCCCAAGAACATTGAAATATTTCTGCCTAAATACAAACCAGATGGCCCAAGAACAGTAGAAGAACATATCCAAGCTTATAAGGATGTTTTAATTAGGCTGCAAGTTCAATATGAAGATGTGGCCTGCAGACTTTTCCCTATGAGTTTAGATCCAATAGCATATGAATGGTATATATGCTTGCCAACTGGTTCAATCACTTCTTGGATTCAAATGGAAAATGCCTTTGTTAATCAATTTAGATCACCCTTAGACCCTGCAACTATTTACAATCAGTTTATTACATGCAAAAGGGGCCAAGGGGAACCAATCAGAATGTTTAATCAGAGATTCCAAAAGTGCTATAACAGAGCAATCAGGCACTTTGCTATTGATCCCGCAGTGGCTTTGCAGATATATTTTGGGGCATTGGACCCCATGACAGCCATGTTTGCAAGGCGCAATCCTCAGGTTACCACGTTGGCTTTGGCCTATAATGAAGCCATGATTATCGAGCAACAAATGACACCACAAGGCTACGGGTTTACCCAGATGCCTATGGTGGGACAGTATGCTCCATATGGCCAAGCTCCCCAGGCAAATCAACTCATGGCACCACAAATGCCAAGCATGAACGCCTTTTCATATCAACAGCCGTATCCAACAGCACCCGCATATGCACCCATTCCAATCCAACCACTCACAGCCATTCCACCTGTCCCTGCATTTTTGCAGAGCAGTCAACCGACGATGCAAGGAACTAGTCAAGCCAATCCTCAGGCCATAGTTCCATTTCCAAATCCAACCCCGATTCAAAGTGTCAACCCATACGGGAATCCAATTCCTCGAACCCGACCCCAGTGTTGAATCAAGACCCCATTAATTATGCGAATCCAACGGGGGTTAACAACAATATGATTCCACCAAAAGATGTTTATTCAGAAGTCGAGGAGCTCAAGAAACTAGTGCATAAACTGAGCAATGACAGGGTTCAACAGCAGAAGTATGAGTCCCATGCCCCTCACCCAAATCAGAATTTTAACAATAGAGGGAGGCACTGGAACACCAAGCCAAACAATGGGGGAGTTCCTGCTCCCATTGCTAATCAATTAGATGCTTCTGCAGGCCCTAGCCAATCCAATTCTCTTTTGAATCTTTCAGATTTGGCATGGGAAAGGGGGTGCGAGGTTACATAACACAAAAGAACACAATGAGAGGAATTGTCCCGAGATTGCTAGATACACTCATTGTCTTCAAGCACAAGTTGATGATTTGGAATTGGTATCAAATGAGAGTCCATCACAACACCAAGATGATAATATTATGGTGATGGAAACTGTATATCATCAAGAAGGTGAGAGTGAGGAAGAAGAAGACGAAATTCTGGAACAGGAGGTGCAAGCTTTTCGAGATTTCAGAAAGGGGAACCATGGATACCATTTGAGAAGTAAGTCTAAAGCCCCTAAAACCTCATCAACACCTCCAAACAATTCTATTCTTCCTCCAGATACAAAGGCAAGTAACAACCCTCCCCCTCCACTCGGAAGAGAAATGTCTAATGACGTCCGGAAGACAGTCAAATTCGAAAAACCAAACTATGACGTAGTGGAGGATATGAAGAAGTCCAAATCTAGCCTTTCATTCCTGGACGTAGCTAGATTGCCCGGTCAAAAGGAGGCGTTGATAAGAGCTTTGAACTCACCTGATCCGATGTGGAAGGAAAAAAGAGTTGAATCCCATCTTATTTTGCGAAAGGAGAGAAGGGATGTCCCGCCATTCTTACTGACTCTGAGAATTGCGGGTAAGAATTTGCATAACTGTTTGGTGGACACAGGTGCCACGAGCAACCTCATGCCTGCAAAAATATGTAAAATGCTAGGTCTGTGACCTGTTTCATCCAAATGTACAGTCCTGCAACCGGACAGATCGGAGGTAAATGTGATAGGAACTCTATATGATGTCAAGATCCAATTGAATTCCGAACCCAGGGTTCAAGCAGGTTGTAGACATTTTGGTGGTTAATATCCCAAGCAGGTATGGAATGTTACTTGCTAGGGATTGGATGAAAACTCTGAATGGCTATTTTGCAACAGACTGCTCGCATATGTGGCTACCATGGAAGGGAATTGCAAATCAAATAAGAGTGGAAAACGAACCGAGGCTTAAAGAGATTATAACAGATTTTAACAAGCCGAATGAAGTTCAGTTTTCTGAGCCAGACTTAGGAGTCTATGCACTTGATGTTGAGGAAGTCTGTGAAGAGTTTAAAGAAGAAATGTGTCATGGTCATTCTTCTGAAGAAAATGATTACACGTGGTTGCTCAAGTTCGATGGATCAAAGTCTAGACAGGGAGCAGGAGCTGGAGTCGAGCTCACTGGTCCAGGAGGCAAACCATTGCTAGCTGCTTACAGACTGCAATTTCCTTGCACAAACAATGTGGCAGAGTACGAAGCATTGATCTATGGTTTACGTCTAGCATTGAGCAAACATGTTAAATGCTTGAAGGTTTTGGGAGATTCTGAGTTGGTAGTCAAGCAAATCAAAGGACAGTATACATGCCACGATAGAAGATTGAGCCTTTATAGAACTAGGGTTATGGACCTCATGGAAGAGTTCGACGCATTCAACATAGCCCTTATTTCTAGGAAAGGAAATCGAATAGCAGACTCTCTTGCATTCACCGCGGGCATGTTGAACCCGGTTGATATAAGAAGATGTAAAAAGTTTTCCATTGAATTGGTTCCTTGTCCATCAATACCCGATAATGTAAAGAATTTCCAAGTTTTTGAAAGTGACAGACATATTTTCAAATTTGTCACGAACTCGGGTATTTTTGAAAATCAGGTGATTGATGAGGAGCAAAGGTGGCAGGATGGAACAAAAGATGAAAGTGAAACTGCGTATCAATCCAACAAAATTCCTAAAGACGTGGTTTCATTGGAGAAGATGTTCGACATGGAATGCAAGAACAAGAAAAGAAAAAGAGTCCCACTCCCCAAAGATGCGTGTGATTCAATTAATCTAGGGAGTGCAGACAATCCAAAGGAGGTGTACATAGCAAAGGCATGTACAGAGGAAGAAAGGAGCAATATAATACAGGCATTGAAGCATTACATAGATTGTATTGCTTGGAACTACAATGAGCTGAAGACTTACAACCAAAACATTATCACACATACCATCCCTTTGAAGCCAGACTCCAAGCCTTTTAGGCAAAGACAACGAGTTGTTAACCCGCTATTGGAGCCGTTGATCGAAAAGGAGGTTAAAAGATTATTGGAAGCGAAAATCATTTTTCCTTGTTAGGCACTCAACCCGGGTGGCTAACCTCGTTCCAGATGAGAAAAAGAGTGGAGAGATTAGGCTGTGCATAGATTTTCGAAATCTTAATAAAGCCTCTCAAAAAGATAATTATCCACTGCCATCAATCGATGAAATTCTACAAATGGTAAATGGATCTGAAATGATGTCCTTTCTCGATGGATATTCTGGGTACAACCAAATTCTTATACATCCAGATGACAGGATGAAAACAGCCTTCACTACCAAGTGGGGGACATTTGCATATAAGAGAATGTCGTTCGGATCGTTAAATGCTGGTGCAACTTTTCAACGCGCCATGGATTACGCATTCAAAGGGCTCATAGGCAAATGCATCATCGTGTATGTGGATGATATCCCAGTTTTCTCGAAGAAGAGAGAGGATCATGTCAAAGATTTAAAGAAAGTGCTTCAAAGATGCAGAGAACATGGAATTTCCTTAAATCCCAAAAAGTGCATTTTCGGAGTGACAGAAGGAAAATTGTTGGGTCACATTATTTCGAAAGAGGGCATATCCATCGACCCAGAAAGGATACAAGCCATCCAAAACCTACCTCTCCCGAGTAGTAAGAAAGAATTGAGATCTTTCTTTGGGCAGGTTAATTTTGTGAGGAAGTTTATCTCTAGCTTTGCTGAGATAGCCAAGCCTCTGAACAAGATGCTAAAGAAAGATGTGGATGTAAAATGGAACGAGGAAAGCAGAGCGGCCTTCCAGAACATCAAAGATGCCATTTCCAGAGCCCCTGTCCTTATAAGTCCAGACTACTCCAAGCCTTTTTATATTTATGCTTTTGCATCAGAACACTCCTTTGCGAGTGTATTAACCCAAAAAGGCGAGGATAGTGCCGAAAAACCCATAGCATTTTTAAGTGCCCCCCTGAAAGATGCTCAATTAAGGTATTCAATCCTTGATAAGCAAATGTACGCACTTTTCAAAACTATGAAAAAATTTAGGCACTACATCGTACATAGCAGAGTTATTGCCATCGTGCCCGATTCTGCTGTCAAGACCATGTTTTTACAGAATGAACTAGGTGAGAAGAGAGGAAAATGGATTTCAACCATCCAAGAATTTGATCTCGAAATCCAACCAATGAAACTAGTTCGAGGATAGGGACTGGCGAAGGCGATCGTAGAAAATAATCCGCAAATAACAAGTCAATGCTCAAATACATAATACATGGCTAAGGATGACTGGTATGTTGATATTGTGCAATTTTTATTGACTGGTAAGTGTCCTTCTAATCTGAATTCAACACAGAGAAGAGCCTTAAGGCTTAAGTCTGTCAATTATCTGATAAAATCTGGTGTGCTTTACAGGAAGAATCATGAAGGTATCTACCTGAGGTGCTTGAACAAAGAAGAAGCTGCCAGGGTGTTGCAGGAATTTCACGGGAAACATGGAACTGGTCATGGTGCAGCCAATGCTACAGCACATCAAATCCTGAGAGCAGGATACTACTGGCCACATATTTTCAAGGATGCGCATACCCATGTACGATCTTGTCATATCTGTCAAGTGGCTGCAAATAGAGAGAGAAATGCAGCCATGCCGTTGCAACCTGTAGTTGAAATGAGACCATTTGCACAGTGGGGACTAGATTTCATCGGGGTTATTAACCCAAATTCTTTTGATTCTCATAAATTCATTTTGACAGCTACAGACTACTGTACAAGGTGGACAGAAGCGATTCCTACTAAACATGCCACCACAGATGTTGTGATTAAATTTCTTGAGGATCAAATTATAACAAGATTTGGAATGCCCGACTCTATTGTCAGTGACAATGGTAAAGCTTTTATTTCTACACAATTTGCAGATTGGGCATATGATAACAAAGTGAGCTTAAAGTTTGCATCCAATTACTATCCTCAAGGAAATGGGTTGGCCGAGTCTTCAAATAAGAATTTGTTGAATACTATTAAGAAGTTGTTGGAAAAGAACCCTCGGGACTGGCACAACCAACTAAAGTTTGCCCTTTGGGCAGATAGGACCAGAGTGAAAGAGTCCATAGGGAATACTCCCTATCATTTGGTCTATGGGCAAGACCCGATATTTCCAGCAAATTTGAAGTTGCAGACCTTACATTTCATACAAGAGTACTTGGGGACAGATGATCAAGTTGAAGCCAGGTTGAGCCAGTTGTTGCACCTTGATGAAAAGAGAGAAGAGGCCATGAATCACATGAATAAACACCAGGAAGTTATCAAGAGATGGTTTGACAGAAGGGCCAAAGTTAAATCATTCAGAATTTCAGATTTGGTATTACTATGGGACAAAAGACATGAGGAAAAAGGGAATCATCAAAAGTTTGATTGTCTTTGGTTAGGCCCATATCAGATTTCAGAGATTCTTGGGAAGAATACCTTTAGGCTAAAAACCTTAGAAGGGAGAGATTTCATGCTACCGGTTAATGGGCAGATTTTAAAGCATTATTTTAGCCCTTAGGTTGTGAGATTTTGATATTATTCTTTTGGTTTTGGTGGGGATTTTCAGATTTTGTTTTTATTGTTTAGGATTGTTAGTCTAGTTAGGATTTTGATTCTGGATTTGATTTCAATTGACATGTTTTGTTTTGAAAAAAAATATATATATATATATATATATATATATATATAAATAAAAAATTGAGGTGTCAACTTATGCTTAAGGTTAGGAGAATATGAAATATTGGAATTATCTTGTAAAAGCTCCACAAGTAACATAAAACATTTTAAGTTATATTGTTTGATTTTGTGATACATGAAAGAGTCAGTTTTGCATGACAAATCATTTCATTTGCAATTCAAGAAATAATGCATTCATGTTCCATCTCACCTTACATACATCTCATCTTAGTTACATATGCATCTTAGGTACAAGCCATTAAAGTATGTCAAATCCTCTTAGGGTTGTGTTATAACATATATGTAAGTAAATCCTAAGGTTGGAAACTGAGTTTTGAGATATCTAGAACCAAGCACGTCTCATATATTAAAAAGGATCTTGAGCAAAATGATCAAAACCTAACTTGGAGGAAAAGGTTGGGCGAAAGAAGTTTTTCATGTCTATCCTATTATGCAACATGATCCTTAAAACAGTGGTTTTGACCACTTCCATAGAGCTTAAAGCCTAAAATCAGAGTAGTAAGGATAGGGTTAAATCCTCATCAAACTTAGGTTGAGGATCCAATTCCCCAAAGCTTTGATTTGACCCACATGGAGTAGTAAGGATAGGGCATAAATTCTCATCTCGCTTAGGTTGAGAATCTGATTCCCCAAAGCTCTTATGTCTCATTTCATAGTAAATCTTGGATTGTAAGGATCGTACTACTTGTCCTCTGCAAAGGATGGGTAGTCATCCCCAAGGTCTAAGCAACAAAATTAATATTTTCTATTTACACCTAAAGTTTGGATTGTAAGGATCGTACTACGTGTCCCTAGCTAGGATGGGTAGTCATCCCCAAGGTCCAAGAAGTAAAAGAATAAATAAACTTTTCCCATCTCATCTTTATATTGGATTGTAAGGATTGTACTACTTGTCCTCTGCAAAGGATGGGTAGTCATCCCCAAGGTCCAAAGAAATGAAGATAAGTTTTGGATTGTGGGGTTAGATATGCCCATGCATGGCATCATGTCTTGCCTAAAAACAAGACCACTGATTGTCTAGAGGGTTAGACTAGCATGACCATTTCTTCCATAATTGGTTTAATTATTTTGCTTAAAGTGAGGTAATGAACTCTAAATCAGAATAGTAAGGATAGGGTTAAACTCTCATCTCGGTTGGTTGAGAGTCTGATTCCCCAAAGTTCTGATTTCACATTCACTTGCACATGGGTTCCAGATAGTAGGGACTCATAACCAACTTTGGGATATAATAAGGTAATGAATTAGAGGATCTTAAGAGGGTTTGGCAATCTTGAAGGCTTGTACCTGATAATAGAAGAATGACTATGCCTTTTACAAAAGCAAAAAAAAAATCTCCCAGCACATTCATTAGGGTACACAAATCATTCACCATCCCACATATGCATTCATGCAAAACTGATAATGAAGTGTGGATCAATTTCAAATGATAGGAAAAGAAATTCATTGCACACACTGAGCTAATACTTGATGATTCTGATGATTCATGTACTTCTGATCTTTGGGCATTTGTTATATTGCTTATGTGCTAACATATGTTTGCGAGTTTGTGATATGTTTCAGGTTGGGTTCTTACTAAAATTCTCAAGAGCATTTGACAAATAGAGTCACCATTTGTTGTGGTTGATCCACAACACACCCCAAAATTGGGGACCCACCTTTTGCAGGCTTGAGAGAAGAATCTCGGTGACCTGGATGCTAAAATTGAAGAAAAGAGAAAAAATGCATAAGTGTTGAAAGTGTCGGAAATCGATTAAATGTACGAAAAAGGAAAGTGTCACGAAATCGCGACATGTAGCTCCATCACTGCCGAAAAGGAGAAAGAAAAGAAAAATTGAAAGTTGTCGCGAAATCGTGACATATCGCTGGAAAAGAGTGAAAGGGTGTAGCGAAATCGTGACATGTCGCGAAAAAGAAGAAAATGTGTCGCGAAATCACGACATGTCTGAGAAAAGAATGAAAATGGTCACGATTTCGTGACGTGTTTTGCCGAAGCGTACGGATGATGAAAAGTGTCACGATTTCGCGACGTGTTTTGGCAAAGTGTACGGAAGCGAAAAAACGTCGCGATATCGCGACAGGAAACAGTGAAGGGACTCGAAGCGGAAAGGCATCGCGATTTCGTGACCGATTGCAGCTAAAGTGTACGGACGAAGAAATGGTCGCGATTTCATGACGTAAAGTTGCCGAAGAGGTCCGAAGGGGAAGCGGTAGCGATATCGCGACAGTTTGTTGAAAGAAGGCAAGAGAGTGATAATGGTCGCGATTTCGTGACGTAAAGTTGCCAAAGAGGTCCGAAGGGGAAGCGGTAGCGATATCATGACAGTTTGTGGCGAGAGAGCCCGAAGGTGAAAAACGTCGTGATATCGCGACAGAAAGTGACATAAAGGTCCGAAGGCAAAAGCGGTAGCGATATCACGATAGTTTGTGGAGAGAGAGCCCGAAGGTGAAAAACGTCGCGATATCATGACAGAAAGTGACATAAAGGTCCGAAGGCAAAAGCGGTAGCGATATCGCGATAGTTTGCGGCAAGAAGGTCCGAAGGCAAAAGTGGTAGCGATTTCGCTAGTTTGTGGAAGGAAGGCTCAAAATAGAAAATGATAGCGATTTCGCTACGTTTGTTGGAAGGAAGGCTCAGAATAGAAGCGGTAGCGATATCGCTACAAGTAGCTACCGAGGGCGCACGGGCGAGGAAGGCGTCGCGATATCGCGACATGTCGCGATTTCGCGACATGTCGCGTTTTCGCGGCTAAGAAGGTGAACAGGCCGCTTGCAGTTTTTGTCATGATTTGCACAGGAAAACGTTACAGAAGGCGCAGAAAACGTAGGACACGTGGCGTACAGGTGTCGGAATTGCAGGAACGTTACATGCAATGGAAGATTTCGCACGTTTGGGCATCCAGCATGAATTGAAAGTAAGGAAAAAGCGGGAATTTGAAAGGTCACTTGCAGGAAGGTGAAACGAAGCGACAAAGGGAATCGAAGAGCCATTTCGAGTTAGTATAAAATCAAAAGCGCGAGATTGAAAGAAAGGGGGTTGGAAATTGCTACTTGCAGAGTTGCGAGAGACAAAGGCTTTATGCCATTCCGGGCCTCGCACTTGGGCAATTTCCTTCTTTTTGTTCTGGAACATTTATGCCTGGAACAATCTGTAAATGTAATTGATACATCATTTAATACAGAAATACAGAGTATTGGCATCTCATTGATGAGAAAGAAGGAGTCATTTTGTGCATGCATGATTTAATGTTTTATCATTCATTCCAGATTTCTAAGGCTTTTAGGTGAAGTTTAATGCAAGTGTGCTTGGTTGCTTCATGCGAATGCCTAAATCTGGAATTACAGTAGAAACCCTAGAAACCAGCACCTAATTTATTTGGATTGTGCGAATTTGCAGGTTCATTAGGTTAGGTTGCATGCATAAAACCTCAATATCTTCGGTTTCATCGAGTTGATGACAGCATTCTGACTGTAGTTAGTTTTATTTCCATTTACTTTGTTTTATTTTTCAAACCCTTACTTTATTTCATGCAGTTTAATTAATCGTATTTGAATAAGCAACTGAAAATCCATCAGAACTGAAGATTAGAATAGGTTTGTTCACTTTGAGTCCACTAGAAATTCAAATTAAATAAACCATCAGTGCCCCTTGTTAACATCCACTTGCAAACCCTAAGACATTCCTGGCATTTCATTTGAACAACATCATTTAAACATAACAGGAACCTTGGAGAAAGTTATTTTCTTTGCAAGTAGAGGATTTTGGGACTCAGATCCTACCGGAGAGTGTGCTTTCACAACTGGGTGAAAACACCACTCAACAGACCCCAAGTTAATTCTAGGGTCCATTATTCACTCCTCCCATACTGCCCAGTCTCATAATTTATAAAGTGAAAAATAATTAAAAATTAACTTGAGCAACACTGCCTGAGTCTTGAGCCATTATCCCACATTTATTCCATAATGGCCCTCATGGTGGTATATAAAGAACAACACCCACATAGAGCTTTGTAAATCAAGAAGCATGCTTTTGGCTTAAATGCCAAAGTGGATGCATGCAAACCATGACCCAGCCCCTCAAACGAGTGAATCATGGCCCAACAATATGTTCCATCCTCTCCCCTAGGAGAATCACTCAATGGTGGTGAGTGTAGAATTTTCCCCATGTGTGGTTTCCATTGGTTTTTTACCCTCATGGGCCCCAAGTTAATTCTAGGGTCCATTATTCATTCCTCCCGTACTGCCCAATCTCATAATTTATAAAATAAAAAATAATTAAAAATTAACTTGGGCAACCCTGCAAAAGTCTTGAGCCATTATCCCATATTTATTCCACAATGGCCCTCATGGTGGTATATAAAGCACAAATCCCACATAGAACTTTGCAAATCAGGAAGTAGGCTTTTGGGTTAAATATCCAAGTGGATGAAAGCGAAACATGACCCAACCCCTCAAATAAGCGAATCATGACCCAACAATATGCTCCATCCTCTTCCCTGGGAGCATAGCTCAATTGTTGTGAGTGTGGAATTTCCCCATGTGTGTTTTCCATTGGCTATTTTCCCTCATGGGCCCCAAGTTAATTCTAGGATCCATTATTCGCTCCTCTTGTACTACCTAGTCTCGTTATTTATCAAATAAAAAATAATTAAAAATTAACTTGAGAAACGTTGCGAGAGTCTTGAGCTATTATCCCACATTTATTCCACAATGGCCCTCATGGTGGTATAGAAATCACAACACCCACATAGAGCTTTGCAAATCAGGAATCAGGCTTTTGTGTTAAATACCCAAGTGGATGCATGTGAACCATGACCCAGCCCCTCAAATGAGCGAATTATGGCACAACAATATGCTCCATCCTCTCCCCTGGGAGCATCGCTCAATGGTGGTGAGTGTGGAATTTTCCCCATATGTGGTTTCCATTGGCTATTTTCCATCATTGGTCCCAAGTTAATTCTAGTGTCCAATATTTGCTCTTCCCGTAATGCCTAGTCTCATAATTTATCAAATAAAAAATAATTAAAATTAACTTGAGCAATGTTGAGAGACTCTTGAACCATTATCCCACATTTATTCCACAATGGCCCTCATGGTGGTATATAAAGCACAACACCCACATAGATATTTACAAATTGGTAAGCAGGATTTTGGGTTAAATGCCCAAGTGGATGCATGCAAACCATGCCCCAACTCCTCAAATGAGTGAATCATTGCCCACCAATATGTTCAATCCTCTCCATTGGGAGCATCGCTCAATGGTGGTGAGTGTGGAATTTACCCTATGTGTGGTTTCAATTGGCTATTTTCCCTCATGGACCCCAAGTTAATTATAGGATCCATTATTCGCTCCTCCCGTATTGCCTAGTATCATAATTTATCAAATAAAAAATAATTAAAAATTAACTTGAGCAACGCTGCGAGAGTCTTGAGTTATTATCCCACATTTATTCCACAATGGCCCTCATGGTGGTATATAAAGCACAACACCCACATAGAGCTTTGCAAATCAGGAAGTGGGCTTTTGGGTTAAATTCCCAAGTGGATGCACATGAACCATGATCCAACCCCTCAAACGAGTGAATCATGGCCCAACAATATGCTCCATCCTCTCCCCTAGGAGCATCGCTCAGTGGTGGTGAGAGTGGAATTTTCCCCATGTGTGGTTTCAATTGGATATTTTTCCTCATGAGCCTCATGTTAATTCTAGATTCCATTATTCGCTCCTCCCATATTTCCCACATTTATTCCACAATGACCCTCATGGTGGTATATAAATCACAACACCCATATAGAGCTTTGTAAATTGTGAAGCAGGCTGTTTGCTTAAACTCCCGAGTGCATGCACACGAACCATGATCGAGCCCCTCAAAAGAGTGAATCATGGCCCAAAAATATGCTCCATACTCTCCCATGGGAGCATCGCTCAAAGGTGGTGAGTGTGGAATTTCCCCATGTGTGGTTTCCATTAGTTGTCTACCCTCATGGGCCCTAAGTTAATTATAGGGTCCATTATTCGCTCCTCGTGTACGGCCAAGTCTCATAATTTATCAAATAAAAAATAGTTAAAAATTAACTTGAGCAACGTTGTGAGAGTCTTGACTCATTATCCTACATTTATTCCACAATGGCCCTCTTGGTGGTATATAAAGCACAACACCCACATAGATATTTACAAATCGGGAAGCAGGCTTTTGGGATAAATGCCAAAGTGGATGCATGCAAACCATGACCCAGCCCCTAAAACGAGTGAATCATGGCCCAACAATATGTTCCATCCTCTCCCCTGGGAGCATCGCTCAATGGTGGTGAGTGTAGAATTTTCCCCATGTGTGGTTTCCATTGGTTATTTTCCCTCATGGGCCCCAAGTTAATTCTAGGGTCCATTATTCACTCCTCCCATACTGCCCAATCTCATAATTTATCAAATTAAAAATAATTAAAAATTAACTTGGGCAACGCTATGAGAGTCTTGAGCCATTATCCCATATTTATTCCACAATGGCCCTCATGGTGGTATATAAAGCACAACACCCACATAGAGCTTTGCAAATCGGGAAGCAGGATTTTGGGTTAAATGCCCAAGTGGATGAAAGCAAAACATGACCCAACCCCTCAAATAAGTGAATCATGGCCCAACAATATGCTCCATCCTCTCCCCTGGGAGCATCGCTCAATTGTGGTGAGTGTGGAATTTTCCCGTGTGTGGTTTCCATTGGCTATTTTCCCTCATGGGCCCCAAGTTAATTCTAGGGTCCATTATTCGCTCCTCCCGTACTACCTAGTCTCATAATTTATCAAATAAAAAATAATTAAAAATTAACTTGAGAAACGCTATGAGAGTCTTGAG
The DNA here is from genome assembly GCA_028583015.1 of Wollemia nobilis. Lineage (NCBI taxonomy): Eukaryota > Viridiplantae > Streptophyta > Pinopsida > Araucariales > Araucariaceae > Wollemia > Wollemia nobilis. Next base: position 4,182,211 of record JAQPPZ010016614.1, on the reverse strand, counting down.
CCATTATCCCAAATTTATTCCACAATGGCCCTCATGGTGGTATATAAATAACAACACCCACATAGAGCTTTGCAAATCGAGAAGCAGGATTTTGGGTTAAATGCCCAAGTGGATGCACACAAACCATGACCCAGTCCCTCAAACAAGCGAATCATGGCCCAAGAATTGTTCAATGGTGGTGAGTGTGGAATTTTCCCCATGTGTGGTTTCCATTGGCTATTTTCCCTCATGGGCCCAAATTTAATTCTAGGGTCCATTATTCGCTCCTCCCATACCATCAAGTCTCATAATTTATCAAATAAAAAATAATTAAAAATTAACTTGAGCAACATTGCGAGAGTCTTGAGCCATTATCCCACATTTATTCCACAATGGCCCTCATGGTGGTATATAAAGCACAACACCCACATAGAGCTTTACAAATCGGGAAGCAAGATTTTGGGTTAAATGCCCAAGTGGATGCACGTGAACCATGACCCAACCCCTCAAATGAGCGAATCATGGCCCAACAATATGCTCCATCCTCTCCCCTGGGAGCATCGCTCAATGGTGGTGAGTGTGGAATTTTCCCCATGTGTGGTTTCCATTGGCTATTTTCCCTCATGGGCCCCAAGTTAATTCTAGGGTCCATTATTCGCTCCTCCCGTACTACCTAGTCTCATAATTTATCAAATAAAAAATTATTAAAAATTAACTTGAGCAACACTGCGAGAGTCTTGAGCCATTATCCCACATTTATACCATAATGGCCCTCATGGTGGTATATAAAGCACAACACCCACATAGAGCTTTGCAAATCATGAAGCAGGATTTTGGGTTAAATGCCCAAGTGGATGCACGCAAACCATGACCCAGCCCCTCAAACGAGCGAATCATGGCCCAACAATATGCTCCATCCTCTCCCGTGGGAGCATCGCTCAATGGTGGTGAGTGTGGAATTTTCCCCATGTGTGGTTTCCATTGGTTGTTTTCCCTCATGGGCCCCAAGTTAATTCTAGGGTCCATTATTCACTCCTCCCGTACTGCCCAGTCTCATAATTTATCAAATAAAAAATAATTAAAAATTAACTTGAGCAACGCTACGAGAGTCTTGAGCCATTATCCCACATTTATTCCACAATGGCCCTCATGGTGGTATATAAAGCACAACACCCACATAGAGATTTGCAAATCGAGAAGCAGGATTTTGGGTTAAATTCCCAAGTGGATGCACGTGAACCATGACCCAACCCCTCAAATGAGTGAATCATGGCCCAACAATATGCTCCATCCTCTCCCGTGGGAGCATCACTCAATGGTGGTGAGTGTGGAATTTTCCCCATGTGTGGTTTCCATTGGTTATTTTCCCTCATGGGCCCCAAGTTAATTCTAGGGTCCATTATTCGCTCCTCCCATACTGCCCAGTCTCATAATTTATCAAATAAAAAATTATTAAAAATTAACTTGAGCAACGCTACGAGAGTCTTGAGCCATTATCCCACATTTATTCCACAATGGCCCTCATGGTGGTATATAAAGCACAACACCCACATAGAGCTTTGCAAATCGGGAAGCAAGATTTTGGGTTAAATGCCCAAGTGGATGCACGTGAACCATGACCCAACCCCTCAAATGAGCGAATCATGGCCCAACAATATGCTCCATCCTCTCCCGTGGGAGCATCGCTCAATGGTGGTGAGTGTGGAATTTTCCCCATGTGTGGTTTCCATTGGCTATTTTCCCTCATGGGCCCCAAGTTAATTCTAGGGTCCATTATTCGCTCCTCCCATACCGCCCAGTCTCATAATTTATCAAATAAAAAATTATTAAAAATTAACTTGAGCAACGCTGCGAGAGTCTTGAGCCATTATCCCACATTTATTCCACAATGGCCCTCATGGTGGTATATAAAGCACAACACCCACATAGAGCTTTGCAAATCGGGAAGCAGGATTTTGGGTTAAATGCCCAAGTGGATGCACGCGAACCATGACCCAGCCCCTCAAACGAGCGAATCATGGCCCAACAATATGCTCCATCCTCTCCCGTGGGAGCATCGCTCAATGGTGGTGAGTGTGGAATTTTCCCCATGTGTGGTTTCCATTGGTTGTTTTCCCTCATGGGCCCCAAGTTAATTCTAGGGTCCATTATTCGCTCCTCCCGTACTGCCTAGTCTCATAATTTATCAAATAAAAAATTATTAAAAATTAACTTGAGCAACTCTGCGAGAGTCTTGAGCCATTATCCCACATTTATTCCACAATGGCCCTCATGGTGGTATATAAAGCACAACACCCACATAGAGCTTTGCAAATTGGGAAGCAGGACTTTTGGGTTAAATGCCCAAGTGGATGCACGTGAACCATGACCCAACCCCTCAAACGAGTGAATCATGGCCCAACAATATGCTCCATCCTCTCCCGTGGGAGCATCGCTCAATGGTGGTGAGTGTGGAATTTTCCCCATGTGTGGTTTCCATTGGTTGTTTTCCCTCATGGGCCCCAAGTTAATTCTAGGGTCCATTATTCGCTCCTCCCGTACTGCCCAGTCTCATAATTTATCAAATAAAAAATTATTAAAAATTAACTTGAGCAACGTTGCGAGAGTCTTGAGCCATTATCCCATATTTATTCCACAATGGCCCTCATGGTGGTATATAAAGCACAACACCCACATAGAGCTTTGCAAATTGGGAAGCAGGATTTTGGGTTAAATGCCCAAGTGGATGCACGTGAACCATGACCCAACCCCTCAAACGAGCGAATCATGGCCCAACAATATGCTCCATCCTCTCCCGTGGGAGCATCGCTCAATGGTGGTGAGTGTGGAATTTTCCCCATGTGTGGTTTCCATTGGCTATTTTCCCTCATGGGCCCCAAGTTAATTCTAGGGTCCATTATTCGCTCCTCCCGTACTCGCCCAGTCTCATAATTTATCAAATAAAAAATTATTAAAAATTAACTTGAGCAACGCTACGAGAGTCTTGAGCCATTATCCCACATTTATTCCACAATGGCCCTCATGGTGGTATATAAAGCACAACACCCACATAGAGCTTTGCAAATCGGGAAGCAAGATTTTGGGTTAAATGCCCAAGTGGATGCACGCGAACCATGACCCAACCCCTCAAACGAGCGAATCATGGCCCAACAATATGCTCCATCCTCTCCCGTGGGAGCATCGCTCAATGGTGGTGAGTGTGGAATTTTCCCCATGTGTGGTTTCCATTGGCTGTTTTCCCTCATGGGCCCCAAGTTAATTCTAGGGTCCATTATTCGCTCCTCCCGTACTACCTAGTCTCATAATTTATCAAATAAAAAATAATTAAAAATTAACTTGAGCAACGCTGCGAGAGTCTTGAGCCATTATCCCATATTTATTCCATAATGGCCCTCATGGTGGTATATAAAGCACAACACCCACATAGAGCTTTGCAAATCTGGAAGTAGGATTTTGGGTTAAATGCCCAAGTGGATGCACGTGAACCATGACCCAACCCCTCAAACGAGCGAATCATGGCCCAACAATATGCTCCATCCTCTCCCGTGGGAGCATCGCTCAATGGTGGTGAGTGTGGAATTTTCCCCATGTGTGGTTTCCATTGGTTGTTTTCCCTCATGGGCCCCAAGTTAATTCTAGGGTCCATTATTCGCTCCTCCCGTATTGCCCAGTCTCATAATTTATCAAATAAAAATTAATTAAAAATTAACTTGAGCAACGCTGCGAGAGTCTTGAGCCATTATCCCATATTTATTCCACAATGGCCCTCATGGTGGTATATAAAGCACAACACCCACATAGAGCTTTGCAAATCGGGAAGCAAGATTTTGGGTTAAATTCCCAAGTGGATGCATGAACCATGACCCACCCCTCAAACGAGCGAATCATGGCCCAACAATATGCTCCATCCTCTCCCGTGGGAGCATCGCTCAATGGTGGTGAGTGTGGAATTTTCCCCATGTGTGGTTTCCATTGGCTGTTTTCCCTCATGGGCCCCAAGTTAATTCTAGGGTCCATTATTCGCTCCTCCCGTATTGCCCAGTCTCATAATTTATCAAATAAAAAATTATTAAAAATTAACTTGAGCAACGCTACGAGAGTCTTGAGCCATTATCCCACATTTATTCCACAATGGCCCTCATGGTGGTATATAAAGCACAACACCCACATAGAGCTTTGCAAATCGAGAAGCAGGATTTTGGGTTAAATGCCCAAGTGGATGCACGTGAACCATGACCCAGCCCCTCAAACGAGCGAATCATGGCCCAACAATATGCTCCATCCTCTCCCGTGGGAGCATCGCTCAATGGTGGTGAGTGTGGAATTTTCCCCATGTGTGGTTTCCATTGGTTGTTTTCCCTCATGGGCCCCAAGTTAATTCTAGGGTCCATTATTCGCTCCTCCCGTACTACCCAGTCTCATAATTTATCAAATAAAAAATTATTAAAAATTAACTTGAGCAACGTTGCGAGAGTCTTGAGCCATTATCCCATATTTATCCCACAATGGCCCTCATGGTGGTATATAAAGCACAACACCCACATAGAGCTTTGCAAATTGGGAAGCAGGATTTTGGGTTAAATGCCCAAGTGGATGCATGCGAACCATGACCCAACCCCTCAAACGAGCGAATCATGGCCCAACAATATGCTCCATCCTCTCCCGTGGGAGCATCGCTCAATGGTGGTGAGTGTGGAATTTTCCCCATGTGTGGTTTCCATTGGTTGTTTTCCCTCATGGGCCCCAAGTTAATTCTAGGGTCTATTATTCGCTCCTCCCGTACTGCCTAGTCTCATAATTTATTAAATAAAAAATAATTAAAAATTAACTTGAGCAACGTTGCGAGAGTCTTGAGCCATTATCCCATATTTATTCCACAATGGCCCTCATGGTGGTATATAAAGCACAACACCCACATAGAGCTTTGCAAATCGGGAAGCAGGATTTTGGGTTAAATGCCCAAGTGGATGCATGTGAACCATGACCCAACCCCTCAAACGAGCGAATCATGGCCCAACAATATGCTCCATCCTCTCCCGTGGGAGCATCGCTCAATGGTGGTGAGTGTGGAATTTTCCCCATGTGTGGTTTCCATTGGTTGTTTTCCCTCATGGGCCCCAAGTTAATTCTAGGGTCCATTATTCGCTCCTCCCGTACTGCCCAGTCTCATAATTTATCAAATAAAAAATAATTAAAAATTAACTTGAGCAACGTTGCGAGAGTCTTGAGCCATTATCCCATATTTATTCCACAATGGCCCTCATGGTGGTATATAAAGCACAACACCCACATAGAGCTTTGCAAATCGGGAAGCAGGATTTTGGGTTAAATGCCCAAGTGGATGCATGCGAACCATGACCCAACCCCTCAAATGAGCGAATCATGGCCCAACAATATGCTCCATCCTCTCCTGTGGGAGCATCGCTCAATGGTGGTGAGTGTGGAATTTTCCCCATGTGTGGTTTCCATTGGTTGTTTTCCCTCATGGGCCCCAAGTTAATTCTAGGGTCCATTATTCGCTCCTCCCGTACTGCCCAGTCTCATAATTTATCAAATAAAAAATTATTAAAAATTAACTTGAGCAACGCTGCGAGAGTCTTGAGCCATTATCCCATATTTATTCCACAATGGCCCTCATGGTGGTATATAAAGCACAACACCCACATAGAGCTTTGCAAATCGGGAAGCAGGCTTTTGGGTTAAATGCCCAAGTGGATGCACGTGAACCATGACCCAACCCCTCAAACGAGCGAATCATGGCCCAACAATATGCTCCATCCTCTCCCGTGGGAGCATCGCTCAATGGTGGTGAGTGTGGAATTTTCCCCATGTGTGGTTTCCATTGGTTGTTTTCCCTCATGGGCCCCAAGTTAATTCTAGGGTCCATTATTCGCTCCTCCCGTACTTGCCTAGTCTCATAATTTATCAAATAAAAAATTATTAAAAATTAACTTGAGCAACGTTGCGAGAGTCTTGAGCCATTATCCCACATTTATTCCACAATGGCCCTCATGGTGGTATATAAAGCACAACACCCACATAGAGCTTTGCAAATCGAGAAGCAGGCTTTTGGGTTAAATGCCCAAGTGGATGCATGCGAACCATGACCCAACCCCTCAAACGAGCGAATCATGGCCCAACAATATGCTCCATCCTCTCCCGTGGGAGCATCGCTCAATGGTGGTGAGTGTGGAATTTTCCCCATGTGTGGTTTCCATTGGTTGTTTTCCCTCATGGTCCCCAAGTTAATTCTAGGGTCCATTATTCACTCCTCCCATACTTCCCAGTCTCATAATTTATCAAATAAAAAATTATTAAAAATTAACTTGAGCAACGCTGCGAGAGTCTTGAGCCATTATCCCACATTTATTCCATAATGGCCCTCATGGTGGTATATAAAGCACAACACCCACATAGAGCTTTGCAAATCGGGAAGCAGGCTTTTGGGTTAAATGCCCAAGTGGATGCACGTGAACCATGACCCAACCCCTCAAACGAGCGAATCATGGCCCAACAATATGCTCCATCCTCTCCCGTGGGAGCATCGCTCAATGGTGGTGAGTGTGGAATTTTCCCCATGTGTGGTTTCCATTGGTTGTTTTCCCTCATGGGCCCCAAGTTAATTCTAGGGTCCATTATTCGCTCCTCTCGTACTGCCCAGTCTCATAATTTATCAAATAAAAAATTATTAAAAATTAACTTGAGCAACGCTATGAGAGTCTTGAGCCATTATCCCATATTTATTCCACAATGGCCCTCATGGTGGTATATAAAGCACAACACCCACATAGAGCTTTGCAAATCGGGAAGCAGGATTTTGGGTTAAATGCCCAAGTGGATGCATGCGAACCATGACCCAACCCCTCAAACGAGCGAATCATGGCCCAACAATATGCTCCATCCTCTCCCGTGGGAGCATCGCTCAATGGTGGTGAGTGTGGAATTTTCCCCATGTGTGGTTTCCATTGGTTGTTTTCCCTCATGGGCCCCAAGTTAATTCTAGGGTCCATTATTCGCTCCTCCCGTACTGCCTAGTCTCATAATTTATCAAATAAAAAATTATTAAAAATTAACTTGAGCAACGCTATGAGAGTCTTGAGCCATTATCCCACATTTATTCCACAATGGCCCTCATGGTGGTATATAAAGCACAACACCCACATAGAGCTTTGCAAATCGGGAAGCAAGATTTTGGGTTAAATGCCCAAGTGGATGCACGCGAACCATGACCCAACCCCTCAAACGAGCGAATCATGGCCCAACAATATGCTCCATCCTCTCCCGTGGGAGCATCGCTCAATGGTGGTGAGTGTGGAATTTTCCCCATGTGTGGTTTCCATTGGTTGTTTTCCCTCATGGGCCCCAAGTTAATTCTAGGGTCCATTATTCGCTCCTCTCGTACTGCCTAGTCTCATAATTTATCAAATAAAAAATAATTAAAAATTAACTTGAGCAACGTTGCGAGAGTCTTGAGCCATTATCCCACATTTATTCCACAATGGCCCTCATGGTGGTATATAAAGCACAACACCCACATAGAGCTTTGCAAATCGGGAAGCAAGATTTTGGGTTAAATGCCCAAGTGGATGCATGTGAACCATGACCCAACCCCTCAAACGAGTGAATCATGGCCCAACAATATGCTCCATCCTCTCCCGTGGGAGCATCGCTCAATGGTGGTGAGTGTGGAATTTTCCCCATGTGTGGTTTCCATTGGTTGTTTTCCCTCATGGGCCCCAAGTTAATTCTAGGGTCCATTATTCGCTCCTCCCGTACTGCCTAGTCTCATAATTTATCAAATAAAAAATTATTAAAAATTAACTTGAGCAACGTTGCGAGAGTCTTGAGCCATTATCCCACATTTATTCCACAATGGCCCTCATGGTGGTATATAAAGCACAACACCCACATAGAGCTTTGCAAATCGGGAAGCAGGATTTTGGGTTAAATGCCCAAGTGGATGCACGTGAACCATGACCCAACCCCTCAAACGAGCGAATCATGGCCCAACAATATGCTCCATCCTCTCCCGTGGGAGCATCGCTCAATGGTGGTGAGTGTGGAATTTTCCCCATGTGTGGTTTCCATTGGTTGTTTTCCCTCATGGGCCCCAAGTTAATTCTAGGGTCCATTATTCGCTCCTCCTATACTACCTAGTCTCATAATTTATCAAATAAAAAATTATTAAAAATTAACTTGAGCAACGTTGCGAGAGTCTTGAGCCATTATCCCATATTTATTCCACAATGGCCCTCATGGTGGTATATAAAGCACAACACCCACATAGAGCTTTGCAAATCGGGAAGCAGGATTTTGGGTTAAATGCCCAAGTGGATGCATGTGAACCATGACCCAACCCCTCAAACGAGCGAATCATGGCCCAACAATATGCTCCATCCTCTCCCGTGGGAGCATCGCTCAATGGTGGTGAGTGTGGAATTTTCCCCATGTGTGGTTTCCATTGGTTGTTTTCCCTCATGGGCCCCAAGTTAATTCTAGGGTCCATTATTCGCTCCTCCCGTACTGCCTAGTCTCATAATTTATCAAATAAAAAATTATTAAAAATTAACTTGAGCAACATTGCGAGAGTCTTGAGCCATTATCCCACATTTATTCCACAATGGCCCTCATGGTGGTATATAAAGCACAACACCCACATAGAGCTTTGCAAATCGGGAAGCAGGCTTTTGGGTTAAATGCCCAAGTGGATGCACGTGAACCATGACCCAACCCCTCAAACGAGCGAATCATGGCCCAACAATATGCTCCATCCTCTCCCGTGGGAGCATCGCTCAATGGTGGTGAGTGTGGAATTTTCCCCATGTGTGGTTTCCATTGGCTGTTTTCCCTCATGGGCCCCAAGTTAATTCTAGGGTCCATTATTCGCTCCTCCCGTACTGCCCAGTCTCATAATTTATCAAATAAAAAATTATTAAAAATTAACTTGAGCAATGCTGCGAGAGTCTTGAGCCATTATCCCACATTTATTCCACAATGGCCCTCATGGTGGTATATAAAGCACAACACCCACATAGAGCTTTGCAAATCGAGAAGCAGGATTTTGGGTTAAATGCCCAAGTGGATGCACGTGAACCATGACCCAACCCCTCAAACGAGCGAATCATGGCCCAACAATATGCTCCATCCTCTCCCGTGGGAGCATCGCTCAATGGTGGTGAGTGTGGAATTTTCCCCATGTGTGGTTTCCATTGGTTGTTTTCCCTCATGGGCCCCAAGTTAATTCTAGGGTCCATTATTCGCTCCTCCCGTACTGCCCAGTCTCATAATTTATCAAATAAAAAATAATTAAAAATTAACTTGAGCAACGCTGCGAGAGTCTTGAGCCATTATCCCATATTTATTCCACAATGGCCCTCATGGTGGTATATAAAGCACAACACCCACATAGAGCTTTGCAAATCGGGAAGCAGGATTTTGGGTTAAATGCCCAAGTGGATGCACGTGAACCATGACCCAACCCCTCAAACGAGCGAATCATGGCCCAACAATATGCTCCATCCTCTCCCGTGGGAGCATCGCTCAATGGTGGTGAGTGTGGAATTTTCCCCATGTGTGGTTTCCATTGGTTGTTTTCCCTCATGGGCCCCAAGTTAATTCTAGGGTCCATTATTCGCTCCTCCCGTACTGCCCAGTCTCATAATTTATCAAATAAAAAATTATTAAAAATTAACTTGAGCAACGTTGCGAGAGTCTTGAGCCATTATCCCACATTTATTCCACAATGGCCCTCATGGTGGTATATAAAGCACAACACCCACATAGAGCTTTGCAAATCGAGAAGCAAGCTTTTGGGTTAAATGCCCAAGTGGATGCACGCGAACCATGACCCAGCCCCTCAAACGAGCGAATCATGGCCCAACAATATGCTCCATCCTCTCCCGTGGGAGCATCGCTCAATGGTGGTGAGTGTGGAATTTTCCCCATGTGTGGTTTCCATTGGTTGTTTTCCCTCATGGGCCCCAAGTTAATTCTAGGGTCCATTATTCGCTCCTCCCGTATTGCCTAGTCTCATAATTTATCAAATAAAAAATTAATTAAAATTAACTTGAGCAACGCTACGAGAGTCTTGAGCCATTATCCCACATTTATTCCACAATGGCCCTCATGGTGGTATATAAAGCACAACACCCACATAGAGCTTTGCAAATCGGGAAGCAGGATTTTGGGTTAAATGCCCAAGTGGATGCACGCGAACCATGACCCAGCCCCTCAAACGAGCGAATCATGGCCCAACAATATGCTCCATCCTCTCCCGTGGGAGCATCGCTCAATGGTGGTGAGTGTGGAATTTTCCCCATGTGTGGTTTCCATTGGTTGTTTTCCCTCATGGGCCCCAAGTTAATTCTAGGGTCCATTATTCGCTCCTCCCGTACTGCCCAGTCTCATAATTTATCAAATAAAAAATTATTAAAAATTAACTTGAGCAACGCTGCGAGAGTCTTGAGCCATTATCCCACATTTATTCCACAATGGCCCTCATGGTGGTATATAAAGCACAACACCCACATAGAGCTTTGCAAATCGAGAAGCAGGATTTTGGGTTAAATGCCCAAGTGGATGCACGCGAACCATGACCCAACCCCTCAAACGAGCGAATCATGGCCCAACAATATGCTCCATCCTCTCCCGTGGGAGCATCGCTCAATGGTGGTGAGTGTGGAATTTTCCCCATGTGTGGTTTCCATTGGTTGTTTTCCCTCATGGGCCCCAAGTTAATTCTAGGGTCCATTATTCGCTCCTCCCGTACTGCCCAGTCTCATAATTTATCAAATAAAAAATTATTAAAAATTAACTTGAGCAACGTTGCGAGAGTCTTGAGCCATTATCCCATATTTATTCCACAATGGCCCTCATGGTGGTATATAAAGCACAACACCCACATAGAGCTTTGCAAATCGGGAAGCAGGCTTTTGGGTTAAATGCCCAAGTGGATGCATGCGAACCATGACCCAACCCCTCAAACGAGCGAATCATGGCCCAACAATATGCTCCATCCTCTCCCGTGGGAGCATCGCTCAATGGTGGTGAGTGTGGAATTTTCCCCATGTGTGGTTTCCATTGGTTGTTTTCCCTCATGGGCCCCAAGTTAATTCTAGGGTCCATTATTCGCTCCTCCCGTACTGCCTAGTCTCATAATTTATCAAATAAAAAATTATTAAAAATTAACTTGAGCAACGTTGCGAGAGTCTTGAGCCATTATCCCACATTTATTCCACAATGGCCCTCATGGTGGTATATAAAGCACAACACCCACATAGAGCTTTGCAAATCGGGAAGCAGGATTTTGGGTTAAATGCCCAAGTGGATGCACGTGAACCATGACCCAGCCCCTCAAACGAGCGAATCATGGCCCAACAATATGCTCCATCCTCTCCCGTGGGAGCATCGCTCAATGGTGGTGAGTGTGGAATTTTCCCCATGTGTGGTTTCCATTGGTTGTTTTCCCTCATGGGCCCCAAGTTAATTCTAGGGTCCATTATTCGCTCCTCTCGTACTGCCAGTCTCATAATTTATCAAATAAAAAATTATTAAAAATTAACTTGAGCAACGTTGCGAGAGTCTTGAGCCATTATCCCACATTTATTCCATAATGGCCCTCATGGTGGTATATAAAGCACAACACCCACATAGAGCTTTGCAAATCGGGAAGCAGGCTTTTGGGTTAAATGCCCAAGTGGATGCACGTGAACCATGACCCAGCCCCTCAAACGAGCGAATCATGGCCCAACAATATGCTCCATCCTCTCCCGTGGGAGCATCGCTCAATGGTGGTGAGTGTGGAATTTTCCCCATGTGTGGTTTCCATTGGTTGTTTTCCCTCATGGGCCCCAAGTTAATTCTAGGGTCCATTATTCGCTCCTCCCGTACTGCCTAAGTCTCATAATTTATCAAATAAAAAATTATTAAAAATTAACTTGAGCAACGTTGCGAGAGTCTTGAGCCATTATCCCATATTTATCCCATAATGGCCCTCATGGTGGTATATAAAGCACAACACCCACATAGAGCTTTGCAAATCGGGAAGCAGGATTTTGGGTTAAATGCCCAAGTGGATGCACGCGAACCATGACCCAACCCCTCAAACGAGCGAATCATGGCCCAACAATATGCTCCATCCTCTCCCGTGGGAGCATCGCTCAATGGTGGTGAGTGTGGAATTTTCCCCATGTGTGGTTTCCATTGGTTGTTTTCCCTCATGGGCCCCAAGTTAATTCTAGGGTCCATTATTCGCTCCTCTCGTACTACCCAGTCTCATAATTTATCAAATAAAAAATTATTAAAAATTAACTTGAGCAACGCTGTGAGAGTCTTGAGCCATTATCCCACATTTATTCCATAATGGCCCTCATGGTGGTATATAAAGCACAACACCCACATAGAGCTTTGCAAATCGGGAAGCAGGCTTTTGGGTTAAATGCCCAAGTGGATGCACGCGAACCATGACCCAACCCCTCAAACGAGCGAATCATGGCCCAACAATATGCTCCATCCTCTCCCGTGGGAGCATCGCTCAATGGTGGTGAGTGTGGAATTTTCCCCATGTGTGGTTTCCATTGGTTGTTTTCCCTCATGGGCCCCAAGTTAATTCTAGGGTCCATTATTCGCTCCTCCCGTACTACCCAGTCTCATAATTTATCAAATAAAAAATTATTAAAAATTAACTTGAGCAATGTTGCGAGAGTCTTGAGCCATTATCCCATATTTATCCCATAATGGCCCTCATGGTGGTATATAAAGCACAACACCCACATAGAGCTTTGCAAATCGGGAAGCAAGCTTTTGGGTTAAATGCCCAAGTGGATGCACGCGAACCATGACCCAACCCCTCAAACGAGCGAATCATGGCCCAACAATATGCTCCATCCTCTCCCGTGGGAGCATCGCTCAATGGTGGTGAGTGTGGAATTTTCCCCATGTGTGGTTTCCATTGGTTGTTTTCCCTCATGGGCCCCAAGTTAATTCTAGGGTCCATTATTCGCTCCTCCCGTACTACCCAGTCTCATAATTTATCAAATAAAAAATTATTAAAAATTAACTTGAGCAATGCTACGAGAGTCTTGAGCCATTATCCCATATTTATTCCATAATGGCCCTCATGGTGGTATATAAAGCACAACACCCACATAGAGCTTTGCAAATCGGGAAGCAGACTTTTGGGTTAAATGCCCAAGTGGATGCATGTGAACCATGACCCAACCCCTCAAATGAGCGAATCATGGCCCAACAATATGCTCCATCCTCTCCTATGGGAGCATCGCTCAATGGTGGTGAGTGTGGAATTTTCTCCGTACTGCCTAGTCTCATAATTTATCAAATAAAAAATTATTAAAAATTAACTTGAGCAACGTTGCGAGAGTCTTGAGCCATTATCCCATATTTATTCCACAATGGCCCTCATGGTGGTATATAAAGCACAACACCCACATAGAGCTTTGCAAATCGGGAAGCAGGATTTTGGGTTAAATGCCCAAGTGGATGCATGCGAACCATTGACCTAGCCCCTCAAATGAGCGAATCATGGCCCAACAATATGCTCCATCCTCTCCCCTGGGAGCATCGCTCAATGGTGGTGAGTGTGGAATTTCCCTCATGTGTGGTTTCCATTGGTTATTTTCCCTCATGGGCCCCAAGTTAATTCTAGGGTCCATTATTCGCTCCTCCCGTACTGCCCAGTCTCATAATTTATCAAATAAAAAATTATTAAAAATTAACTTGAGCAACGCTGCGAGAGTCTTGAGCCATTATCCCACATTTATTCCACAATGGCCCTCATGGTGGTATATAAAGCACAACACCCACATAGAGCTTTGCAAATTGGGAAGCAGACTTTTGGGTTAAATGCCCAAGTGGATGCACGTGAACCATGACCCAGCCCCTCAAACGAGCGAATCATGGCCCAACAATATGCTCCATCCTCTCCCATGGGAGCATCGCTCAATGGTGGTGAGTGTGGATTTTTTCCCATGTGTGGTTTCCATTGGTTGTTTTCCCTCATGGGCCCCAAGTTAATTCTAGGGTCCATTATTCGCTCCTCCCGTACTTCCCAGTCTCATAATTTATCAAATAAAAATTAATTAAAAATTAACTTGAGAAACTCTGCGAGAGTCTTGAGCCATTATCCCACATTTATTCCATAATGCCCCTCATGGTGGTATATAAAGCACAACACCCACATAGAGCTTTGCAAATACGGAAGCATGATTTTGGGTTAAATGCCCAAGTGGATGCACGTGAACCATGACCCATCCCCTCAAACGAGCGAATCATGGCCCAACAATATGCTCCATCCTCTCCCGTGGGAGCATCGCTCAATGGTGGTGAGTGTGGAATTTCTCTCCATGTGTGGTTTCCATTGGCTATTTTCCCTCATGGGCCCCAAGTTAATTCTAGGGTCCATTATTCCCTCCTCCCGTACTGCCTAGTCTCATAATTTATCAAATAAAAAATTATTAAAAATTAACTTGAGCAATGCTGTGAGAGTCTTGAGCCATTATCCCACATTTATTCCATAATGGCCCTCATGGTGGTATATAAAGCACAACACCCACATAGAGCTTTGCAAATCGGGAAGCAGGATTTTGGGTTAAATGCCCAAGTGGATGCACGTGAACCATGACCCAGCCCCTCAAACGAGCGAATCATGGCCCAACAATATGCTCCATCCTCTCCCGTGGGAGCATCGCTCAATGGTGGTGAGTGTGGAATTTTCTCCATGTGTGGTTTCCATTGGCTATTTTCCCTCATGGGCCCCAAGTTAATTCTAGGGTCCATTATTCGCTCCTCCCGTACTGCCCAGTCTCATAATATATCAAATAAAAAATTATTAAAAATTAACTTGAGCAACGTTGCGAGAGTCTTGAGCCATTATCCCACATTTATTCCACAATGACCCTCATGGTGGTATATAAAGCACAACACCCACATAGAGCTTTGCAAATCGTGAAGCAGGATTTTGGGTTAAATGCCCAAGTGGATGCACGTAAACCATGACCTAGCCCCTCAAATGAGTGAATCATGGCCCAACAATATGCTCCATCCTCTCCCTTGGGAGCATCGCTCAATGGTGGTGAGTGTGGAATTTTCCCCATGTGTGGTTTCCATTGCTATTTTCCAAAAGTCCTTATTCCTCTCCAAAAAAAAGCTTGAACTGTTGCAGGCCAAACAAGGTGAATGGTTTCCTATTTTTGTCACATGCCCGTGCATTTAATTATCAACCTAGGGAGCTTCGTAAACTTGCAAAGAGTCATAATTAGGTTACTACAATACCACTGGAGGTGAATCTACTAATCCTACATTTTGGGGGTGTTCTTGAAATGGTTTGTCAATCATTCCCGCACTCCTCAATGATTTACGTAAGAAGAACAAAATTAAACCTACAGAAAATAAATCATGTACACATTCCTGAAAATAAATCTACTGCAAATACTGGAACTAGCAAACTAATGAACGTTCTTATGAAAGCAATAAACTAATTAAAATAAATAAACAAAAAGGAAATGGGGAAGAAATACTGGCTTGGAGTGGGCCCAGGCTCCAGCAGCTTCTTCCCGATCGAACACGCGCTTAGAACTTCTGGAACTTTAATATATTCATCAACACACTACAATTTATCTTTGTACATCTAAATGGATCTTTATTTTATTTCTATATATTTCTCAGAACGATCTACGTGTGTTTATATAACACACCCGCAGAACTTCTGTTACAGAAGTAGTTACAACAGTCGATCTGTCCCAGACTAAATCAAGACAGTATGGTAAATGCAATTGACATCTGGAATTCTGTTCTAATGGCGACGTGTTCGTTGTTCAGTTTGTGCTTTTCCTGGCATCAATAAGACGTTTCGATACATTGGTACAATCTCCAATTTAGCTCTGCATGATGCAGAGCTGGAACTGCACCAGCCGCTGCCATCCACGTCGTTCAAATCTGGTCAACGGGCAAAGAATCAGTGGCGCCTTCTGGTTGTGGGGAGGCGCTTGCCTTTTGCTAGCACCTTTCGACTATGGGGAGGCGCTTGTCTTTGGTTGGCACCTTCCGGTTGCAAGGAGGCGCTCGTCTTCGGTTGGCACCTTCCGATTGTAGGGAGGTGCTCATATTCGATTGGCGCCTTTCGACTGCAGGGAGGCGCTCATATTTAGTTGGCACCTTTCGACTGCAAGGAGGCGCTTGTATTCAGTTGGTGCCTTTCGATAGCAGGGAGGCACTCGTATTCAGTTGGTGCCTTCTGACTATAGGGAGGTGCTCGTATTTAGTTGGCGCCTTTTGACTGTAGGGAGGCGCTCGTATTCTCTTCATTAACCCTCGATGAAATAAAGTGCCAGGTCCATCAAAAGGACCTCGACCGTTCCAAATCTAACTAAATCAACTGCAATTCCACAAAACATACTAAAAACACACAAATTAGATAACACGCATAATTATATCAAATATCTATATAATCATTCATAAAAGTACGCAATCCTTATTATACAACCGCATATTGATCAAAGAAATATGTACAAAATATGAGCATTTCTGGTGCTCATCATCCCCCCATGCCTAACATATGCCACGCCCTCGTGGCATCCAAGCTGCAGGTAGCCCTCTGAATTTTCATCGTCGCCATCTCTTGGAGGATTCTACTGCCCCTGTGGCCCGAGTCTGTCTTTTCATGTCGGAATTTGAAGGTGTGGTTCGCCTTTGCCTATGGGAAACTATGGCTGTCAATTGTCCTCTTCTTGTTCTGGCCGCTACTGGTGGTGGTCTAGCCAGCGTTGTTCCTGTCGATTGAAATGCAGCTTCGATATCTTGCCAGAGGTCGATGTCTGGAGGTCTGACCACTGCCAGAGGGATATCCGAGTTATCCCCTCTGGAAGGCACTACTTGGGCCTTGTATAATCTGGCCGCTTCAGGGGTAAGCCCTGCATTCTCCTTTGCAATCGTAGTGGCCTCCAATTGTGGGCCATATACTCCCCACCATTCCAAGTACTTCCTCATCATGGAAGGCCGCCCTCGGGATGAACCATAGATGTCCCAAAATTGGTTGTCTTCTATCGGATTGACGCAGATGCCAAAATCTCCTTTTACCCTCGAGGATGCCTTCCTGGCCTCCTTGGCTGCTTTCATTTTGTTGCACCGCTGCTCGAAATATTTTTGCCTTTCGATGAATGGCTGCATGTCCCATTTGTCCTCTTCGAAGTCGACGAAGGTCACTTTTGCCTTCTATCGAGCCGTCCTGGGCCTCTTTGCCTTGGCTTCTACAGAAAATGTGGCGGCTTGGATAGGGGTCTCTCCTTTCTCCTTCGGGGACTTCTCCTTGCTCTGAAGGATCGGCTGTGCTGCTATCTCCGGGGGTGATCCTTCATTTGCCTGTCTACCTGGTGTCAACCCCTCAGGCTCTTCTCCTTCTTCAGGCCTGGGGAGGTCCTCCTTATCCTCTGGTCTTATCTATTGCTGGAGACCTTCGTCCTACTCTGTGTCACTCAGGACAATGATAGGGGGCATGGTAGGACTTCTTTTCTTTTCACCCCCGAAAAATAGAGGAATCCTCCCCTGCCTCCAGGCTGCTCTGTCGGGCATCCGATCGAATCTCCCCCAAAGAGAATACTCGTTCGACGGATGTGGGAGAGTTCGTTGGCACTTCTTCTGCCCAATCAGTCTGAGTGGATGCCTCCTGTCTTGTTGTTCCTCTATCCTGGAGCATTTGATTTTCCTCTTGCAACTGCCGGACCAGCTGCTCGAGCTGAGCAATTCGCCTATCTCTTTCCTCCAATTCCCTTTTATGTTGGTTTTGGCAATCTTCCAGAATCTGCTGTGCCATCCAACAATCGGTTTGCCATTCGAGCGCCTCCTCCAAGGCCGCATCGATCTGGTCGTTACTCTCGAAAGTTCCTTCATTCCGTGGGCTCTAATTCGTTAATTCTTGGAGGTTTTGGGTGACAATGTCTATCTTCGGGTCACTCTGTCCTTCCTCCTCATACTCGAGCACTGGGGAATGCTCTGCTCCTCCTAGAAAATAGGGCAACGCCAATTGCTCGATGTTTGTTATCTCCTCTACAGGGGATGCTTCGTCTTGCCCTAATTCGGCAACCGCATTGTGTTGCTCTATTTGGCCACCATCTCCCTCTGCATCGTGGTTCTGTCCTTGTGCTTCTGTGTGGCGGACCAATGCCGATATCAGCCCATGGTGGGCTAAGGCGGACGGTGCCCCCTTCTGGTATCGAGCCGCTTCATCTTTCAGAGCATTCACCAGGTAGAAAGGTATGTTTAATTTCCTCCCATGCACTAGGTGATTGATGAAGTGCACATGATTAATGTGCAGATGGGTATACTTTCCTGTGCATGTGAAAAATCGAGCAATCTGCTCGAACATCTTTCGCATATTCATGGGGAGACTATTTTTGAGTAACCCATCCCTGTCTATCTGCACATTTCCTCCTGGAAGTAGTATTTCAGCGTATAGTTTTAACACTCCGCCCTTGTATGTACATTCCCCATTGAAGGGCAATCCAGTTGCTTGTGAGATGAACTCAGGGGTGACTGGAATTTCCACCCCTCGTACTTGGGCCGCATCGCCCCTCAAAGAGGCTACAAATTCTCTAGCTGCCTCCATTTCCTAGCCCTAACTGACCATGGTGTAGTATTCGAGCCACCCCTCGGCTTTGAATTGGGTCTTCACTGCCCCTCTGATCCCATCAGTATCATTGGGTTCATTCTTCTTGATCGCGTGGTTCTTGGACCTTCCTCCCATGGCGCCTTTTGCTGCTGTATATTTTTTTTTGTCCTTCCTTCTTCAAGAAGGCGCCTTCTTATAGAAAAGATACCTAACCCTAGCAGTTATGGAAGATGCCCTATCATTGGCACGCGATTTCGGCTATGGGGGGATACGATCTCTATGACGACGATATCTTTTTTGGTACTGCGTATTTATAAATAATTATATAAACGATTTGATTTAGTATGCGCGTACCTGATTCGTCATTCCAGTCGTCATGGTAGCCGCTGATTTGCTAACTTGTGACACGAGGGAGGGGTATGGTCCTTTGATGCCGCTCATTCGTGCGATGCTTCATTCCGCTCGAGGCGTCCGGTAGATGTAAATTTTGCACACGGGAGGCGTTCTTTGGTACCTTTCCCATGTGGATGGTGTCCTTGTAGCGCCTTTCCGACATTGTTGGTGCTCTTCTTCGAACGAATGCACCTTTCGGTGCTACGAGGTGCCTCTGATTGGTGGGAGGCACTTTTGCCTGCATGCGTCTTCCCAATGTGGGAGGCGCCTCCTTTTGGTTCACGCCTTCCCGATGTTGGAAGGTGTTTGTCTTGATGAATGTGCCTTCTTGATGTTGGAAGGCGTATTTGGTTGGATGAATGCACCTTCCTGATGTTGGAAGGCGTCTTGGCTGGATGAATGTGCCTTCTTGATGTTGGAAGGCGTCTCGGCTAGATGAATGCACCTTCTTGATGTTGGAAGGCGTATTCGGCTAGCTTTTTTTTTTTTTTTTAAGACTTGGTGCCTTCCTGCCACGGAAGGCGCCTACATATGTATATATATATATATATATTTTTTAATAGAACTTCTGAATGGATGGAAGGTGCTATCTTCCGATTTTCCGCCTTTCGGATGTAGTAAGGCACCTTCTTCTGGACTTGGCGCCTTTTTCTGGATGCAGTAAGGCACCTTCTTCTGGATGGGCACCTTTCGGGTGTAGTAAGGCACCTTCTTCTGGACTTGGTGCCTTCTTCTGGATGCAGTAAGGCGCCTTCTTCTGGATGCAGTAAGGCGCCTTCTTCTGGATGGCGATTTGATTGGAAAAAGGGTGATCAAGCCTTCCCAGTTTTTCATGCCGCCTAGATTCTACCTATGATCCGGTGTCGGAATGTTGAGCCGAATCAGGCCTAGTTTCCCAGATACCTATCCCTCGTGCTGTCAGGTCCTCCACCTACAAAAAGCAACCAAAAAATAAAGGAAAATAAAGGTAGTTAGACGTGTTTCATGCCTATTAGGCCCTGGATTAGGATGCCTACAGCTTGCATGCGGGCGTCGTCCCTACAAAAACACACATTACAAAAAAAACTATATTAACTAAAAAATTTTGGGTGAGCACTTTCGTGCCCACCATTTCACCTATGAGAGTTCGGTCTAGATCTAGCAAGATGGGGTCTCCCCCATGCCTACTCTAGATTCCACCTGTAACGTTTCGGACATATTATAGGGGCGTAGTCGGTGGCCATTGACTGTGAACATGGTGTTGTTGTCATCAATTTTCTTAACGCGCACCGCCCCATTCCTAATGAGCTCTACCACCTCATACGGCCCCATCCACCTTTGCATAAGTTTTCCCTTCCTTTCTTGGAACCAGGAATCATACAACAGTACCCATTCCCCTACCTGGAACTTCTTCAGCTTGATGTGGTTATCATGCCACTTCTTTCTCTGCTTCTGTATAATCTCTGTCCTCTGTAAAGCATCCAGTCGGATTTCGTCTAGCTGATCTAGCTGGCGAATCCTCTGTTTTTGAGCTTCGTCCAAGCTCAAATTTAATTCTGAAGCCGTCCTCAAAGTTTTGATTTCAAACTCGATGGGCATCATCACATTTTTTCCATAGACCAGTTGGAAAGGTGTGCATCCTGTGGTGGATTTCCACGTGGTGTTGTATGCCCAAACTGCCTCCGGCAACCGTGTGGCCCAATATTTCTTGTGTTGCTACACGATTTTGGTCAAGATGTTTTCTATCTCCCTATTTGTCACTTCTACTTGCCCGTTCACCTATGGATGGTAGGGCATGGTTTTATTATGCCGAACTCTATACTGCTCCATCAGCTCCTCAATCAATTTGGAGGTGAATTGGGGCCCTTGGTCTGTTGTTATCTCTTGAGGAACCCCAAATCATGTGAAAATATGGGAAAATAAGAAATCAGCGACCGTTCTTTCCTTTGAGTCCCTTAATGCCTGCACTTCCACCCATTTGGTGACATAATCCATGCAGACTAGAATAAACATCCTTCCCATCGAAGGTGGATTAAATGGTCCTACGAAGTCCATGCCCCATTTATCAAAATGTTCCAGGTGTATCTGGGGCTGTAGGGGAATTTCATCTTGGTGGGTTGGTCTACCCATCCTCTGGCACTTGTCACACTTGCTGGTATACGCTACTGCATCCTTGAACAGAGTGGGCCAAAAATACCCAGCCTACAGGATTTTGTAGGCAGTTCATTTCCCTACAAAGTGTCCTCCGCATGGCTCATCGTGACATGCCTTGAGAACTTCTGAAAACTCCTATTCTGCTATGCATATTCTTATAATTTGGTCCTATCCTATTTTAAATAGGAGACCATCCATCCAAAGGAATGATGCGCTCTTCTCTATGACCGCCTGCTTTTCTCGATAGGAGAGAGCATGTGAGGTCCTTCTTGTGGCCAAGTAATTGGCTATGTCTGCATACCACAGAGTTTGTTCACTAATAGTGAACAAATGTTCATCCAAAAACTGATCTTCCACTGCTTGATGATCTGCTGGTATCAATCTGGACATAAAATCTGCCATGACGTTGTCCTTGCCCGGTTTATCGACTATAGTGATGTCGAATTCCTGCAATAGCAACAGCCATATGATAATTCTGCCACCAATGGCTAGCTTGCTCATCAGATACCTGATAGCTACGTGGTCCATATGGATGAAGACCTTGTATCCCATTATATAGTGGTAGAATTTATTTATTGCATGGACAACTATGAGGAATTATTTTTCTATCACTATATAGTTGAGCTTTTCTCCCGCCAAGTTTTTATTGACATAATAGATGGCATAAAATTCTTTGTCGTCTTTCTGCTTGAGGACTGCTTCGATCGCATCGTTAGATGCATCGTAGTAAATATGGAACAATATGGCCCAATTCGGTCCTCTCAAGACCGGTGCAAATATCAATTTTTCTTTCAGCAATTGGAATGCTTCTTTGCAATCTCTTGTCCAATTGAACTCTATGTCCTTAGAAAGTAGGGTGTGCAGTGGTTTGGCAATCTTACTAAATTCGGCGATAAATCGCCGATAGTACCCAGTTGATCCAAGGAAAATTATTACCTCCTTCTGCGTTCTGGGGCTAGGTAGGTCTCTAATGACCTCGATCTTCCTCTTGTCTACTTTTATTCCTTCCACAAAGAGGTGGTGTCCCAACATGATGCCTTCCTGCATCATCATAAAACATTTTTCATTACTTAGGGACAAATAATTTTCCTTGCTCCTCTCGAGCACTCTTTCCAGATTTGTCATTGCCTCCTCGAAGGTTTCTCCATAGGCGGTGAAGTCATCCATGTATACGTCTACCTCGTCTCCTATCATATCAAATAATATGCTAAGCACCGCCCTTTGAAAGGTGGTCAATGCATTGCACAGTCCAAAAGGCAATACCTTATAGGCAAAAATTCCCCATGGACAGGTGAACGTTGTTTTATCTTGATCTTCTTCCCCTATCTAGATCTGGTTGTAACCACTAAAACCATCCAGAAAGGAGAAGTATTTTCTTCTTGAGAGTGTGTCCAAGACCTGATCGATGAACGGGAGCGGGAAGTGGTCTTTCTTAGTCACCTTGTTCAATGCTCGGTAGTCCATGCAAATCCGCCATTTCCCATTCTTTTTGGGGACCACCACTAATGGTGATACCCATTCACTATCAAAAATCGGATATATGAATTTGGTAGCCAGAAGTTTGTGCAGTTCTTCTCTAACAATGTCTTTCATTGCTGGGTTCATCCTTCTCTGTGGCTACCGACTAGGAGTTTCCTGGTCATCTAAATAAATCTGATGGGTACATATTTTTGGGTTGATGCCATGCATATCTGTGTAGTCCCATGCAAATGCTTGCTGATGTTTTACCAGAAGCTCTTCTAATTTTTCTAGCTATGTGGGTGTCAACCTGTTGTTGATGTTTAATATCCTCCCTGGCCCAACGTGTATTTGTCGGATGTGCTGATCTTGGGCACCAATCAACGGTAATCCAGGTGTGGGGGTGGACGATTCTCCATGGAGAAACTCCATGATAGCACCATCCTCGTCCTATTCTACCACCTCCTCCAAGGTCATAATCGGATGGATTATGGACAACTTTGTAGTTCCATGCTTGGTGATCCTGGGTTCTTCTGTCGAGTCCATAGACTGAGCTGGCGATGAAATGGTTAGCATTTTGACGTTTTGCCCGTTGGAGATGGTCATTAGCCCATCTTGGCAGCTGATGTAAGTGTTAGCTATTGCTAGCCATGGCCTCCCCAAAATGAGCGGGTAACCGCCCAGCCTGGTCTTGGTTTGCAAAACTAAAAAATCGGTTGGATATTCCCATGCACTAACTATTACGATCACATCTTCCAGCATCCCTTTCGGTGACACGGTTGATCGAAAGGCTAACTGCAACACTTTTGTGGTTGGATTCAGGTTCGTGAGCTGCAACCTCTGCATGGTCTCTTGAGGCATCACGTTGATGGATGGCCCGAGTGTTGCGGGCCAAACAAGGTGAATGGTTTCCTATTTTTGTCACATGCCCGTGCATTAATTATCAACCTAGGGAGCTTCGTAAACTTGCGAAGAGTCAAAATTAGGTTACTACAATACCACTGGAGGTGAATCTGCTAATCCTACATTTGGGGGGTGTTCTTGAGATGGTTGTCAATCATTCCCGCACTCCTCAATAAATTACGTAAGAAGAACATAATTTAAATCTATAGAAATAAATTATATACATTCCTGAAAATGAATCTACTACAAATACTGGAACTAGCAAACTAATGAACGTTCCTATGAAAGTAATAAACTAATTAAAATAAATAAACAAGAAGGAAATGGGGAAGAAATACTGGCTTGGAATGGGCCCAGGCTCCAGCAGCTTCTTCTCGATCGAACACGCGCTTTAGAACTTCTGAAACTGTAATATATTTCTCAACGCATTACAATGTAACTCTAAATGGAATTATATATCTCTCTATATATTTTCTTATTATCTCTATATCTATATATATCTTTCAGAATGATTTGCATGTGTTTATATAACACACCCACAGAACTTTTGTTACAAAAGTGGTTACAATAGTCTGGTGAATGCAATCGATGTCTGGCATTCTGTTTTGATGGCGGCGTGTTTGTTTCGGCTCATGCTTTGCCTGGTATCCATAAGACATTTTGATACGTTGGTGCTATCTCCAATTTACCTCTGCATGACGCATAGTTGGAACTGCACCAACCGCTGTTGTCCATGTCCTTCGAGTCTGGTCAATGGGCAAATAATCAGTGGCACATTTCGACTATAGGGAGGTTCTCACATTCAGTTGGTGCCTTTCAACTACAGGGAGATGCTCGCATTCAGTTGGTGCCTTTCGACTATAGGGAGACACTTGCATTAAGGTGGAACCTTCCAACTATAGGGAGGCACTGATATTCAGTTGGTGCCTTTCGATTGTAGGGAGGCGCTCATCTTTTGTTTGGCACCTTTCGACTGCAGGGAGGCGCTGATATTCAGTTGGTGCATTTTGACTGCATGGAGGCGCTCGTCTTTGGTTTGGCACCTTCCGACTGTAGGGAGGCACTGATATTTAGTTGGTTCCTTTCGACTGCAGGGAGGCACTCATATTCAATTGGTGCCTTCTGACCGTAGGGAGGCGCTCATCTTTGGTTTGGCGCCTTCCAATTGCAGGGAGGCGCTTGTTCCCTTGGCACCTTCTGGTTGCAAGGAGGCACCTATGTTCTCTACGTTGACCCTCAATGAAATAAAGTGCCAGGTACATCAAAAGGACCTCGACTATTCCAAATCTAACTAAATCAACTGTAATTCCACAAAACATACTAAAAGCACACAAATTAGATAACACGCATAATTATATAAAATATCTATATAATCATTCATAAAAGTATGCAATCCTTATTAGACAGCCACATATTGATCAAGGAAATATGTACAAAATATGAGAATTTTTGGTGCTCATCATCCCCCCACACCTAACATATGCCACGCTCTCATGGCATCCAACTGTAGGTAGCCTTTTAAATTTTCATCGTCACCATCTCTTGGAGGATTCAGATACCCCTACAGCCTGAGTCTGTCCCCCCAAACCTAACATATGCCACGCCCTCGTGGCATCCAACTGTAGGTAGCCTTCTAACTTTTCATGTTGACATTTGAAGGTGTGGTTCACCTTTGCCTATGGGAAACTGCGGCTGTCAATTGTCCGCTTCTTGTTATGGCTGCTACTGGTGGTGTTCTAGCTAGCGTTGTCCCTACCGATTGAAATGTAGCTTTGACAGCTTGCCAGAGGTCGACATCTGGAGGTTTGACCACTGCAAGAGGGATATCTGAGTTATCCTCTCTAGAAGGCACTACTTGGGCCTTGTATAGTCCGACCACTTTAGGGATAAGCCTTGCATTCTCCTTTGCAATTGCAGTGGCCTCCAATTATGGGCCATATACTCCCCACCATTCCAGGTACCTCTTCATCATGGAAGGTCACCCTCGGGATGAACCATAGATGTCCCAAAACTGGCTGTCTTCTACAAAATTGACGTAGATGCCAGAATCTCCTTTTATCCTTGAGGATGCCTTCCTGGCCTCCTTGGCTGCTTTCATTTTATTGTGTAGCTATTCAAAATATTTTTTCCTTTTGACAAACAACTGCATGTCCCATTTGTCCTCCTCTGACTCGACGAAGGTCACTTTTGCCTTTTGTCGAGCCGTCTTGGGCCTCTTTGCCTTGGCCTCTACAAAAAATGTGGCAGCTCGGACCGGGGTCTCTTCTTTCTCCTTTGGGGACTTCTCTTTACTCCGAAGGATCAGCTGTGCTACTATCTCTAGGGGTGATCCTTCATTCTCCTATCTACCTGGTGTAGACCCCTTAGGCTCTTCTCCTTCTTTAGGCCTGGGGAGGTCCTCCGTGTCCTCTAGTCCTATCTGCTATTGGAGACATTCGTCCTGCTCTGTGTCACTCAGGAAAATGATAGGGGGCATCGTAGGACTTCTTTCCTTTTCACCCCTAAAAACATAGGAATCATCCCCTACCTCTGGGCTGCTCTGTCAGGCATCTGATCGAATCTCCCCCGAAGAGAATACTCGTTCGACGGATGTGGGAGAGTTCATCGGCACTTATTCTGCCCAATTAGTCTAAGTGGCCGCCTCCTGTCTTTCTATTCCTCTATCCTGGAGCATTTGATTTTCCTCATACAACTACCGGACTAGCTTCTCAAGCTAAGCAATTCATCTATCCCTTTTATGCTGGTTCTAGCAATCTTCTAGAGTTTGCTGTGCCATCCAGCAATCGGTTTGCCATTCGAGCACCTCCTCCAAGGCTGCATCGATCTGGTCATTACTCTCAGAAGTTCCTTCATTCTATGGGCTCTGGTGTGTTAATTCTTAGAGGGTTTAGGCGGCAACGTCTACCTCTTGGTCACTCTGTCCTTCCTCTATCGAGAGGAATCATCGCAGATGTTTCCTCCTGGGGATTGGTTCATCCTCACCACCAGCGAGTGGCGCTCCTTCCTCCTCATACTCAGGCACCGGGGAATACCCTCTATCCTCTATGTCTTCAGGCATCGGTGACTGCTCTACCATTCTTGGAAAATAAGGTGATGCCAATTGCTTGATGTTTGCTATCTCCTCTGTAGGGGATGCTTCACCTTGCCCTAATTTGGCAACCACATTGTGTTGCTCTATTTGGCTGCCATCTCCCTTTGCGTCACGGTTTTGTCTTTGTTCTTTTGCGTCATGGACCAATGTCAATATCAGCCCATGGTGGGCTAAGGTAGACGATGCCCCCTTCTAGTACCGAGCCACTTCATCTTTCAGAGCAGTCACCAGGTAGAAAGGTACATTTAATTTCCTCCCATGCACTAGGTGATTAAGGAAGTGCACATGATTAATGTTTAGATGGGTATACTTCCCTGTGCATGTGAAGAATCGAGAAATCTGCTCGAACATCTTTCGCATATTCATGGGGAGACTATTTTTGAGTAACCCCTCTCTATCTATCTGCACATTTCCTCCTGGCAGCAGTATTTTGGCATATATTTTTAACACTCCGCCCTTGTATGCACATTCCCCCATGAGAGGCAATCCAGTCGCCTGTGAGATGAACTCAAGGGTGACTAGAATTTCCACCCCTCGTACTTGGGACGCATCGCTCCTCAAAGAGGTGGCAAATTCTCTAGCTGCCTCCACATCCTGGCCTTGACTGACCAGGGTGCAGTATTCGAGCCACCCCTCGGCTTCAAATTGGGTCTTCACTGCCCCTCTGATTCCATCAGTATCACTGGGTTCATTCTTCTTGATCGCGTGGTTCTTGGACCTTCCTCCCATGGCGCCTTCCAGTGCTGTATATTTTTATGTCCTTCCTTCTACAGGAAGGTGCCTTCTTATAGAAAAGATGCCTAACCCTAGCAGTTATGGAAGATGCCCTCTCATTGGCATGTGGTTTCGACTATGGGGGCATATGATCTCTATGACGGCGGTATTTTTTTAGTACTACATATTTATAAATAATTATATAAACAATTTGATTTAGTATGCGTGTACCTGATTCGACGTTCCAGTTGTCATGGTAGCCATTGATTTTCTGACTTGTGACACGAGGGAGGGGTATGGTCATTTGATGTCACTGATTTGTGTGATGCTTCGTTCTGCCTGAGGCATCCAGTATATGTAAATGCGAAAGGCATTCTTTGGTACCTTCCCCATGTGGATTGCCCTTGTAGCACCTTTCCAATGTTGTCGGTGCTCTTCGTCGAACAAATGCGCCTTTCGGTGCTACGAGGTGCCTCTAATTGGTGGGAGGCACTTTTGCCTACATGCGTCTTCCCAATGTGGGAGGTGCCTCCTTCTGGTTTGCACCTTCCCGATGTTGGAAGGAATTCGTCTTGATGAATGCGCCTTCCTAATGTTGGAAGGCACCTCAGTTGGATGAATGCACCTTCCTGATGTTGGAAGACGCCTTTGGCTGGCTTTTTTTTTTTTTTTTTTGGGTGCCTGTTGTAATCACAATGACACTGAGAGGGGGGGTGAATCAGTGTGTTCTTTAAAAACTTCT
The DNA here is from genome assembly GCA_028583015.1 of Wollemia nobilis. NCBI lineage: Eukaryota > Viridiplantae > Streptophyta > Pinopsida > Araucariales > Araucariaceae > Wollemia > Wollemia nobilis. The sequence continues at coordinate 4,154,179 of JAQPPZ010016614.1, read as the reverse complement.
AAAACAATTAGATTATAAAACCAACAACAGTTTAAAGCAGATAAAAGAGATACTAAATGCATCAAGAAAGCATCACACATAACACAACATTTTAACGAGGTTCACCAATGTGGCTACTCCTCAAAAAGACTGCTTGGACTACCATCCAAATCCAGTCAATGCAAAGCTACAACTTTACATAATCCTTTACCAAGCACCAACTGGAAGGAGCACCAACCCCTTAACTTTATCTCGCTTCAATGAATGGAGCACCAACTCCTATTTTACCAAGCACCTACTGGAAAGAGGCACCAACCCCTTAATTTTCCAGCACCAACTGGACAAATTGTTTACCAAAACCTACTGGAAAGAGGCACCAACCCCTTAATTTGCCAAAGACCAACCGGACTTCAATATTGAATAAAAAAAATGTTTGACATATACCTTTGTTATTGCAAGACTCTAACCGGTCTACATCACCTTTGCAATCTCCGTGCACTCTGCTCTCTCTTGCACAATCACTTCACATAGCTTTGCTGCACCGCTACAGACTAGACTTTGCAATCAACTTTGCCCTTCGCGCTTCTCTCGCACACTCGCTTTCTTGCGCACACGCTTCGCACACTCTGTGTCATTTCACATTCTGCTCTCTGCTCAACACGAACTTCACTTTCACAAACACTATGCTCGCATTCGCACTTTATCTTTACACCCCACTTTTCAAACTCGAAGTACCCTTGCTTTTATAGAAGAAGTTTTAGGAACAAACCCTAAAAGAACGTCGATTGAGAAACCCTAGAATTTGTCAGCTGCCAAACCCTAAAATCCGTCGGCCCAGATTTAACTTTGTCGGCCTCAAACACTTCTTCCACCTTCGTCACTTTCCTGTAGCTTATTGCCGCGAAATAGTAACATGTCTGCCCTTTTAATTTAATTTAATATTTTAATTTAAATTTTAAATAAAATAAAATTTAAACTAAATATTTAAAATTAAATATCTTCATCACCGGGGCATCTTTTTCAACTAAACGAAGAGCCAACTTGGGTTTTAAGAAAAACCCATTTCAAATCTGTTATCCATGGTTTTAAATAAAACTTTTTATTTTGACTGCCTTGGTTTTCACAAAAAACCTTTAAAATTTAAACTAAATATTTAAAATTAAATATCTTTATCACCGGGGCATCTTTTTCAACGAAACGAAGAGCCAACTTGGGTTTTAAGAAAAACCCATTTCAAATCTGTTATCCATGGTTTTAAATAAAACTTTTTATTTTGACTGCCTTGGTTTTCACAAAAAACCTTTCCGCTTCTTGACATCTCAGGTTCTGAAGACTTCTTCTCATTCTGAATTATGTTTTCTGTTTTTGTGCATCTATCATTTAAGGACTCATGATCTGACTAACTTCTGAACTTTATCCTCTGCATCTGAGTGACTTCTAAACTGCTCGTCCATTGCATCATTAGATCTAACCGATCGTATTGACAACAATGACAATCCTCCCCGCAACACCTTGCTCAACACCGAACTCCTATCCATTGTACTTTGGCTGCACCTTGTTGTTCAATAAACTCTTGTCCATTGCATCAATAAATCTGTCTGATCGTGTTGACAACAATGACAATACTATTTGTCTGCACTTTGCTCAACAATCTCCCCTTTGGAATTGTTGGCAACACATGTGCAATTTTCCTGTAAATCTTCTCCCCCTTTGACAATAATACCAAAGGGTCACTGCAGATCTCCCCGAGTCTATGCACAATATTCTTAGACACAAATTATTACAATTAGCAAATATTCCAAGCATGAACAAGAAGAAAAACAAGTACACAAATGCTCCCCCGAGTCCAAGACCACTTCATTTCACCGATTGACAACATCATGATAAGCATAATAGGCATCAATAAAATCAACAATGTGAATAGCAACGAATAACCAATGAATGACACCATCACCGTCAACTTCACCAATATAACATGTGTAAGAACATGACTCGAACCACCTGTCTTCTATGCAACTACCCTCTCGTTGCTTTGCAAACTCAAACTTGTCCATCGTTAGTGAAGGCATACAATAATCTTATATAGCCAACTTTTTGTTCTGCAATGCCAACAACATCTACATACAACTTCACCATGCATCTTGGATATATTCTCAACAAGCTTGAACCCAATGACAGCTTGTTTGTCTCTCTCTACAGTGAGAATCCAAAGAGGCTACCTCAATCCACTTTCAACTCTATGCAAGTACCAAACACTGTACCACAACGACAACCAACATCTTTTCTCAACCAATTAGGGCTTTAGCAACAATGCTTATAGACAAGGTTTAACCAACATCATTCAACTCAAGATTAACCTTGAAGCATTCAACCAATCACTACATGAAAAGGAAACTAGTAGACATCCTTTTCCTTCCAAAGGTATTTGAACAAGACAACCACCAACATAAATCACCAAGGCAAAGAATAACTTGCTCAAATCAAACTCAATGGAGTAAGCCCAAATCATGTATCAAGAAAAGCATTAACTTGATCAAAACAACCACTATGAAAGCAACTCAACTATTCATCACCAGGTTGGAAATCATCTCGCTGCTCATTAAAAAAACTTTTTCTTCAATCTTCCCATTCAACATGCTGATTTCACTTTTGTCAACAGAATTGACAAGTGACTCACATCTGTACCAATTTTTGTCCAAAGACTCGCAATTTTATCGCCAACTCTTACTTTCAACTATGCATGTCGAAGAAGACATTTTGTCAAACACTTTATGGCCAACCGTAGTGCACCTTACTCACCCTCAAGCTTCTTATCCTTGGACCGGCATTAAATCAATAGTTAAAACAAAACTGTCTCGTGAATTAAATATATTCACCAAGGTGTCATGAAAGATCCGGCAATCTTCACATCAAAGAGTAAAAACAAATACATGCTGCTCGAAACACAAATACACAGCTAGGGCAAGCATTCTTTCATTGAGCAAATTATCTGGACTATTATGATTCATAATTTTGAACAGTGGTATTAAGAATCATCAACAGTACAACAATGACATATCTCAAAACTACCAATGGTGACAACTCTCAAATTAAACACCACACTTCACGACATTTCCACAAACCACTATATAAACTGAAAAACACACTTTAACAACTATACAACATTAACCCGACTGCTTACCTTTCATCCTCATATACCTAGACAAATACATAGGAGCATTAAAATAAAACTTTAATATTGCTCCTCCCGAGGATGTGCCACCCGGAGTTGCTTAGAGCAATGGCAGAGTAGCCTCCTTCACTCCAAGGAGACACAATTTCCTTTCTTCTCGTCTTTCTCCGGACTTTCCCGAACTTGGGCTTGGGTTTTTCAACAACATCCCTATTTTGCTCCTGTTCGTGAACTTGAACATTTCTCTTGTGGGGTTGTCTCTTGTGCATTCTTGATGGATGATTATTTTCTTTTCTTTTATGCACATGATATGTTCCTTGTCGGTGTTGTCCTCTTTGTGTCTGATGAAATCTAGGGTTTTGCCTTAGATTAGATATAGAAGTGCTTGGACAAAACCTTGCTATGTGCCCTTGACCGTTGCATTTAAAACATTGCACATGTTTTATTCCCTGTCTGTATTGCATTCTATGTGTATGATGAAATCTATGGTATTGCCTTAGATTGGATACGTAAGTGCTTGAACAAAACCTTGCTATGTGCCCATGGCCATTACATTTAAAACATTGCACAGGGTGTTCACTCAAAAAAATAGAAGTATTTTTATCAAGGATAACTCTTTGATCTATTGTTCACTCCACAATAAATTGCCTTGTGACCAAAGTGGTTGCATTTAGAACAATAGCCATAAAAAGCATTATTATTAAAAGAGTGAGAGTGAGAGAACCTCTTTTGCTTGTGGTTGCTTTGCTCGTAGATCTTCTTTGATATTTTCTTCCTTTTGAGGATTCAACTTCAGACTTTTCTTGTTTCAATCCTTCAACCGAGGACTTCTTCTTCTCTGCATATTTGGAGGATGAAGGTTGTTCAGCTTCATATCCAAGACCAAACTTAGCTGTGGAGCTTCTTTGTTGATTTATCATTGTATCTAGCAACTCTATGCTCTTCTCAAATTTGAGATTTATATTGGCCTCTTTTAGTTGTTTCTTCAATGAAACAATCTCTTCTTCTTGTTGGCAGCATACGCTCTCTTTCTCATTGATCCGAGACCTAAGAATATCTTCAATCCTTTTGTTCTGTTCTACTTGCAGCTTTAGATCAACAATAACCTCGTTTATATTCCTCTTCACTTGTGCCGTATACATCATTCTTATTATCCAACTTGTGTCTTCAAGGCTTCTTCTGATTTCTTGGCCTTTTGAACTTGTAGGAAGAGATCTTCAATCTCATCCTCATATTCTTCTAATTTCTTGGACAGTATTTTGTTCTTTTTCTTTTCTATTCTCCACTCTTCAAGAGCAGATATCAACTCTCCTTCAAAATCTACTTCAGCCTCAAGATTTTCATCACAAACTTCAGGATTCACTTCTTCTACCTTTTTCGGTTCAAATTTCTCTTCTACAGGAACTGAAACTGATCGGGATGCCTTTTTGGATGAGGATCTATTCTTCTTAGCCATTGTGTACTAATCCAAGATCAACCCCGACCGATTTAGCCAAAATTGGGAACTTGGCTCTGATACCAATTGTTGTAATCACAATGACACTGAGAGGGGGGGTGAATCAGTGTGTTCTTTAAAAACTTCTAAAACAATTAGATTATAAAACCAGCAGCAGTTTAAAGCAGATAAAAGAGATACTAAATGCATCAAGAAAGCATCACACATAACACAACATTTTAACGAGGTTCACCAATGTGGCTACTCCTCAAAAAGACTGCTTGGACTACCATCCAAATCCAATCAATGCAAAGCTACAACTTTACATAATCCTTTACCAAGCACCAACTGGAAGGAGCACCAACCCCTTAACTTTATCCGCTTCAATAGAATGGAGCACCAACTCCTATTTTACCAGCACCTACCGGAAAGAGGCACCAACCCCTTAATTTTCCAAGCACCAACCGGACAAATTGTTTACCAAAGACCAACCGGAAAGAGGCACCAACCCCTTAATTTGCCAACGACCAACCGGACTTCAATATTGAATAAAAAAATGTTTGACATATACCTTTGTTATTGCAAGACTCTAACTGGTCTACATCACCTTTGCAATCTCTCGTGCACTCGCTCTCTCTTGCACAATCACTTCACACAGCTTGTCTGCACCGCTACAGACCGACTTTGCAATCAACTTTGCCCTTCGCGCTTCTCTCGCACACTCGCTTTCTCTGTGCACACGCTTCGCACACTCTGTGTCGTTTCACATTCTGCTCTCCGCTCAACACGAACTTCACTTTCACAAACACTATGCTCGCATTCGCACTTTATCTTTACACCCCACTTTTCAAACTCGAAGTACCCTTGCTTTTATAGAAGAAGTTTTAGGAACAAACCCTAAAAGAACGCTCGGTTGAGAAACCCTAGAATTTGTCACTCGCCAAACCCTAAAATCCGTCGGCCCACATTTAACTTTGTCGGCCTCAAACACTTCTTCCACCTTCGTCACTTTCCCGTAGCTTATTGCCGCGAAATAGTAACATGTCGGCATTTTTAATTTAATTTAATATTTTAATTTAAATTTTAAATAAAATAAAATTTAAACTAAATATTTAAAATTAAATATCTTCATCACCGGGCATCTTTTTCAACGAAACGAAGAGCCAACTTGGGTTTTAAGAAAAACCCATTTCAAATCTGTTATCCATGGTTTTAAATAAAACTTTTTATTTTGACTGCCTTGGTTTTCACAAAAAACCTTTAAAATTTAAACTAAATATTTAAAATTAAATATCTTTATCACCGGGGCATCTTTTTCAACGAAACGAAGAGCCAACTTGGGTTTTAAGAAAAACCCATTTCAAATCTGTTATCCATGGTTTTAAATAAAACTTTTTATTCTGACTGCCTTGGTTTTCACAAAAAACCTTTCCGCTTCTTGACATCTCAGGTTCTGAAGACTTCTTCTTCTCATTCTCGAATTATGTTTTCTATTTCTGTGCATCTATCATTTAAGGACTCATGATCTCGACTAACTTCTGAACTTTATCCTCTCGCATCCGAGTGACTTCTGAACCGCCCGTCCATTGCATCATTAGATCTAACCGATCGTATTGACAACAATGACAATCCTCCCGCAACACCTTGCTCAACACCGAACTCCTATCCATTGTACTTTGGCTGCACCTTGCTGTTCAATAAACTCTTGTCCATTGCATCAATAAATCTGTCTGACTGTGTTGACAACAATGACAATACTATTTGCTGCACTTTGCTCAATAGTGCCTTCCTGCCACGGAATGCGCCTACATATGTATTATTTTATTTTATTTTTTTTATTTTTATTTTTTTCTGGTTTGGTGCCTTCCTGCCACGGAAGGCACCTACATATGTAATATTATTTTTTATTTTTTATTTTTTATTTTTTTTAGAACTTCTGCATAGATGGAAGGCGCTATCTTCCAATTTAGCGCCTTTCGGATGCGATAATGCGCCTTCTTCTAGATGGGTGCCTTTCGGTTGCGGTAAGGCACCTTCTTATGGACTTGGTGCCTTCTAGATGTAGTAAGGCACCTTCTTCTGGATGGCGATTTTTTTGGAAAAAGGGTGATCAAGCCTTCCCAGTTTTTCACGTTGCCCAGATTCTACCTACGAGTTGGTGTCGAAATGCTGAGCCGAATCAAGCCTGGTTTCCTAGATACCTATCCCTCGTGTTGTCAGGTCCTTCACCTACAAAAAAAACCAAAAAATAAAAGAAAATAAAGGTAGTTAGACGTGTTCCATGCCTGTTAGGCCCTAGATTAGGATGCCTGCAGCTTGCATGCGGGCGTCGTCCCTACAAAAACACACATTACTAAAAAAAACTATATTAAATAAAAAATTTGGGTGAGCACTTTCGTGCCCACCATTTCACCTGTGAGAGTTTGGTCCAGATCTAGCAATATGGGGTCTCCCCCATGCCTACTCTGGATTCCACCTGTAACATTTCAGACGTATTATAGGGGCGTAGTCGATGGCAATTGACTGTGAACATGGTGTTGCTACCGTCAATTGTCTTAATGCTCACTGCCCCATTCTTAATGAGCTTTGCCACCTCATACGGCCCCATCCACCTCTGCATAAGTTTGCTCGTCCTTTCTTGGAATCAAGAATCGTACAACAGTACCCATTCTCCTACCTAGAACTTCTTCAGCTTGATGTGGTTATCATGCCACTTCTTTCTCTACTTCTGTATAATCTTTGTCCTCTGCAAAGCATCCAGTCGGATTTCGTCCAGATGATCTAGCTGGCGAATCCTCTATTGTTGAGCTTCATCCAAGCTCAAATTTAATTCTGAAGCCATCCTCAGAGTTTTTATTTCAAACTCGATGGGCATCATCGCATTTTTCCCATAGACCAGTTGGAAAGGTGTGCATCCTGTGGTGGATTTCCATGTGGTGTTGTATGCCCAAACTGCCTCCGACAACCGTGTGGCCCAATATTTCTTAAGTTGCTGCATGATTTTGGTCAAGATATTTTCAATCTCTTTGTTTGTCACCTCTACTTGCCCGTTCACCTATGGATGGTAGGGCATGGTTTTATTGTGTCGAACTCTATACTGCTCCATCAGTTCCTCAATCAATTTGGAGGTGAATTAGGGCCCTTAGTCTTTTGTTATCTCTCGAGGAACCCCAAATCATGTGAAAATATGGGAAAATAAGAAATCGATGACCATTCTTTCCTTTGAGTCCCTCAATGCCTGCACTTCCACCCATTTGGTGACATAATCCGTGCAGACCAGAATAAATCTCCTTCCCATCGAAGGTGGATTGAATGGTCCCATGAAGTCCATGCACCATTTATTGAAAGGTTCCAGGTGTACCTGGGGCTACAAGGGCATTTCATCTCGGTGGGTTGGTCTACCCATCCTCTGGCACTCGTCACACTTGCTGGTATATGTTGTCGCATCTTTGAACAAAGTGGGCCAAAAATACCTAGCCTGCAGGATTTTATAGGCAGTTCGTTTCCCTACAAAGTGTCCTCTGCATGGCTCATCGTGACATGCCTTGAGCACTTCTGAAAACTCCTATTCTGCTATGCATCTTCTTATTATTTGGTCTCATCCTTTTTTAAATAGGAGACCATCCATCCAAAGGAATGATGCGCTCTTCTCTATGACCGCCTACTTTTCTCGGTAGGAGAGAGTAGGTGAGGTCCTTCCGATGGCCAAGTAATTGGATACATCTGCATACCACAAAATTTGTTCACTAATAGCAAACAAATGTTCATCCGGAAACTGATCTTCCACTGCTTGATGATCTGCTGGTATCAATCTGGATAGAAAATCCACCATGACGTTGTCCTTGCCCGGTTTATCGACTATAGTGATGTCAAATTCTTGCAATAGCAATAGCCATCTGATAATTCTGCCACCAATGGCCGGCTTGCTCATCAGATACCTGATAGCCACGTGGTCCATATGGACGAAGACCTTGTATCCCATTATATAGTGGCAAAATTTTTTTATTGCATGGACAACTACAAGAAATTATTTTTTTGTAACTATATAGTTGAGATTTGTTCTCGCCAAATTTTTATTGACATAATAGATGGCGTAAAATTCTTCGTCGTCTTTCTACCCGAGGACTGCTCCGATTGCACCGTTAGATGCATCATAGTAAATATGGAATGGTATGGCCCAATTCGGTCCTCTCAAGACCGGTGTAGATATCAATTTTTCTTTCAGTAATTGGAATGCTTCTTCGCAGTCTCCCATCCAATTGAACTCTATGTCCTTAGAAAGTAAGGTGTGCAGTGGTTTGGCAATCTTACTAAATTTGGCAATAAATCGCCGATAGTACCCGACCGATCCAAGGAAACTTCTTACCTACTTCTACGTTCTGGGGCTAGGTAGGTCTCTGATGACCTCGATCTTCCTCTTGTCTACTTTTATTCCTTCCGTAGAGAGGTGGTGTCCCAACACAATGCCTTCCTGCATCATCATAAAAAATTTTTCATTACTTAGGGACAAATGATTTTCCTTGCTCCTATCGAGCACTCTTTCCAGATTTGTCATTGCGTCTTTGAAGGTTTCTCCATAGGTGGTGAAGTCGTCCATGTATACCTCCACCCTATCTCCTATCATATTAGAGAATATGCTAAGCACTGACCTTTGAAATGTGGTCGATGCGTTGCACAGTGCAAAAGGCAATACCTTATAGGCAAACGTTCCCCATGGACAGGTGAACGTTATTTTATCTTGATCTTCTTCCCCTATATGGATCTAGTTGTAACCGCTGAAACCATCTTGAAAGGAGAAGTATTTTCTTCCTGAGAGTGTGTCCAAGACCTGATCGATGAACGGGAGTGGGAAGTGGTCTTTCTTAGTCACCTTGTTCAATGCCCAGTAGTCCACGTAGATCCACCATTTCACATTCTTCTTGGGGACCACCACTAATGGTGATACCCATTCACTATTAGAAATTGGATATATGAGTTCGGTAGCTAGAATTTTGTGTAGTTCTTCTCTAACAATGTCTTTCATTATTGGGTTCATCCTTCTCTATGGCTATGGACTAGGAGTTGCCTGGTCATCTAAATAAATCTAATGGGTACATATTTTTGGGCTGATGTCGTGCATATCTACGTAGTCCCATGCAAATGCTTGCTGGTGTTTTACCAAAAGCTCTTCCAATTTTTCTAGCTGTGTGGGCGTCAACCTGCTATTGACGTTTAATGTCCTCCCTGGCCCAACGTGTATTTTTTAGATGTGCTGATCTTGGGCACCAGTCAATGGTAATCCAGGTGTGGGGGTGGATGATTCTCCATGGTTGAACTCCATGATAGCACCATCCTCGTCCTCTTCTGCCACCTCCTCCAAGGTCATCACTGGCTGGATTATGGACAACTCCGTAGTTCCATGCTCGGTGATCCTGGGTTCTTCTGCCAAGTCCATGGATTGGGCTGGAGGTGAAATGGTCAGCCTTTTGATGTTTTTCCCATTGGATATGGTCATTAGCCCATCCCGATAGCTGATGTAGGCATCAGCTGTTGCCAGCCATGGCCTCCCCAAAATGAGCGGGTAACCGCCCAGCCTGGTCTTGGTTTGTAAAACTAGAAAATCAGCTGGATATTCCCATGCATTGACTGTTACGATCACATCTTCCAACATCCCTTCTAGTGACATGGTTGACCTATTAGCTAACTACAACACTATCGTGGTTGGCTTCAGGTTCGTGAGCCGCAGCCTCTGCATGGTCTCTTGAGGCATCACATTGATGGCTGCCCCGAGGTCAACCAATGTGTTGGACAGGGAATGTCCTCCAATTTTTATGGTCAGCATTGGGCTGCCTGGATTTGCATACTTTGAATGATGTGTTCTACCCATCATTAGATCTGCCAGTTTACCCACGACATTGATAGTCTGGGTAGCTTTTCGTCCCGGTCTCCTTAGACACATTTCTCTAATTTCCTTGGTGTAAATGGGGACATCTCGAATTTCTTGAAATAATGGGATTGTCATTGTGAGATTCTTCAAGCTCGACAAGATGTCAAATTTTGGCTGTGTTGTTTTTCTTTGTTCCTACAGTCGGCTAGGAAATGGAGCCTCCGCTCTCTCAAGTGCCTTTCCCTCTTCTACCAGAGGTGTCTCCTCTATTTCTTCCTCCTCTTATACTAGTGGAGGTGTCTCTACTATTTCTTCCTCCTCTTCTACAAGAGGCGGTGTCTCTACTCCTAGCTGCCTACCTGATCTAAGCTAAATATTGTACATATGATATATCTCACCTTCTACATTGTATGCTAACTGATTTACTCTATTGTTTGGGTTTGCTGTCGGTTGTGCTGGTAGCTGCATAGGCCTCGCTGTTGGAAATACTTGGTAAGTTCTATTGGATGTGAGTAGGAGCTACATTCTATGGAGTCTGATTCCATGCATTGTGGCCTCTCCACTGCTACCTAGGATATGGATATGGCATCCATGGCTACTGATTTATAAATGCTTATGGGGGTGCATTCGTCCAGGGTGACGGTCCCCACCACCCCATATTAGGTGGTTGAGGGGGTCCTTGGTGCATGTATGACCCTCCCCCATATGATGGCATTCCGATTGGTATATTCCCCATGGGGGGTGTGGCCAAATCTTCCTATTGCCTATGAAGTAGGCTTTCGTGCTCTCAGTCGCTTCCTGGTTACTAGGCAGTTGTGGGCACAACCGAGTTTTATGATTCAACTTGCAAACTGCACATACTCTGACCTTATTTTCTAGACATGCATTCTTTGCATGCCTTCCTCTGCATTTTGGGAAGAAATAGGCTAATGCTGCGTCATTTTCTTGTTTCTTCTTTTCTAACAGTAGCGTATCCATCTACAGTGATAGATATGAGAGCATTTCGCTCTTCAAATCCTCCAGCATGTTGCCTATTTATGTTTTGGTGACTGAAGCAGTCACCTTCATGGTCCTGGTGGTGATTTTGCCTCTCCTTCTCGAGTAGTTTCAACATAATTGTCGGATGTCATCCATAGCATGTTGATAGACATCACCTCCAGAGATCATGTTGAGAGCCTCTAGTGACTCATTGGTAAGTCCCCTCAAGAAGATGCTTTTGAGGGACTTATCAGATAGCTTCGAGTGAGGGGACCGTTGAAGATTAAAGCTAAATCTCTCCCAATACTCCTTGAGAGACTCATCTTCTCTTTGTGTCATGCTCAGGACCTCCTCCCTGGAGTCTCTTTCTCTCCTAAAATCTTGATATTGCTCTAGAAAGAGCGTCTTCATCTATTCCTAGGTGGTGATGTGTTTGTCTCCCAGACCGATGAACCATCGTAGAGCTGCATTGTCTAACATAGAAGGAAATAATTTCAACTTTTGCATGTTTGATTTGTAATCCACAGACCTACACAAAACATCAAACTTGAATAAAAATAGGTTAGGGTCCTCAGTCGGGTGTCCTTTGAAGGACGGAAGGTGAGCAGGGGATATGTTTTTCATTTTGGTATCTCCTACTCCCTCATCTATTGGGAAACTAAAGCTAGATGAGACTTCATCGTTATCTACCATTTTTTCAAGAAATGTGGTTTCTAATGCAACGTTTATGGCCTTCCGATCATTTAAAACTTTCTGAGTCAATGCTCTAAGGTTGTCTGGCGAGATCGTCTGATCCTCCACAGCCTTCCACAATAGGGCTTCCTCTAGAGGAGTCCTATTAAATAGGGGATTTATGATGATTCGTTTGTCCCCTTGTTGATGGGATGAGGCAGAAATTTGCACAAAGTGCGGTTCCTCACTTCAATAGACTATTGGTAGGTCAAGCGAGTCTAACTCAAATCCAAAATGCTCGACTGACTCAGGTCCTGATGGATTAGTTCTTATAAAGCAACCTTCAGGTCCTCTTCTTCTCGAAGAACTCATACAAGGTCAGATGGAAGGTTTTAGGGTATTGTAGGTAATCTAATTAAGACACTTCCCCGACAACGGTGCAAAAATGTTGCGGGCCAAACAAGGTGAATGGTTTCCTATTTTTGTCACATGCCCATGCATTAATTATCAACCCAAGGAGATTCGTAAACTTGCGAAGAGTCGGAATTAGGTTACTACAATACCATTGGAGGTGAATCTGCTAATCCTACATTTGGGGGGTGTTCTTGAGATGGTTGTCAATCATTCCCGCACTCCTCAATAAATTACGTAAGAAGAACAGAATTTAAATCTACAGAAATAAATTATATACATTCCTAAAAATGAATCTACTGCAAATACTAGAACTAGCAAACTAATGAACGTTCCTATGAAAGCAATAAACTAATTAAAATAAATAAACAAGAAGGAAATGGGGAAGAAATACTGGCTTGGAGTGGGCCCAGGCTCCAACAGCTTCTTCCCGATCGAACATGCGCTTTAGAACTTCTGTAACTGTAATATATTTCTCAACGCATTACAATGTAACTCTAAATGGAATTATATATCTCTCTATATCTTTTCTTATTATCTCTATATCTATATATATCTTTAGAATGATCTGTGTGTGTTTATATAACACACCCGTAGAACTTCTATTACAGAAGTGGTTACAACAGTCGATTCTTCCCAGACTAAATTAGAACAGTCTGGTGAATGCAATCAATGTCTGGCATTCTATTTTGATGGTGATGTGTTCATTTCGGTTTGTGCTTTTCCTAGTATTCATAAGACATTTTGATATGTTGGTGCTATCTCCAATTTAGCTCTGCATGACACAGAGCTGGAACTACACCAGTCGCTGCTATCCATGTCCTTCGATTCTGGTCAACGGGAAAAGAATCAATGACACCTTCTGACTACAAGGAGGCGCTCACATTCAGTTGGAAAATTTTGACTATATGGAGGTACTCGCATTCAGTTGGCACCTTTCAACTACAGGGAGGCGCTCGCATTCAGTTGGCACCTTTCGACTGTAGGGAGGCACTGATATTCAGTTGGCACCTTCCGACTGCAGGGAGGCGCTCGTCTTTGGTTTGGCACCTTCCAACTGTAGGGAGGCATTGATATTTAGTTGGTGCCTTCTGACTGTAGGGAGGCACTCATATTTGGTTTGGTGCCTTTTGACTATAGGGAGGTGCTAATATTCAGTTGGCACCTTCCGACTGCAGGGAGGTGCTCGTATTCAGTTGGCACCTTTCGACTACAGGGAGGTGCTCATATTTGGTTTGGCACCTTCTGATTGCAGGGAGGTGCTTGTTCCCTTGGCGCCTTCCAGTTGTAGGGAGGCACCTATGTTCTCTACATTGACCCTCAATGAAATAAAGTGCCAGGTCCATCAAAAGGACCTCGACTGTTCCAAATCTAACTAAATCAACTGCAATTCCACAAAACATACTAAAAGCACACAAATTAGATAACACGCATAATTATATCAAATATCTATATAATCATTCATAAAAGTATGCAATCCTTATTATATAGCCACAAATTGATCAAGGAAATATGTACAAAATATGAGCATTTATGGTGCTCATCACCGAGGTCAACCAATGTGTTGGACAGGGAATGTCCTCCAATTTTTATGGTCAGCACTAGGCTGCCTGGATCTGCATACTTCGGATGACATGTTCCACCCATCATTAGATCTGCCAGTTTACCCACGACGTTGATAGTCTGGGTAGCTTTTCGTCCCGGTCTCCTTAGACACATTTCTCTAATTGCCTTGGTGTAAATGGGGACATCTCAAATTGCTTGAAATAATGGGATTGTCATCGTGAGATTCTTCAAGCTCTACAATATGTCAAATTTTAGCTGTGTTGTTTTTCTTTGTTCTTGCAGCTGGCTAGGAAATGGAGCCTCTGCTATCTCAAGTGCTTTTCCCTCTTCTACCAGAGGTTTCTCCTCTATTTCTTCCTCCTATTCTACCAGTGGAGGTGTCTCTACTATTTCTTCCTCCTATTCCACCAGTGGAGGTGTCTCTACTATTTCTTCCTCCTTTTCTACTAGAGGTGATGTCTCTACTCCTAGCTGCCTACATGATCTAAGTTGAATATTGTACATATGATACATCTCACCTTCTACGTTGTATGCCGACTGATTTACTCTATTGTTCGGGTTTGTTGTCGATTGTGCTGGTAGCTGCGCAGGTCTCACTACTGGCAATGCTAGTAATTTCTATTGGATGTGAGCAGGCGCTACACTCTGTGGAGTTTTCTTCCATGCATTGTGGCCTCTCCACTACTGCCTAGGATATGGATATGGCATCCATGGCTGTTGATTCAAAAATGCTGCTGGGGGTGCGTTAGTGCAGGGTGATGGTCCCCACCACCCCATATTAGGTGGTTGAGGGGGTCCTTGGTGCATTTATGGCCCTCCCCCATATGATGGCATTCTGGTTGGTATATTCCTTATGGGGGGCCATGGCCAAATCTTCCTATTACCTATGAAGTAGGCCTCCATGCTCTTAGTCGCTTCCTGGTTACTGGGTAGTTGTGGGCACAATCGAGTTTTATGATTCAACCTACAAACTACGCATACTATGACCTTGTTTTCTGGACATGCATTCTTTGCGTGCCTTCCTCTACATTTTGGGCAGAAATAGGCTAATGTTGTGTCATTTTCTTGTTTCTTCTTTTCTAACAACAGCGTATCCATCTGTAGTGCTAGAGATGAGAGCATTTCACTCTTCAAATCCTCCAGCATGTTGCCTATTTTTGTTTTGGTGACTGAAGCAGTCACCTTCATGGTCCTGGCAATGATTTTGCCTCACCTTCTTGAGTAGTTCCAACATAATTTCTGGATGTCGTCCATAGCATGCTGATAGACATCACCTCCAGAGATCATGTTGAGAGCCTCCAGTGACTCATTGGTAAGTCCCCTCAAGAAGATGCTTTTGAGGGACTTATCAGATAGCTTCAAGTGAGGGGACCATTGAAGATTAAAGTTGAATCTCTCCCAATACTCCTTGAGAGACTCATCTTCTCTTTGTGTCATGCTCAGGACCTCCTCCCTAGAGTCTCTTGCTCTCCCGAAATATTGATATTGCTCTAGAAAGAGCTTCTTCATCTAGTCCCAGGTGGTGATGTGTTTTTCTCCCAGACCGATGAACCATCGCAGAGCTGCATCATCTAATGTAGAAGGAAATAATTTCAACTTTTGCGTGTTTGATTTGTAATCCACAGACCTGCACAAAACATCAAACTTGAATAAAAATAGGTTAGGGTCCTCAATCGGGTGTCCTCTGAAGGACGGAAGGTGAGTAGGGGATATGTTTTTCATTTTGGTATCTCCTACTCCCTCCTCTATTGGGAAACTAAATCCAGATGAGACTTCATCATTATTTGTCATTTTTTCAAGAAATGTGGTTTCTAATGTAGCGTTTATGGCCTTTCGATCATTTAAAACTTTCTGAGTCAATGCTCTAAGGTTGTCTGGCAAGATCGTCTGATCCTCCATAGCCTTCCACAATAGGGCTTCCTCTAGAGGAGTCCTATTAAATAGGGGATTTATGATGATTCATTCATCCCCTTGTTGATGGGATGAGGCGGAACTTTGCACAAAGTGTGGTTCCTCACTCCAATGGACTGTTGGTAGGTCGGGCGAGTCTAACTCAAATCCAAAATGCTCAACTGACTCAAGTCCTGATGGATTAATTCTTATAAATAGATCGTTAGGTCCTCTTCTTCTTGAAGAACTCATACAAGGTCAGATGGAAGGTTTCAGGGTATTGTAAGTAATCTAATTAAGATGCTTCCCCGGCAACGATGCCAAAATGTTGTGGGCCAAACAAGGTGAATGGTTTCCTATTTTTGTCACATGCCCGTGCATTTAATTATCAACCCAGGGAGCTTCATAAACTTGCGAAGAGTCGAAATTAGGTTACTACAATACCACTGGAGGTGAATCTGCTAATCCTACATTTTGGGGGGTGTTCTTGAAATGGTTTTTCAATCATTCTTGCACTCCTCAATGATTTACGTAAGAAGAATAGAATTAAACCTACAAAAAATAAATCATGTACACATTCCTAAAAATAAATCTACTGCAAATACTGGAACTAGCAAACTAATGAACGTTCTTATGAAAGTAATAAACTAATTAAAATAAATAAACAAAAAGGAAATGGGGAAGAAATACTGGCTTGGAGTGGGCCTAGGCTCCAGCAGCTTCTTCCCGATCCAACACGTGCTTAGAACTTCTGGAACTTTAATATATTTGTCAACACACTACAATTTATCTCTGTACATCTAAATGGATCTTTATTTTATTTCTATATATTTTTTAGAATGATCTGCGTGTGTTTATATAACACACCCATAGAACTTCTATTACAGAAGTAGTTACAACAGTCGATCTATCCCAGACTAAATCAAGACAGTCTGATAAATGCAATCGACATCTGGCATTCTGTTCTAATGGCGGCATGTTCGTTGTTCGGTTCATGCTTTTCCTGGCATCAGTAAGATATTTTGATACATTGGTGCAATATCCAATTTAGCTCTGCATGATGCAGAGCTGGAACTACACCAGTCGTTGCCATCCACGTCGTTCAAATCTTGTCAACGGGCAAAGAATCAGTGGCACCTTCTAGTTGTGGGGAGGCGCTTGCCTTTTGCTAGCGCCTTTCGACTATGGGGAGGTGCTTGTCTTTGGTTGGTGCCTTTCGGTTGCAAGGAGGCACTCATATTTGGTTGGCGCCTTCCGACTACAGGGAGGCGCTCATATTCAGTTGGTGCCTTCCGACTGCAGGGAGGTGCTCGTATTCAGTTGGCACCTTTCGACTGTAGGGAGGTGCTCGCATTTAGTTGGCACCTTTTGACTGCAGGGAGGCGCTCGCATTCAGTTGGCACCTTTTGACTACAGGGAGGTGCTCGTATTCTCTTCATTAACCCTTGATGAAATAAAGTGCTAGGTCCATCAAAAGGACCTCGATCATTCCAAATCTAACTAAATCAACTGAAATTCCACAAAACATACTAAAAACACACAAATTAGATAACACGCATAATTATATCAAATATCTATATAATCATTCATAAAAGTACACAATCCTTATTATACAACCGCATATTGATCAAAGAAATATGTACAAATATGAGCATTTTTGGTGCTCATCGAGCCATTATCCCACATTTATCCCACAATGGCCCTCATGGTGGTATATAAAGCACAACACCCACATAGAGCTTTGCAAATTGAGAAGCAGGATTTTGGGTGAAATGCCCAAGTGGAAGCACGCGAACCATGACCCAACCCCTCAAACGAGCGAATCATGGCCCAACAATATGCTCCATCCTCTCCCGTGGGAGCATCGCTCAATGGTGGTGAGTGTGGAATTTTCCCCATGTGTGGTTTCCATTGGTTATTTTCCCTCATGGGCCCCATGTTAATTCTAGGGTCCATTATTCGCTCCTCCCGTACTGCCCAGTCTCATAATTTATCAAATAAAAAATTATTAAAAAATAACTTGAGCAACGCTACGAGAGTCTTGAGCCATTATCCCACATTTATCCCACAATGGCCCTCATGGTGGTATATAAAGCACAACACCCACATAGAGCTTTGCAAATTGGGAAGCAGGATTTTGGGTGAAATGCCCAAGTGGAAGCACGCGAACCATGACCCAACCCCTCAAACGAGCGAATCATGGCCCAACAATATGCTCCATCCTCTCCCGTGGGAGCATCGCTCAATGGTGGTGAGTGTGGAATTTTCCCCATGTGTGGTTTCCATTGGTTGTTTTCCCTCATGGGCCCCATGTTAATTCTAGGGTCCATTATTCGCTCCTCCCGTACTGCCCAGTCTCATAATTTCTCAAATAAAAAATTATTAAAAAATAACTTGAGCAACGCTGCGAGAGTCTTGAGCCATTATCCCACATTTATCCCATAATGGCCCTCATGGTGGTATATAAAGCACAACACCCACATAGAGCTTTGCAAATTGGGAAGCAAGATTTTGGGTGAAATGCCCAAGTGGAAGCACGCGAACCATGACCCAACCCCTCAAACGAGTGAATCATGGCCCAACAATATGCTCCATCCTCTCCCGTGGGAGCATCGCTCAATGGTGGTGAGTGTGGAATTTTCCCCATGTGTGGTTTCCATTGGCTGTTTTCCCTCATGGGCCCCATGTTAATTCTAGGGTCCATTATTCGCTCCTCTTGTACTGCCTAGTCTCATAATTTATCAAATAAAAAATTATTAAAAATTAACTTGAGCAACGTTGTGAGAGTCTTGAGCCATTATCCCACATTTATCCCATAATGGCCCTCATGGTGGTATATAAAGCACAACACCCACATAGAGCTTTGCAAATTGGGAAGCAGGATTTTGGGTGAAATGCCCAAGTGGAAGCATGTGAACCATGACCCAACCCCTCAAATGAGCGAATCATGGCCCAACAATATGCTCCATCCTCTCCCGTGGGAGCATCGCTCAATGGTGGTGAGTGTGGAATTTTCCCCATGTGTGGTTTCCATTGGTTGTTTTCCCTCATGGGCCCCATGTTAATTCTAGGGTCCATTATTCGCTCCTCTCGTACTGCCTAGTCTCATAATTTATCAAATAAAAAATTATTAAAAATTAACTTGAGCAACGTTGCGAGAGTCTTGAGCCATTATCCCACATTTATTCCATAATGGCCCTCATGGTGGTATATAAAGCACAACACCCACATAGAGCTTTGCAAATTGAGAAGTAGGCTTTTGGGTGAAATGCCCAAGTGGAAGCATGTGAACCATGACCCAACCCCTCAAACGAGCGAATCATGGCCCAACAATATGCTCCATCCTCTCTCGTGGGAGCATCGCTCAATGGTGGTGAGTGTGGAATTTTCCCCATGTGTGGTTTCCATTGGCTGTTTTCCCTCATGGGCCCCATGTTAATTCTAGGGTCCATTATTCGCTCCTCCCGTACTGCCTAGTCTCATAATTTATCAAATAAAAAATTATTAAAAAATTAACTTGAGCAACGCTGCGAGAGTCTTGAGCCATTATCCCACATTTATTCCATAATGGCCCTCATGGTGGTATATAAAGCACAACACCCACATAGAGCTTTGCAAATTGGGAAGCAGGATTTTGGGTGAAATGCCCAAGTGGAAGCATGTGAACCATGACCCAACCCCTCAAATGAGTGAATCATGGCCCAACAATATGCTCCATCCTCTCCCGTGGGAGCATCGCTCAATGGTGGTGAGTGTGGAATTTTCCCCATGTGTGGTTTCCATTGGTTGTTTTCCCTCATGGGCCCCATGTTAATTCTAGGGTCCATTATTCGCTCCTCTCGTACTGCCTAGTCTCATAATTTCTCAAATAAAAAATTATTAAAAATTAACTTGAGCAATGTTATGAGAGTCTTGAGCCATTATCCCATATTTATCCCATGATGGCCCTCATGGTGGTATATAAAGCACAACACCCACATAGAGCTTTGCAAATTGGGAAGTAGGATTTTGGGTGAAATGCCCAAGTGGATGCATGTGAACCATGACCCAACCCCTCAAATGAGTGAATCATGGCCCAACAATATGCTCCATCCTCTCTCGTGGGAGCATCGCTCAATGGTGGTGAGTGTGGAATTTTCCCCATGTGTGGTTTCCATTGGTTGTTTTCCCTCATGGGCCCCATGTTAATTCTAGGGTCCATTATTCACTCCTCTCGTACTGCCTAGTCTCATAATTTATCAAATAAAAAATTATTAAAAATTAACTTGAGCAATGTTGTGAGAGTCTTGAGCCATTATCCCATATTTATTCCATGATGGCCCTCATGGTGGTATATAAAGCACAACACCCACATAGAGCTTTGCAAATCGGGAAGTAGGATTTTGGGTGAAATGCCCAAGTGGATGCATGTGAACCATGACCCAACCCCTCAAATGAGTGAATCATGGCCCAACAATATGCTCCATCCTCTCTCGTGGGAGCATCGCTCAATGGTGGTGAGTGTGGAATTTTCCCCATGTGTGGTTTCCATTGGTTGTTTTCCCTCATGGGCCCCATGTTAATTCTAGGGTCCATTATTCGCTCCTCTCGTATTGCCTAGTCTCATAATTTATCAAATAAAAAATTATTAAAAATTAACTTGAGCAATGTTGTGAGAGTCTTGAGCCATTATCCCATATTTATTCCATAATGGCCCTCATGGTGGTATATAAAGCACAACACCCACATAGAGCTTTGCAAATTGGGAAGTAGGATTTTGGGTGAAATGCCCAAGTGGATGCATGTGAACCATGACCCAACCCCTCAAATGAGCGAATCATGGCCCAACAATATGCTCCATCCTCTCTCGTGGGAGCATCACTCAATGGTGGTGAGTGTGGAATTTTCCCCATGTGTGGTTTCCATTGGTTGTTTTCCCTCATGGGCCCCATGTTAATTCTAGGGTCCATTATTTGCTCCTCTCGTACTGCCTAGTCTCATAATTTATCAAATAAAAAATTATTAAAAATTAACTTGAGCAATATTGTGAGAGTCTTGAGCCATTATCCCATATTTATTCCATGATGGCCCTCATGGTGGTATATAAAGCACAACACCCACATAGAGCTTTGCAAATTGGGAAGCATGATTTTGGGTGAAATGCCCAAGTGGAAGCATGTGAACCATGACCCAGCCCCTCAAATGAGTGAATCATGGCCCAACAATATGCTCCATCCTCTCGTGGGAGCATTTCAATGGTGGTGAGTGTGGAATTTTCTCCATGTGTGGTTTCCATTGGTTGTTTTCCCTCATGGGCCCCATGTTAATTCTAGGGTCCATTATTCGCTCCTCTTGTACTCGCCTAGTCTCATAATTTCTCAAATAAAAAATTATTAAAAATTAACTTGAGCAATGTTGTGAGAGTCTTGAGCCATTATCCCACATTTATTCCATGATGGCCCTCATGGTGGTATATAAAGCACAACACCCACATAGAGCTTTGCAAATCGGAAGTAGGATTTTGGGTGAAATGCCCAAGTGGATGCATGTGAACCATGACCCAACCCCTCAAATGAGTGAATCATGGCCCAACAATATGCTCCATCCTCTCCCGTGGGAGCATCGCTCAATGGTGGTGAGTGTGGAATTTTCCCCATGTGTGGTTTCCATTGGTTGTTTTCCCTCATGGGCCCCATGTTAATTCTAGGGTCCATTATTTGCTCCTCTCGTACTGCCTAGTCTCATAATTTATCAAATAAAAAATTATTAAAAAATTAACTTGAGCAATGTTGTGAGAGTCTTGAGCCATTATCCCATATTTATTCCATGATGGCCCTCATGGTGGTATATAAAGCACAACACCCACATAGAGCTTTGCAAATTGGGAAGTAAGATTTTGGGTGAAATGCCCAAGTGGATGCATGTGAACCATGACCTAACCCCTCAAATGAGTGAATCATGGCCCAACAATATGCTCCATCCTCTCTCGTGGGAGCATCGCTCAATGGTGGTGAGTGTGGAATTTTCCCCATGTGTGGTTTCCATTGGTTGTTTTCCCTCATGGGCCCCATGTTAATTCTAGGGTCCATTATTTGCTCCTCTCGTACTGCCTAGTCTCATAATTTCTCAAATAAAAAATTATTAAAAAATAACTTGAGCAACATTGTGAGAGTCTTGAGCCATTATCCCATATTTATCCCATAATGGCCCTCATGGTGGTATATAAAGCACAACACCCACATAGAGCTTTGCAAATTGGGAAGTAGGATTTTGGGTGAAATGCCCAAGTGGAAGCATGTGAACCATGACCCAACCCCTCAAATGAGCGAATCATGGCCCAACAATATGCTCCATCCTCTCCCTTGGGAGCATCGCTCAATGGTGGTGAGTGTGGAATTTTCCCCATGTGTGGTTTCCATTGGTTGTTTTCCCTCATGGGCCCCATGTTAATTCTAGGGTCCATTATTCGCTCCTCTCGTACTGCCTAGTCTCATAATTTCTCAAATAAAAAATTATTAAAAAATAACTTGAGCAACGTTGTGAGAGTCTTGAGCCATTATCCCACATTTATCCCATGATGGCCCTCATGGTGGTATATAAAGCACAACACCCACATAGAGCTTTGCAAATTGGGAAGTAGGATTTTGGGTGAAATGCCCAAGTGGATGCACGTGAACCATGACCCAACCCCTCAAATGAGTGAATCATGGCCCAACAATATGCTCCATCCTCTCCCGTGGGAGCATCGCTCAATGGTGGTGAGTGTGGAATTTTCCCCATGTGTGGTTTCCATTGGTTGTTTTCCCTCATGGGCCCCATGTTAATTCTAGGGTCCATTATTCGCTCCTCTCGTACTACCTAGTCTCATAATTTCTCAAATAAAAAATTATTAAAAATTAACTTGAGCAACGTTGCGAGAGTCTTGAGCCATTATCCCATATTTATCCCATAATGGCCCTCATGGTGGTATATAAAGCACAACACCCACATAGAGCTTTGCAAATTGGGAAGTAGGATTTTGGGTGAAATGCCCAAGTGGAAGCATGTGAACCATGACCCAACCCCTCAAATGAGTGAATCATGGCCCAACAATATGCTCCATCCTCTCCCGTGGGAGCATCACTCAATGGTGGTGAGTGTGGAATTTTCCCCATGTGTGGTTTCCATTGGTTGTTTTCCCTCATGGGCCCCATGTTAATTCTAGGGTCCATTATTCGCTCCTCTCGATATTGCCCAGATCTCATAATTTATCAAATAAAAAATTATTAAAAATTAACTTGAGCAATGTTGTGAGAGTCTTGAGCCATTATCCCATATTTATTCCATAATGGCCCTCATGGTGGTATATAAAGCACAACACCCACATAGAGCTTTGCAAATTGGGAAGTAGGATTTTGGGTGAAATGCCCAAGTGGAAGCATGTGAACCATGACCCAACCCCTCAAATGAGCGAATCATGGCCCAACAATATGCTCCATCCTCTCCCGTGGGAGCATCGCTCAATGGTGGTGAGTGTGGAATTTTCTCCATGTGTGGTTTCCATTGGTTGTTTTCCCTCATGGGCCCCATGTTAATTCTAGGGTCCATTATTCACTCCTCTCGTACTGCCTAGTCTCATAATTTATCAAATAAAAAATTATTAAAAATTAACTTGAGCAACGTTGTGAGAGTCTTGAGCCATTATCCCATATTTATCCCATGATGGCCCTCATGGTGGTATATAAAGCACAACACCCACATAGAGCTTTGTAAATTGGAAGTAGAATTTTGGGTGAAATGCCCAAGTGGAAGCATGTGAACCATGACCCAACCCCTCAAATGAGTGAATCATGGCCCAACAATATGCTCCATCCTCTCTCGTGGGAGCATCGCTCAATGGTGGTGAGTGTGGAATTTTCTCCATGTGTGGTTTCCATTGGTTGTTTTCCCTCATGGGCCCCATGTTAATTCTAGGGTCCATTATTTGCTCCTCTCGTATTGCCTAGTCTCATAATTTATCAAATAAAAAATTATTAAAAAATAACTTGAGCAACGTTGTGAGAGTCTTGAGCCATTATCCCATATTTATCCCATGATGGCCCTCATGGTGGTATATAAAGCACAACACCCACATAGAGCTTTGCAAATTGGGAAGTAGGATTTTGGGTGAAATGCCCAAGTGGAAGCATGTGAACCATGACCCAACCCCTCAAATGAGTGAATCATGGCCCAACAATATGCTCCATCCTCTCCCGTGGGAGCATCACTCAATGGTGGTGAGTGTGGAATTTTCCCCATGTGTGGTTTCCATTGGTTGTTTTCCCTCATGGGCCCCATGTTAATTCTAGGGTCCATTATTCGCTCCTCTCGTACTACCTAGTCTCATAATTTCTCAAATAAAAAATTATTAAAAATTAACTTGAGCAACGTTGTGAGAGTCTTGAGCCATTATCCCATATTTATCCCATGATGGCCCTCATGGTGGTATATAAAGCACAACACCCACATAGAGCTTTGCAAATTGGGAAGCAGGATTTTGGGTGGAAATGCCCAAGTGGAAGCACGTGAACCATGACCCAGCCCCTCAAATGAGTGAATCATGGCCTAGAAATATGCTCCATCCTCTCGTGGGAGCATCGCTCAATGGTGGTGAGTGTGGAATTTTCCCCATGTGTGGTTTCCATTGGTTGTTTTCCCTCATGGGCCCCATGTTAATTCTAGGGTCCATTATTCGCTCCTCTCGTATTGCCTAGTCTCATAATTTCTCAAATAAAAAATTATTAAAAATTAACTTGAGCAATGTTGTGAGAGTCTTGAGCCATTATCCCACATTTATCCCATGATGGCCCTCATGGTGGTATATAAAGCACAACACCCACATAGAGCTTTGCAAATTGAGGAAGTAGGATTTTGGGTGAAATGCCCAAGTGGAAGCATGTGAACCATGACCCAACCCCTCAAATGAGCGAATCATGGCCCAACAATATGCTCCATCCTCTCCCGTGGGAGCATCGCTCAATGGTGGTGAGTGTGGAATTTTCCCCATGTGTGGTTTCCATTGGTTGTTTTCCCTCATGGGCCCCATGTTAATTCTAGGGTCCATTATTCGCTCCTCTCGTACTGCCTAGTCTCATAATTTCTCAAATAAAAAATTATTAAAAAATAACTTGAGCAACGTTGTGAGAGTCTTGAGCCATTATCCCATATTTATTCCATGATGGCCCTCATGGTGGTATATAAAGCACAACACCCACATAGAGCTTTGCAAATTAGGAAGTAGGCTTTTGGGTGAAATGCCCAAGTGGAAGCATGTGAACCATGACCCAACCCCTCAAATGAGTGAATCATGGCCCAACAATATGCTCCATCCTCTCTCATGGGAGCATCGCTCAATGGTGGTGAGTGTGGAATTTTCCCCATGTGTGGTTTCCATTGGTTGTTTTCCCTCATGGGCCCCATGTTAATTCTAGGGTCCATTATTTGCTCCTCTCGTACTACCTAGTCTCATAATTTCTCAAATAAAAAATTATTAAAAAATAACTTGAGCAACGCTATGAGAGTCTTGAGCCATTATCCCATATTTATTCCATGATGGCCCTCATGGTGGTATATAAAGCACAACACCCACATAGAGCTTTGCAAATTAGGAAGTAGGATTTTGGGTGAAATGCCCAAGTGGAAGCATGTGAACCATGACCCAACCCCTCAAATGAGTGAATCATGGCCCAACAATATGCTCCATCCTCTCCCGTGGGAGCATCGCTCAATGGTGGTGAGTGTGGAATTTTCCCCATGTGTGGTTTCCATTGGTTGTTTTCCCTCATGGGCCCCATGTTAATTCTAGGGTCCATTATTCACTCCTCTCATACTGCCTAGTCTCATAATTTCTTAAATAAAAAATTATTAAAAAATAACTTGAGCAATGTTGCGAGAGTCTTGAGCCATTATCCCATATTTATCCCATGATGGCCCTCATGGTGGTATATAAAGCACAACACCCACATAGAGCTTTGCAAATCGGGAAGCAGGATTTTGGGTGAAATGCCCAAGTGGAAGCATGTGAACCATGACCCAACCCCTCAAATGAGTGAATCATGGCCCAACAATATGCTCCATCCTCTCTCATGGGAGCATCGCTCAATGGTGGTGAGTGTGGAATTTTCTCCATGTGTGGTTTCCATTGGTTGTTTTCCCTCATGGGCCCCATGTTAATTCTAGGGTCCATTATTCGCTCCTCTCGTACTGCCTAGTCTCATAATTTCTCAAATAAAAAATTATTAAAAATTAACTTGAGCAACGTTGTGAGAGTCTTGAGCCATTATCCCACATTTATCCCATGATGGCCCTCATGGTGGTATATAAAGCACAACACCCACATAGAGCTTTGCAAATTGGGAAGTAGGATTTTGGGTGAAATGCCCAAGTGGAAGCATGTGAACCATGACCTAACCCCTCAAATGAGTGAATCATGGCCCAACAATATGCTCCATCCTCTCCATTGGGAGCATCGCTCAATGGTGGTGAGTGTGGAATTTTCCCCATGTGTGGTTTCCATTGGTTGTTTTCCCTCATGGGCCCCATGTTAATTCTAGGGTCCATTATTTGCTCCTCTCATACTGCCTAGTCTCATAATTTCTCAAATAAAAAATTATTAAAAAATAACTTGAGCAACGTTGTGAGAGTCTTGAGCCATTATCCCATATGTATCCCATGATGGCCCTCATGGTGGTATATAAAGCACAACACCCACATAGAGCTTTGCAAATTGGGAAGTAGGATTTTGGGTGAAATGCCCAAGTGGAAGCATGTGAACCATGACCCAACCCCTCAAATGAGTGAATCATGGCCCAACAATATGCTCCATCCTCTCCCGTGGGAGCATCGCTCAATGGTGGTGAGTGTGGAATTTTCCCCATGTGTGGTTTCCATTGGTTGTTTTCCCTCATGGGCCCCATGTTAATTCTAGGGTCCATTATTCGCTCCTCCCGTACTGCCCAGTCTCATAATTTCTCAAATAAAAAATTATTAAAAATTAACTTGAGCAACGTTGTGAGAGTCTTGAGCCATTATCCCACATTTATCCCATGATGGCCCTCATGGTGGTATATAAAGCACAACACCCACATAGAGCTTTGCAAATTGGGAAGTAGGATTTTGGGTGAAATGCCCAAGTGGAAGCATGTGAACCATGACCCAACCCCTCAAATGAGCGAATCATGGCCCAACAATATGCTCCATCCTCTCCATGGGAGCATCGCTCAATGGTGGTGAGTGTGGAATTTTCCCCATGTGTGGTTTCCATTGGTTGTTTTCCCTCATGGGCCCCATGTTAATTCTAGGGTCCATTATTCGCTCCTCTCGTACTACCTAGTCTCATAATTTATCAAATAAAAAATTATTAAAAAATAACTTGAGCAACATGTGAGAGTCTTGAGCCATTATCCCATATTTATCCCATGATGGCCCTCATGGTGGTATATAAAGCACAACACCCACATAGAGCTTTGCAAATTGGGAAGCAGGATTTTGGGTGAAATGCCCAAGTGGAAGCATGTGAACCATGACCCAACCCCTCAAATGAGTGAATCATGGCCCAACAATATGCTCCATCCTCTCCCTTGGGAGCATCGCTCAATGGTGGTGAGTGTGGAATTTTCCCCATGTGTGGTTTCCATTGGTTGTTTTCCCTCATGGGCCCCATGTTAATTCTAGGGTCCATTATTTGCTCCTCTCGTATTGCCTAGTCTCATAATTTCTCAAATAAAAAATTATTAAAAAATAACTTGAGCAATGTTGTGAGAGTCTTGAGCCATTATCCCATATTTATCCCATGATGGCCCTCATGGTGGTATATAAAGCACAACACCCACATAGAGCTTTGCAAATTGGGAAGTAGGATTTTGGGTGAAATGCCCAAGTGGAAGCATGTGAACCATGACCCAACCCCTCAAATGAGTGAATCATGGCCCAACAATATGCTCCATCCTCTCCTGTGGGAGCATCGCTCAATGGTGGTGAGTGTGGAATTTTCCCCATGTGTGGTTTCCATTGGTTGTTTTCCCTCATGGGCCCCATGTTAATTCTAGGGTCCATTATTTGCTCCTCTTGTACTACCTAGTCTCATAATTTCTCAAATAAAAAATTATTAAAAAATAACTTGAGCAATGTTGTGAGAGTCTTGAGCCATTATCCCATATTTATCCCATGATGGCCCTCATGGTGGTATATAAAGCACAACACCCACATAGAGCTTTGCAAATTGGGAAGTAGGATTTTGGGTGAAATGCCCAAGTGGAAGCATGTGAACCATGACCCAACCCCTCAAATGAGTGAATCATGGCCCAACAATATGCTCCATCCTCTCCCATGGGAGCATCGCTCAATGGTGGTGAGTGTGGAATTTTCCCCATGTGTGGTTTCCATTGGTTGTTTTCCCTCATGGGCCCCATGTTAATTCTAGGGTCCATTATTCGCTCCTCTCGTACTGCCTAGTCTCATAATTTCTCAAATAAAAATTTTAAAAATAACTTGAGCAATGTTGTGAGAGTCTTGAGCCATTATCCCATATTTATCCCATGATGGCCCTCATGGTGGTATATAAAGCACAACACCCACATAGAGCTTTGCAAATTGGGAAGTAGGTTTTTGGGTGAAATGCCCAAGTGGAAGCATGTGAACCATGACCCAACCCCTCAAATGAGTGAATCATGGCCCAACAATATGCTCCATCCTCTCCTGTGGGAGCATCGCTCAATGGTGGTGAGTGTGGAATTTTCCCCATGTGTGGTTTCCATTGGTTGTTTTCCCTCATGGGCCCCATGTTAATTCTAGGGTCCATTATTTGCTCCTCTCGTACTCCCTAGTCTCATAATTTCTCAAATAAAAAATTATTAAAAAATAACTTGAGCAATGTTGTGAGAGTCTTGAGCCATTATCCCATATTTATCCCATGATGGCCCTCATGGTGGTATATAAAGCACAACACCCACATAGAGCTTTGCAAATTGGGAAGTAGGATTTTGGGTGAAATGCCCAAGTGGAAGCACGTGAACCATGACCTAACCCCTCAAATGAGTGAATCATGGCCCAACAATATGCTCCATCCTCTCCCGTGGGAGCATCGCTCAATGGTGGTGAGTGTGGAATTTTCCCCATGTGTGGTTTCCATTGGTTGTTTTCCCTCATGGGCCCCATGTTAATTCTAGGGTCCATTATTCGCTCCTCTTGTACTGCCTAGTCTCATAATTTCTCAAATAAAAAATTATTAAAAAATAACTTGAGCAATGTTGTGAGAGTCTTGAGCCATTATCCCACATTTATCCCATGATGGCCCTCATGGTGGTATATAAAGCACAACACCCACATAGAGCTTTGCAAATTGGGAAGCAAGATTTTGGGTGAAATGCCCAAGTGGAAGCATGTGAACCATGACCCAACCCCTCAAATGAGTGAATCATGGCCCAACAATATGCTCCATCCTCTCTCATGGGAGCATCGCTCAATGGTGGTGAGTGTGGAATTTTCCCCATGTGTGGTTTCCATTGGTTGTTTTCCCTCATGGGCCCCATGTTAATTCTAGGGTCCATTATTCGCTCCTCTCATACTGCCTAGTCTCATAATTTCTCAAATAAAAAATTATTAAAAATAACTTGAGCAATGTTGTGAGAGTCTTGAGCCATTATCCCATATTTATCCCATGATGGCCCTCATGGTGGTATATAAAGCACAACACCCACATAGAGCTTTGCAAATTGGGAAGCAAGATTTTGGGTGAAATGCCCAAGTGGAAGCATGTGAACCATGACCCAACCCCTCAAATGAGTGAATCATGGCCCAACAATATGCTCCATCCTCTCTCGTGGGAGCATCGCTCAATGGTGGTGAGTGTGGAATTTTCCCCATGTGTGGTTTCCATTGGTTGTTTTCCCTCATGGGCCCCATGTTAATTCTAGGGTCCATTATTCGCTCCTCTCGTACTACCTAGTCTCATAATTTCTCAAATAAAAAAATTATTAAAAAATAACTTGAGCAACGTTTGAGAGTCTTGAGCCATTATCCCATATTTATCCCATGATGGCCCTCATGGTGGTATATAAAGCACAACACCCACATAGAGCTTTGCAAATTGGGAAGTAGGATTTTGGGTGAAATGCCCAAGTGGAAGCATGTGAACCATGACCCAACCCCTCAAATGAGTGAATCATGGCCCAATAATATGCTCCATCCTCTCCTGTGGGAGCATCGCTCAATGGTGGTGAGTGTGGAATTTTCCCCATGTGTGGTTTCCATTGGTTGTTTTCCCTCATGGGCCCCATGTTAATTCTAGGGTCCATTATTTGCTCCTCTTGTACTACCTAGTCTCATAATTTCTCAAATAAAAAATTATTAAAAAATAACTTGAGCAACGTTGTGAGAGTCTTGAGCCATTATCCCATATTTATTCCATGATGGCCCTCATGGTGGTATATAAAGCACAACACCCACATAGAGCTTTGCAAATTGGGAAGAAGATTTTGGGTGAAATGCCCAAGTGGAAGCATGTGAACCATGACCTAGCCCCTCAAATGAGTGAATCATGGCCCAACAATATGCTCCATCCTCTCCCATGGGAGCATCGCTCAATGGTGGTGAGTGTGGAATTTTCCCCATGTGTGGTTTCCATTGGTTGTTTTCCCTCATGGGCCCCATGTTAATTCTAGGGTCCATTATTTGCTCCTCTCATACTACCTAGTCTCATAATTTCTCAAATAAAAAATTATTAAAAAATAACTTGAGCAATGTTGCGAGAGTCTTGAGCCATTATCCCATATTTATCCCATGATGGCCCTCATGGTGGTATATAAAGCACAACACCCACATAGAGCTTTGCAAATTGGGAAGTAGGATTTTGGGTGAAATGCCCAAGTGGAAGCAGTGAACCATGACCCAACCCCTCAAATGAGTGAATCATGGCCCAACAATATGCTCCATCCTCTCCCGTGGGAGCATCGCTCAATGGTGGTGAGTGTGGAATTTTCCCCATGTGTGGTTTCCATTGGTTGTTTTCCCTCATGGGCCCCATGTTAATTCTAGGGTCCATTATTCGCTCCTCCCATATTGCCTAGTCTCATAATTTCTCAAATAAAAATTATTAAAAAATAACTTGAGCAACGTTATGAGAGTCTTGAGCCATTATCCCATATTTATTCCATGATGGCCCTCATGGTGGTATATAAAGCACAACACCCACATAGAGCTTTGCAAATTGGGAAGTAGGATTTTGGGTGAAATGCCCAAGTGGATGCATGTGAACCATGACCCAACCCCTCAAATGAGTGAATCATGGCCCAACAATATGCTCCATCCTCTCTCGTGGGAGCATCGCTCAATGGTGGTGAGTGTGGAATTTTCCCCATGTGTGGTTTCCATTGGTTGTTTTCCCTCATGGGCCCCATGTTAATTCTAGGGTCCATTATTCGCTCCTCTCGTACTGCCTAGTCTCATAATTTCTCAAATAAAAAATTATTAAAAAATAACTTGAGCAATGTTGCGAGAGTCTTGAGCCATTATCCCATATTTATCCCATGATGGCCCTCATGGTGGTATATAAAGCACAACACCCACATAGAGCTTTGCAAATTGGGAAGTAGGATTTTGGGTGAAATGCCCAAGTGGAAGCATGTGAACCATGACCCAACCCCTCAAATGAGTGAATCATGGCCCAACAATATGCTCCATCCTCTCCCGTGGGAGCATCGCTCAATGGTGGTGAGTGTGGAATTTTCCCCATGTGTGGTTTCCATTGGTTGTTTTCCCTCATGGGCCCCATGTTAATTCTAGGGTCCATTATTTGCTCCTCTCGTACTGCCTAGTCTCATAATTTCTCAAATAAAAAATTATTAAAAATTAACTTGAGCAACGCTATGAGAGTCTTGAGCCATTATCCCATATTTATCCCATGATGGCCCTCATGGTGGTATATAAAGCACAACACCCACATAGAGCTTTGCAAATTAGGAAGCAGGATTTTGGGTGAAATGCCCAAGTGGAAGCATGTGAACCATGACCCAACCCCTCAAATGAGTGAATCATGGCCCAACAATATGCTCCATCCTCTCCCATGGGAGCATCGCTCAATGGTGGTGAGTGTGGAATTTTCTCCATGTGTGGTTTCCATTGGTTGTTTTCCCTCATGGGCCCCATGTTAATTCTAGGGTCCATTATTCGCTCCTCTCGTACTGCCTAGTCTCATAATTTCTCAAATAAAAAATTATTAAAAAATAACTTGAGCAACGTTAGAGAGTCTTGAGCCATTATCCCATATTTATCCCATGATGGCCCTCATGGTGGTATATAAAGCACAACACCCACATAGAGCTTTGCAAATTGGGAAGTAGGATTTTGGGTGAAATGCCCAAGTGGAAGCATGTGAACCATGACCCAACCCCTCAAATGAGTGAATCATGGCCCAACAATATGCTCCATCCTCTCCTGTGGGAGCATCGCTCAATGGTGGTGAGTGTGGAATTTTCCCCATGTGTGGTTTCCATTGGTTGTTTTCCCTCATGGGCCCCATGTTAATTCTAGGGTCCATTATTCGCTCCTCTTGTACTGCCTAGTCTCATAATTTCTCAAATAAAAAATTATTAAAAAATAACTTGAGCAATGTTGTGAGAGTCTTGAGCCATTATCCCATATTTATTCCATGATGGCCCTCATGGTGGTATATAAAGCACAACACCCACATAGAGCTTTGCAAATTGGGAAGTAGGATTTTGGGTGAAATGCCCAAGTGGAAGCATGTGAACCATGACCCAACCCCTCAAATGAGTGAATCATGGCCCAACAATATGCTCCATCCTCTCCCGTGGGAGCATCGCTCAATGGTGGTGAGTGTGGAATTTTCCCCATGTGTGGTTTCCATTGGTTGTTTTCCCTCATGGGCCCCATGTTAATTCTAGGGTCCATTATTCACTCCTCCCGTACTGCCTAGTCTCATAATTTCTCAAATAAAAAATTATTAAAAATTAACTTGAGCAATGCTGTGAGAGTCTTGAGCCATTATCCCATATTTATCCCATGATGGCCCTCATGGTGGTATATAAAGCACAACACCCACATAGAGCTTTGCAAATTGGGAAGTAGGATTTTGGGTGAAATGCCCAAGTGGAAGCATGTGAACCATGACCCAACCCCTCAAATGAGTGAATCATGGCCCAACAATATGCTCCATCCTCTCCCGTGGGAGCATCGCTCAATGGTGGTGAGTGTGGAATTTTCCCCATGTGTGGTTTCCATTGGTTGTTTTCCCTCATGGGCCCCATGTTAATTCTAGGGTCCATTATTCGCTCCTCTCGTATTGCCTAGTCTCATAATTTCTCAAATAAAAAATTATTAAAAAATAACTTGAGCAACGTTGTGAGAGTCTTGAGCCATTATCCCATATTTATCCCATGATGGCCCTCATGGTGGTATATAAAGCACAACACCCACATAGAGCTTTGCAAATTGGAAGTAAGATTTTGGGTGAAATGCCCAAGTGGAAGCATGTGAACCATGACCCAACCCCTCAAATGAGTGAATCATGGCCCAACAATATGCTCCATCCTCTCCTATGGGAGCATCGCTCAATGGTGGTGAGTGTGGAATTTTTCCCATGTGTGGTTTCCATTGGTTGTTTTCCCTCATGGGCCCCATGTTAATTCTAGGGTCCATTATTTGCTCCTCTCGTACTACCTAGTCTCATAATTTCTCAAATAAAAAATTATTAAAAATAACTTGAGCAATGTTGTGAGAGTCTTGAGCCATTATCCCATATTTATCCCATGATGGCCCTCATGGTGGTATATAAAGCACAACACCCACATAGAGCTTTGCAAATTGGGAAGTAGGCTTTTGGGTGAAATGCCCAAGTGGAAGCATGTGAACCATGACCCAACCCCTCAAACGAGTGAATCATGGCCCAACAATATGCTCCATCCTCTCTCGTGGGAGCATCACTCAATGGTGGTGAGTGTGGAATTTTCCCCATGTGTGGTTTCCATTGGTTGTTTTCCCTCATGGGCCCCATGTTAATTCTAGGGTCCATTATTTGCTCCTCTCGTATTGCCTAGTCTCATAATTTCTCAAATAAAAAATTATTAAAAAATAACTTGAGCAATGTTGTGAGAGTCTTGAGCCATTATCCCATATTTATTCCATAATGGCCCTCATGGTGGTATATAAAGCACAACACCCACATAGAGCTTTGCAAATCGGGAAGCAAGATTTTGGGTGAAATGCCCAAGTGGAAGCATGTGAACCATGACCCAACCCCTCAAATGAGCGAATCATGGCCCAACAATATGCTCCATCCTCTCTCATGGGAGCATCGCTCAATGGTGGTGAGTGTGGAATTTTCCCCATGTGTGGTTTCCATTGGTTGTTTTCCCTCATGGGCCCCATGTTAATTCTAGGGTCCATTATTCGCTCCTCTCGTACTGCCTAGTCTCATAATTTCTCAAATAAAAAATTATTAAAAAATAACTTGAGCAACGCTATGAGAGTCTTGAGCCATTATCCCATATTTATCCCATGATGGCCCTCATGGTGGTATATAAAGCACAACACCCACATAGAGCTTTGCAAATTGGGAAGTAGGCTTTTGGGTGAAATGCCCAAGTGGAAGCATGTGAACCATGACCCAACCCCTCAAACGAGTGAATCATGGCCCAACAATATGCTCCATCCTCTCCCATGGGAGCATCGCTCAATGGTGGTGAGTGTGGAATTTTCCCCATGTGTGGTTTCCATTGGTTGTTTTCCCTCATGGGCCCCATGTTAATTCTAGGGTCCATTATTCGCTCCTCCCATACTGCCTAGTCTCATAATTTCTCAAATAAAAAATTATTAAAAATTAACTTGAGCAATGTTGTGAGAGTCTTGAGCCATTATCCCACATTTATTCCATGATGGCCCTCATGGTGGTATATAAAGCACAACACCCACATAGAGCTTTGCAAATTGGGAAGTAGGATTTTGGGTGAAATGCCCAAGTGGAAGCATGTGAACCATGACCCAACCCCTCAAATGAGTGAATCATGGCCCAACAATATGCTCCATCCTCTCCCGTGGGAGCATCGCTCAATGGTGGTGAGTGTGGAATTTTCCCCATGTGTGGTTTCCATTGGTTGTTTTCCCTCATGGGCCCCATGTTAATTCTAGGGTCCATTATTCGCTCCTCTCGTACTGCCTAGTCTCATAATTTCTCAAATAAAAAATTATTAAAAAATAACTTGAGCAATGTTGAGAGTCTTGAGCCATTATCCCATATTTATCCCATGATGGCCCTCATGGTGGTATATAAAGCACAACACCCACATAGAGCTTTGCAAATTGGAAAGCAGGATTTTGGGTGAAATGCCCAAGTGGAAGCAGTGAACCATGACCCAACCCCTCAAATGAGTGAATCATGGCCCAACAATATGCTCCATCCTCTCCCGTGGGAGCATCGCTCAATGGTGGTGAGTGTGGAATTTTCCCCATGTGTGGTTTCCATTGGTTGTTTTCCCTCATGGGCCCCATGTTAATTCTAGGGTCCATTATTTGCTCCTCTCGTACTGCCTAGTCTCATAATTTCTCAAATAAAAAATTATTAAAAAATAACTTGAGCAATGTTGTGAGAGTCTTGAGCCATTATCCCACATTTATCCCATGATGGCCCTCATGGTGGTATATAAAGCACAACACCCACATAGAGCTTTGCAAATTGGGAAGTAGGATTTTGGGTGAAATGCCCAAGTGGAAGCATGTGAACCATGACCCAACCCCTCAAATGAGTGAATCATGGCCCAACAATATGCTCCATCCTCTCTTATGGGAGCATCGCTCAATGGTGGTGAGTGTGGAATTTTCCCCATGTGTGGTTTCCATTGGTTGTTTTCCCTCATGGGCCCCATGTTAATTCTAGGGTCCATTATTTGCTCCTCCTGTATTGCCTAGTCTCATAATTTCTCAAATAAAAAATTATTAAAAAATTAACTTGAGCAATGTTGTGAGAGTCTTGAGCCATTATCCCATATTTATCCCATGATGGCCCTCATGGTGGTATATAAAGCACAACACCCACATAGAGCTTTGCAAATTGGGAAGTAGGATTTTGGGTGAAATGCCCAAGTGGAAGCATGTGAACCATGACCCAACCCCTCAAATGAGTGAATCATGGCCCAACAATATGCTCCATCCTCTCCCGTGGGAGCATCGCTCAATGGTGGTGAGTGTGGAATTTTCCCCATGTGTGGTTTCCATTGGTTGTTTTCCCTCATGGGCCCCATGTTAATTCTAGGGTCCATTATTCGCTCCTCTCGTACTGCCTAGTCTCATAATTTCTCAAATAAAAAATTATTAAAAAATAACTTGAGCAATGTTGTGAGAGTCTTGAGCCATTATCCCATATTTATCCCATAATGGCCCTCATGGTGGTATATAAAGCACAACACCCACATAGAGCTTTGCAAATTGGGAAGTAGGATTTTGGGTGAAATGCCCAAGTGGAAGCATGTGAACCATGACCCAACCCCTCAAATGAGCGAATCATGGCCCAACAATATGCTCCATCCTCTCCCGTGGGAGCATCGCTCAATGGTGGTGAGTGTGGAATTTTCCCCATGTGTGGTTTCCATTGGTTGTTTTCCCTCATGGGCCCCATGTTAATTCTAGGGTCCATTATTCGCTCCTCCTGTACTGCCTAGTCTCATAATTTCTCAAATAAAAAAATTATTAAAAAATAACTTGAGCAATGTTGTGAGAGTCTTGAGCCATTATCCCATATTTATTCCATGATGGCCCTCATGGTGGTATATAAAGCACAACACCCACATAGAGCTTTGCAAATTGGGAAGCAGGATTTTGGGTGAAATGCCCAAGTGGAAGCATGTGAACCATGACCCAACCCCTCAAATGAGTGAATCATGGCCCAACAATATGCTCCATCCTCTCCCGTGGGAGCATCGCTCAATGGTGGTGAGTGTGGAATTTTCCCCATGTGTGGTTTCCATTGGTTGTTTTCCCTCATGGGCCCCATGTTAATTCTAGGGTCCATTATTCGCTCCTCTCGTACTACCTAGTCTCATAATTTCTCAAATAAAAAATTATTAAAAATTAACTTGAGCAATGTTGTGAGAGTCTTGAGCCATTATCCCATATTTATCCCATGATGGCCCTCATGGTGGTATATAAAGCACAACACCCACATAGAGCTTTGCAAATTGGGAAGTAAGATTTTGGGTGAAATGCCCAAGTGGAAGCACGGTGAACCATGACCCAACCCCTCAAATGAGTGAATCATGGCCCAACAATATGCTCCATCCTCTCTCATGGGAGCATCGCTCAATGGTGGTGAGTGTGGAATTTTCCCCATGTGTGGTTTCCATTGGTTGTTTTCCCTCATGGGCCCCATGTTAATTCTAGGGTCCATTATTCGCTCCTTCCGTACTGCCTAGTCTCATAATTTCTCAAATAAAAAATATATTAAAAATAACTTGAGCAACACTGTGAGAGTCTTGAGCCATTATCCCATATTTATCCCATGATGGCCCTCATGGTGGTATATAAAGCACAACACCCACATAGAGCTTTGCAAATTGGGAAGTAGGATTTTGGGTGAAATGCCCAAGTGGAAGCATGTGAACCATGACCCAACCCCTCAAATGAGCGAATCATGGCCCAACAATATGCTCCATCCTCTCTCGTGGGAGCATCGCTCAATGGTGGTGAGTGTGGAATTTTCCCCATGTGTGGTTTCCATTGGTTGTTTTCCCTCATGGGCCCCATGTTAATTCTAGGGTCCATTATTTGCTCCTCTCGTACTGCCTAGTCTCATAATTTCTCAAATAAAAAATTATTAAAAAATAACTTGAGCAACGTTGTGAGAGTCTTGAGCCATTATCCCATATTTATCCCATGATGGCCCTCATGGTGGTATATAAAGCACAACACCCACATAGAGCTTTGCAAATTAGGAAGTAGGATTTTGGGTGAAATGCCCAAGTGGAAGCATGTGAACCATGACCCAACCCCTCAAATGAGTGAATCATGGCCCAACAATATGCTCCATCCTCTCTCGTGGGAGCATCGCTCAATGGTGGTGAGTGTGGAATTTTCCCCATGTGTGGTTTCCATTGGTTGTTTTCCCTCATGGGCCCCATGTTAATTCTAGGGTCCATTATTTGCTCCTCTCGTATTGCCTAGTCTCATAATTTATCAAATAAAAAATTATTAAAAAATAACTTGAGCAATATTGTGAGAGTCTTGAGCCATTATCCCACATTTATCCCATGATGGCCCTCATGGTGGTATATAAAGCACAACACCCACATAGAGCTTTGCAAATCGGGAAGGAAGGATTTTGGGTGAAATGCCCAAGTGGAAGCATGTGAACCATGACCCAACCCCTCAAATGAGTGAATCATGGCCCAACAATATGCTCCATCCTCTCCCGTGGGAGCATCGCTCAATGGTGGTGAGTGTGGAATTTTCCCCATGTGTGGTTTCCATTGGTTGTTTTCCCTCATGGGCCCCATGTTAATTCTAGGGTCCATTATTCGCTCCTCTCATACTACCTAGTCTCATAATTTCTCAAATAAAAAATTATTAAAAAATAACTTGAGCAATGTTGCGAGAGTCTTGAGCCATTATCCCATATTTATCCCATGATGGCCCTCATGGTGGTATATAAAGCACAACACCCACATAGAGCTTTGCAAATCGAGAAGCAGGCTTTTGGGTGAAATGCCCAAGTGGAAGCATGTGAACCATGACCCAACCCCTCAAACGAGTGAATCATGGCCCAACAATATGCTCCATCCTCTCCCGTGGGAGCATCGCTCAATGGTGGTGAGTGTGGAATTTTCCCCATGTGTGGTTTCCATTGGTTGTTTTCCCTCATGGGCCCCATGTTAATTCTAGGGTCCATTATTCGCTCCTCTCGTATTGCCTAGTCTCATAATTTCTCAAATAAAAAATTATTAAAAATTAACTTGAGCAATGTTGTGAGAGTCTTGAGCCATTATCCCACATTTATCCCATGATGGCCCTCATGGTGGTATATAAAGCACAACACCCACATAGAGCTTTGCAAATCGGGAAGTAAGATTTTGGGTGAAATGCCCAAGTGGAAGCATGTGAACCATGACCCAACCCCTCAAACGAGTGAATCATGGCCCAAAAATATGCTCCATCCTCTCCCATGGGA
This sequence comes from Wollemia nobilis, assembly GCA_028583015.1. Classification (NCBI taxonomy): domain Eukaryota; kingdom Viridiplantae; phylum Streptophyta; class Pinopsida; order Araucariales; family Araucariaceae; genus Wollemia; species Wollemia nobilis. The sequence goes on along the minus strand of JAQPPZ010016614.1, from coordinate 4,115,043 downwards.
GCATCGCTCAATGGTGGTGAGTGTGGAATTTTCCCCATGTGTGGTTTCCATTGGTTGTTTTCCCTCATGGGCCCCATGTTAATTCTAGGGTCCATTATTTGCTCCTCTTGTACTACCTAGTCTCATAATTTATCAAATAAAAATTTATTAAAAATTAACTTGAGCAACGTTGTGAGAGTCTTGAGCCATTATCCCACATTTATTCCATGATGGCCCTCATGGTGGTATATAAAGCACAACACCCACATAGAGCTTTGCAAATCGGGAAGCAAGATTTTGGGTGAAATGCCCAAGTGGAAGCATGTGAACCATGACCCAACCCCTCAAATGAGCGAATCATGGCCCAACAATATGCTCCATCCTCTCCTGTGGGAGCATCACTCAATGGTGGTGAGTGTGGAATTTTCCCCATGTGTGGTTTCCATTGGTTGTTTTCCCTCATGGGCCCCATGTTAATTCTAGGGTCCATTATTCGCTCCTCTCGTACTACCTAGTCTCATAATTTATTAAATAAAAAATTATTAAAAATTAACTTGAGCAATGTTGTGAGAGTCTTGAGCCATTATCCCATATTTATCCCATAATGGCCCTCATGGTGGTATATAAAGCACAACACCCACATAGAGCTTTGCAAATCGGGAAGCAGGATTTTGGGTGAAATGCCCAAGTGGAAGCATGTGAACCATGACCCAACCCCTCAAATGAGCGAATCATGGCCCAACAATATGCTCCATCCTCTCTCATGGGAGCATCGCTCAATGGTGGTGAGTGTGGAATTTTCCCCATGTGTGGTTTCCATTGGTTGTTTTCCCTCATGGGCCCCATGTTAATTCTAGGGTCCATTATTTTCTCCTCTCGTACTACCTAATCTCATAATTTCTCAAATAAAAAATTATTAAAAAATAACTTGAGCAACGCTGCGAGAGTCTTGAGCCATTATCCCACATTTATCCCATGATGGCCCTCATGGTGGTATATAAAGCACAACACCCACATAGAGCTTTGCAAATTGGGAAGCAGACTTTTGGGTGAAATGCCCAAGTGGAAGCACGTGAACCATGACCCAACCCCTCAAATGAGTGAATCATGGCCCAACAATATGCTCCATCCTCTCTCGTGGGAGCATCGCTCAATGGTGGTGAGTGTGGAATTTTCCCCATGTGTGGTTTCCATTGGCTGTTTTCCCTCATGGGCCCCATGTTAATTCTAGGGTCCATTATTCGCTCCTCTCGTACTACCTAGTCTCATAATTTATCAAATAAAAAATATATTAAAAATAACTTGAGCAACGTTGCGAGAGTCTTGAGCCATTATCCCACATTTATCCCACGATGGCCCTCATGGTGGTATATAAAGCACAACACCCACATAGAGCTTTGCAAATCGGGAAGTAGGATTTTGGGTGAAATGCCCAAGTGGAAGCATGTGAACCATGACCCAACCCCTCAAATGAGTGAATCATGGCCCAACAATATGCTCCATCCTCTCCCGTGGGAGCATCGCTCAATGGTGGTGAGTGTGGAATTTTCCCATGTGTGGTTTCCATTGGTTGTTTTCCCTCATGGGCCCCATGTTAATTCTAGGGTCCATTATTCGCTCCTCCCGTACTGCCTAGTCTCATAATTTCTCAAATAAAAAATTATTAAAAAAATAACTTGAGCAACGTTGCGAGAGTCTTGAGCCATTATCCCACATTTATCCCATGATGGCCCTCATGGTGGTATATAAAGCACAACACCCACATAGAGCTTTGCAAATCGAGAAGCAAGATTTTGGGTGAAATGCCCAAGTGGAAGCATGTGAACCATGACCCAACCCCTCAAACGAGTGAATCATGGCCCAACAATATGCTCCATCCTCTCCCGTGGGAGCATCGCTCAATGGTGGTGAGTGTGGAATTTTCCCCATGTGTGGTTTCCATTGGTGTTTTCCCTCATGGGCCCCATGTTAATTCTAGGGTCCATTATTCGCTCCTCTCGTACTACCTAGTCTCATAATTTCTCAAATAAAAAATTATTAAAAATTACTTGAGCAACGTTGCGAGAGTCTTGAGCCATTATCCCATATTTATCCCATAATGGCCCTCATGGTGGTATATAAAGCACAACACCCACATAGAGCTTTGCAAATCGGGAAGCAAGATTTTGGGTGAAATGCCCAAGTGGAAGCATGTGAACCATGACCCAACCCCTCAAATGAGTGAATCATGGCCCAACAATATGCTCCATCCTCTCCCGTGGGAGCATCGCTCAATGGTGGTGAGTGTGGAATTTTCCCCATGTGTGGTTTCCATTGGTTGTTTTCCCTCATGGGCCCCATGTTAATTCTAGGGTCCATTATTCGCTCCTCTCGTACTACCTAGTCTCATAATTTCTCAAATAAAAAATTATTAAAAATTAACTTGAGCAACGCTGAGAGTCTTGAGCCATTATCCCACATTTATCCCATAATGGCCCTCATGGTGGTATATAAAGCACAACACCCACATAGAGCTTTGCAAATTAGGAAGTAGGCTTTTGGGTGAAATGCCCAAGTGGAAGCATGTGAACCATGACCCAACCCCTCAAATGAGCGAATCATGGCCCAACAATATGCTCCATCCTCTCTCGTGGGAGCATCGCTCAATGGTGGTGAGTGTGGAATTTTCCCCATGTGTGGTTTCCATTGGTTGTTTTCCCTCATGGGCCCCATGTTAATTCTAGGGTCCATTATTCGCTCCTCTCGTACTGCCCAGTCTCATAATTTCTCAAATAAAAAATTATTAAAAAATAACTTGAGCAATGTTGCGAGAGTCTTGAGCCATTATCCCACATTTATCCCATGATGGCCCTCATGGTGGTATATAAAGCACAACACCCACATAGAGCTTTGCAAATCGGGAAGCAGGCTTTTGGGTGAAATGCCCAAGTGGAAGCACGCGAACCATGACCCAACCCCTCAAACGAGTGAATCATGGCCCAACAATATGCTCCATCCTCTCCCGTGGGAGCATCGCTCAATGGTGGTGAGTGTGGAATTTTCCCCATGTGTGGTTTCCATTGGCTGTTTTCCCTCATGGGCCCCATGTTAATTCTAGGGTCCATTATTCGCTCCTCTCGTACTGCCCAGTCTCATAATTTCTCAAATAAAAAATTATTAAAAAATAACTTGAGCAACGTTGCGAGAGTCTTGAGCCATTATCCCACATTTATCCCATAATGGCCCTCATGGTGGTATATAAAGCACAACACCCACATAGAGCTTTGCAAATCGGGAAGCAGGATTTTGGGTGAAATGCCCAAGTGGAAGCACGTGAACCATGACCCAACCCCTCAAACGAGCGAATCATGGCCCAACAATATGCTCCATCCTCTCCCGTGGGAGCATCGCTCAATGGTGGTGAGTGTGGAATTTTCCCCATGTGTGGTTTCCATTGGTTGTTTTCCCTCATGGGCCCCATGTTAATTCTAGGGTCCATTATTCGCTCCTCCCGTACTCCCTAGTCTCATAATTTCTCAAATAAAAATTATTAAAAAATAACTTGAGCAACGTTGTGAGAGTCTTGAGCCATTATCCCACATTTATCCCGATGAGCACCAAAAATGCTCATATTTTGTACATATTTCTTTGATCAATATGCGGCTGTATAATAAGGATTGCGTACTTTTATGAATGATTATATAGATATTTGATATAATTATGCGTGTTATCTATTTTGTGTGCTTTTAGTATGTTTTGTGGAATTGCAATTGATTTAGTTAGATTTGGAACGGTCGAGGTCCTTCTGATGGACCTAGCACTTTATTTCATCGGGGGTTAATGCAGAGAATACGAGCGTCTCCCTGTAGTCGAAAGGCGCCAACTGAATACCAGCACCTCCCTGCAGTCGGAAGGTGCCAACTAAATACGAGCGCCTCCCTACAGTCGAAAGGCGCCAATCGAAGATGAGCGCCTCCCTACAGTCGGAAGGCGCAAACCGAATACGAGCGCCTCCCTACAATCGAAAGGCACCAACCAAAGACAAGCGCCTCCCCACAGTCGAAAGGCGCTAGCAAAATGCAAGCACCTCCCCACAACCAGAAGGCGCCACTGATTCTTTTCCTATTGACCAGATTTGAATGACATGGACGATAGCGGTTGGTGCAGTTCCAGCTCTGCATCATGCAGAGCTAAATTGGAGATAGCACCAATGTATCAAAACGTCTTACTAATGCCAGGCAAAGCATGAACCAAAACGAACACGCCACCATCAGAACAAAATGCCAGATGTTGATTGCATTCGCTAGACTGTCTTGATTTAGTTTGGGAAGAATCGACTGTTGTAACCACTTCTATAACAGAAGTTCTATGGGTGTGTTATATAAACACACGCAGATCGTTTTGAGGAATATATAGAAATAAAATAAAGATCCATTTAGATGTACAAAGATAAATTGTAGTGTGTTGACAAATATATTAAAGTTCCAGAAGTTCTAAGCACGTGTTCGATCGGGAAGAAGTTGCTGGAGCCTGGGCCCACTCCAAGCCAGTATTTCTTCCCCATTTCCTTTTTGTTTATTTATTTTAATTAGTTTATTGCTTTCATAGGAACGTTTGTTAGTTTACTAGTTCCAGTATTTTTAGTAGATTTATTTTCAGGAATGTGTACATGATTTATTTTTTTAGATTTAATTCTGTTCTTCTTATGTAATTCATTGAGGAGTGTGGGAATGATTGACAAACCATTTCAAGAACACCCCCCAAAATGTAGGATTAGCAGATTCACCTCCAGTGGTATTGTAGTAACCTAATTTCGAATCTTTGCAAGTTTATGAAGCTCCCTAGGTTGATAATTAAATGCATGGGCATGTGACAAAAATAGGAAACCATTCACCTTGTTTGGCCCACAACATTTTGGCACCATTGCCGAGGAAGCGTCTTAATTAGATTACTTACAATACCCTAAAACCTTCCATCTAACCTTGTATGAGTTCTTCGAGAAGAAGAGGACCTGACGGTCACTTTATAAGAACTAATCCATCAGGCCCTGAGTTAGTCGAGCATTTTGGATTTGAGTTAGACTCACCCGACCTACCAGCAGTCCATTGGAGTGAGGAACCGCACTTTGTGCAAAGTGCCGCCTCATCCCATCAACAAGGGGATGAATGAATCATCATAAATCCCCTGTTTAATAGGACTCCTCTAGAGGAAGCCCTGTTGTGGAAGGCTATGGAGGATCAGACGATCTCGCCAGACAACCTTAGAGCATTGACTCAGAAAGTTTTAAACGATCGAAAGGCCATAAATGCTGCATTAGAAACCACATTTCCCAAAAAAATGGTAGATAACAATGAAGTCTCATATGGATTTAGTTTCCCAATAGAGGAGGGAGTAGGAGATACCAAAATGAAAAACATATCCCCTGCTCACCTTTCGTCCTTCAAAGGACACCCGACTGAGGACCCTGACCTATTTTTATTCAAGTTTGATGTTTTGTGCAGGTCTTTGGATTACAAATCAAACATGCAGAAGTTGAAATTATTTCCTTCTACATTAGACGATGCAGATCTATGATGGTTCATCGGTCTGGGAGACAAACACATCACCACCTAGGACTAGATGAAGAAGCTCTTTCTAGAGCAATATCAAGATTTCGGGATAGTAAGAGACTCCAGGGAGGAGGTCCTGAGCATGACACAAAGAGAAAATGAGTCTCTCGAGGAGTATTGGGAGAGATTCAGCTTTAATATTCAACGGTCCCCTCACTCGAAGCTATCTGATAAGTCCTTCAAAAGCATCTTCTTAAGGGGACTTACCAATGAGTCACTAGAGGCTCTCAAAATGATCTCTGGAGGTGATGTCTATCAGCATGCTATGGATGACATCTAGAAATTATGCCAAAAATACTCGAGAAGGTGAGGCAAAATCACCACCAGGACCATGAAGGTGACTCGCCTGATCACCAAGATAGAAATAGGCAACATGCTAGAGGATTTGAAGAGCGAAATGCTCTCATCTCTAGCACTGTAGATGGATACGCTGTTGTTAGAAAAGAAGAAACAATAAAATGACGCAACATTAGCCTATTTTTACCCAAAATGCAGAGGAAGGCACGCAAAGAATGCATGTCTAGAAAACAAGGTCAAAGTATGTGCAGTTTTTAGGCTGAATCATAATACTCGATTATGCCCACAACTGCCCAGTAACCAGGAAGCATCTGAGAGCACGGAGGCCTACTTCATAGGCAATAAGAAGAGTTGGCCATAGCCCCCCACAGGGAATATACCAACCAAAATGCCATCATATGTGGGAGGGCCATACATGCACCAAGGACCCCCTCAACCACCTAATATGGGGTGGTGGGGACCATCACCCTGGACTAACGCACCCCCAGTAGCATTTCCGAATCAGCAGCCATGGATGCCATATCCATATCCTGGGAAGTAGTGGAGAGGCCAAAATGCATGGAATCAGACTCCACAGAGTGCAGCTCCTGCTCACATCCAACAGAACTTACCAACATTGCCAACAGCGAGACCTACGCAGCTATCAGCACAACCGATAGCAAAACCGAACAACAGAGTAAATCAGCTGGCATAAAACATAGAAGGTGAGATGTATCATATGATGAGCACCAAAAATGCTCATTTTATATACACGGTTAAGGAGAATTATCATTGGTTCAATTAGCATATGAAATGTATTTTATATAACTTATGCATATAATTGATAGAAAATCCGATATTATGCTTGATTGGTGTTTTTAGTGGGAAATATGTATAAATGCAGGTATTGGTACTAATATGGTGTTTTCCAGTCTACATCCACTTGGACTCAGCATACTTCTACTTACAGAGACTAAGGCAAGAGAGTAGGTGCCTTCCTCTTCAAGGAAGGTGCCCAACAAAAGTAGGCGCCTTCCTACAACCGAAAGGCACCCACAGAAGTAGGCGCCTTCCTACAACCGAAAGGCGCCCACAGAAGTAGGCGCCTTCCTACAACCGAAATGCACCCATGGAAGACGAGAGCCTCCCTACAACCGAAAGGCACCCATGGAAGACGAGTGCCTCCCTGCAATCGAAAGGTGCCAATAGAAGACAAGCGCCTCCCTACAACCGAAAGGTGCCAACAGAAGACGAGCACCTCCCTGCAACCGAAAGGCACCAACGAAAAAAGAGCGCCTCCCTACAACCGGAATGTGCCTCCATGCCTTCATACTTTGCAAGATTTACCAAGTCAAATTTGACTAGTTGACCAAGGACTATGGAAGAGGTTGCACGTGAAGACAAAGGAGATCTATTTTATTCATGCATTTATTAAATAGAATAAAGTGTTTGTTATTATCAACCGATTGGCCGGTTGACCTTGTAAAGATCTTAAAGCATATTATTATTTTTAGGATGCATTAGTTTAGGATTTGTTGTTACGTACACCTAAGGATGTTTATATTTATCCTTCTGGTGAACGAACATACTTTCAAATAGAAGAATAAAATATGTGTAGAATAAATTGTAACTAAATCACATCACATGATTAAAATAGACTGATTTGTTATTGTAATGAGATATGGCTACGCTTTATATAAAGACATAGGCCAGATGAACAAGGGGATCGGGAGATCAATGATTAATTTTACACAACTTATTTTATTTTATTGTTTAATTAATTAAGAGTGCAACTCCTCTTATTCGAGCAAGCTCTACGTAGCTAGCTGGGTGGACTATTTGCGGGATCTTGGGCCCACTCCCTACAGTAGTCCTCCCCTATTTATTTATATTCTTTATTTTTTGTAGATTATTTTATTGCTTTAGTTCTTTCTTTATTTAATTTAGGTGTGTGCTTTTATTTTCAGCATTTTATTTCCAGCATTGTATTTTATTTATTTAAATTCTCTGCACTCAGTTTATTTGGTTTGGTTGGAATCCAATTACACAAACCTCCCCACCAAACTAAATAAGGTACAACCAGATTTGTTCCCCAACACTACAGGCATATACTGTGCGTGACACTCATAAGTTTATGAACTTATCAAATTGATAATTTATGGAAGAGAAATGAATGTTTTTCGGGACATGAATTTTTGCTCACCATTTTTGCGCCATTGTCGGGGAGTGTCTAAACCGTAGTGTTCTAATTTAGAGGTCAGATAAAAAGCTTATTTGAAATTACCCGTAAATATTTTATCTGAGAAGCATGAGTCCACCAAGGCCCTTTTTATAAGGCCAAAAATAGTTGCCGACACAGTCAGAGCCAAATCCCATAGGCAATTATTTATATTTTTTTGGCTTCTCAGGTAAACGCGGAATGAACCTGATGTACCATAATTAAGTGTAGAAGTAGAAATAAAATGTGTTGTTGAAAAAAAAAAAAATCTGGCATTGAAGGATTTCCATCATGTTATAAATGGTTTCAAGAAATCAAAAGAAAAAGCACAACTCAAGTTTGATTGAAAATTTTTAGGGACGTGTTTTTATACGGAAACCATTGAAATTTTTTTGCCTCTAGAAGCTTGGTTTTAAATTAAAAAATTTTACAGGATTGAAATTTTTGCAACGTATTGGTAAATGTTTTTTTATGATGAAATTAATAATGCAGGGAAAATGACAGAGCATAATTTAAAAAGAACGCCTTGTTATGGAGTATGCTCTTCACTTACGCTTAAGGCGACCTGGTGAATCCGAAACTAGCATGTGTTTTTAACAGACTGCTATGCCATGTTTTCTTTAGGTTGCTAGCTCATGAATAGTCATTGGCTGGCCTGCACACTTTGCCATTATGTTGAAAGAAGTTTGGTTGCGAGGCCATGAAGGAAAATATTCTTCTCATGCTATAGCATATCAAACTAGTTGAAAAAAAAAAATTCGAGAAGACTAGTTCAGATGTAGGCATGGGGGAGACCCCACCTTCATCAATGCCGCCAACAGCACAATGAATGCTATTTATAGTGTTTGTGAAAAAAAAAAGAGAAAAAATAAATCATTTGCTGAAAAGGCTCCAAGTTAATGAAAAAAATAAAAAACAAAGTTTTATTTTGCTCCTTGTTGAAAGAGAGTATCCTCTTTCCCGAGGACCAGCTTGGTCGAGAAGGGAAATGAGAAATCTCCAACCGGTAGCTAAATAAAACAGGGAAAGAGCTTGGAGGAGATCAGATTTCAAATATCTGCACAAAGGCCACATGGTGCTTGAGCACAAAAAAAAATGTGTGAATGGCGCTCAAGGTGGCTAGAAAAATAATAACACATAATTGTTTGTGTTTTTTTATTTTTTTTTTGGTTTGTTTTGGTGTGCTTTGGGGCACATGATGAGAAAATAGTGCATGAAGATTAATCCCTACAATACATACAGAGAGTCCAATACTTTGGATATGCATTAGAGCAGGATTAACATTTTTTTTTATGTGCTAATTAAGGAGGAGCTTGGTGTTTCAAAAATGTGAGTTGTTGGTTGTCATATGAAAAAAATATATATACAAAAGAGAGGCAGAGTCTCACTATGGTGGAAGATAACATCAACTTTGAGAGGATCTGAAACCATGAAGAAATGCTTTTCACAAAAAGTGTGAGGGCAAAGATGTTTCAGTACATGGCACATTTTGCCAAATTCTTAGGATGAATCATTGACAAACCTCCAGATGTGAAAATCACCAGCTCAAATGGTTGAAGTAGACATTTTTTTCTTTAATGCAGATGATGAAAAAAAAAAAATGATAATCCAAGATCTGTTCTGGTCAAGGCAGAATAGACCAAAAAAAAAAATAGAAAAAAAAATTAGTTAAAATTTTATTTTAACATCTTTAGTTTAGATTTTTCTTTTATGTTTTGTAGGACAACGTGAAGTGCAAAGTAGAAAAATAAGGAGGTGTCTATGAAGATATTCATGAATTGAGATTCATACGTGGAGTTCATAATAGCACTATACGAACTATCTCATGTACCTGATTGTGTAACATCCAATCTAGCAGGTGAAAGCTAGCAGAGTTTTGCCTTGGAAACATTGGCACTTGAAGGCAGGCTAAGTAACCCTGATCAAGCGAAATGCTTCTAGCCCAAGGTGCTTGTGGAATTTAGGGGAATTATAGCCTGGATGATAAACAAAGTCAGATATGCTACACCAAGTGCAAGAGAAGAGTTTCGAGACAACGTTCAAGTAATGGTCAACGAGCTCCATTAACCACTGCCTCACATTCACAAGAGTGGATTAGACATTGGCATGGGGGAGACCCCATACCATACCAGTAGCTTGGACGAATGCTCAAACATTCATCGGGAAAAAAAAAAGAGAGAGAAAGAAAAAGAAAAAAAAAGAGAGAGAAAAAAAAAAAAAAAAAAAAAAATAGAGGAAGATACGTAAAAAAATAGTGAAAGACGCCGTTCACAAGAAGGTCCTGGAAGAAGGCGCCATACATGGCAGAGACAGCATCAAGAAGGCCCAACATTGGAGGCGCCTCCACGGAGATTCTGATTTCTTCAAGAAGGCACCATACATTGAAGGCGCCTTCCACAAAAAAAAAATGCATAGAACATGTCCTTAGCATAAAAATTGCTTTCTTATTGCTTTGCAGGAAATCCTGAATCGAATGCAAGCTACAGGCATCCTGAGAGCCAGGGCCTAATAGGCACGGAGTCATGACTCCTATTTCTCCGCTTTTGTGTGTGAGTTTTTGTAGGTGTAGTTTCATAGACACAACCATGAGCATGATCCGTAGGCGAGGGCTTAAACTAGGCCTAACATATGTGACATTTTGTGCCCTATAATTAGGAGTGTGACAAAGTGAAAAAGGCACTTACTTCCCACCAAGAAGAGAGTGCCTACAATCAGCCCAGTACGGTGTGTTTTCCACCTGGAGGAAGGCACCAATAAGCAATTTTCTTCTCCCTTGGATGGGGGTACTTGTTGTTCAGTGTGGGACTGACGTTTGGAGGGCTGAGACTGTGGCAAAGGGACTTGGAGATAAGGGCATCACCAATTTAAGTGGGGGAAGATGCGGGTGAATCAAAACCTCCCATAAAAAAAAAAAAAAGGGGAGTTCGGAAGGTTGTTGTCATGAGGACATGACAATTTTTAGACATGGGGGGAAAGATGCCTTATTGTCGGTGCCTAACTTACTCCTATGAAAAAAAAAAAAAAAGAGTCAAGATATGTTCTGTTCATGGCAGAACAGATAAAGATACATATAAATAAATAAATAAAATCTCCAGGAGCACCAACATGAAGACGTATCACACCACCAGCATCATATATCCGATTTTATGAAATTCAATCGGGATGTACTCGATTTTCTTATTAATTATGTGTATAGTTATTTTAAAATCATTTCTATGCTAATACCAGTCGACGCCTCCACAGTTTTTCAAAATCTCCCATTAGAATTCAAACACATGATGTGACTTGAAAAAAAAAAAGAGGCTATGGCATCTACGTGAATAAATTTGGCATCATTTTCATTGTCGTCTCATGACAATGGCAACTGGCTTGAGCGAACACATATAAATGATGCTACTCTATACCACAAAGGAGGTTCTAGAGATGTGAAATATGTTTCAAATGTGGGTAAAAGTAGCAGCTGGTGACTGCACTTATTTTAAATCAATTTGGTCTCACCAAATATGACCAATGAGCAACATTGGAGAATGCCAGCATTTATAAAAAAAATGCAGTGGTCATTGGCCTTGAACATTGTGGTCACAATTTAACTATTTGTTCACAATGATTAGTCAGGATGTGTTTCTAACTTCTGCTAGTTCCGCATCACTCTATGGATGAAGAATAGCAACACTCAAAAAAAAATGAATAAAAAATAATAGAAAAAAAAGGTGAAGGAAATAAATAGGAGTAGAGAAATAGAGATGTTGAAGGCCATTAGAAAAAAAAGTAGAAAAGGAATGGAAAATAAAAAAAGTAGTGAAGAAATAGAGAAGATGAAGGCCATTAGAAAAAAAGGTAGTCTGGGGCTAAATAAATTGAGAAAAAAGGGAAAAAATATATATCCCAGGGGTTGTTATCACGAAGACATGACAAAATTTTTAGCATGGTCAGCCTGCGAGAGGAATAACTTCACCTTTTGGTGCCACAAGGGCATGGCACATGTTAGGCATGGGGGGATGATGAGCACCAAAAATGGTCATTTTATATACATGGTTAAGGAGAATTATCACTGGTTCAATTAGCATATGAAATGTATTTTATATAACTTATGCATATAATTGATAGAAAATCCGGTATTATGCTTGATTGGTGTTTTTAGTGGGAAATGTGTATAAATGCAGGTATTGGTACTAATATGGTGTTTTCCGGTCTACATCCACTTGGACTCAGCATACTTCTGCTTACAGAGACTAAGGCAAGAGAGTAGGTGCCTTCCTCTTCAAGGAAGGCACCCAACAGAAGTAGGCACCTTCCTACAACCGAAAGGTGCCCACAGAAGTAGGCACCTTCGTACAAACGAAAGGCACCCATAGAAGTAGGCACCTTCCTACAACCAGAAGGCACCCATGAAATATGAGCGCCTCCCTGCAACCGAAAGGCACCCATGGAAGACGAATGCCTCCCTGCAATCGGAAGGTGCCAATAGAAGACAAGCACCTCCCTACAACTAGAAGGCACCAACAGAAGATGAGTGCCTCCCTGGAACCAGAAGGCGCCAATGGAATAAGAGTGCCTCCATACAACCGGAAGGTGCCTCCATGCCTTCATACTTTGCAAGATTTACCAAGTCAACTTTGACTGGTTGACCAAGGACTATGGAGGAGGTTGCACGTGAAGACAAAGGAGATCTATTTTAATCATGCATTTATTAAATATAATAAAGTGTTTGTTATTATCAACCGATTGGTCGGTTGACCTTGTAAAGCTCTTAAAGCATATTATTATTTTTAGGATGCATTAGTTTAGGATTTGTTGTTACGTACACCTAAGGATGTTTATATTTATCCTTCTGGTGAACGAAAATACTTTCAAATAGAAGAATACAATATGTGTAGAATAAATTGTAACTAAATCACATCACATGATTAAAATAGACTGATTTGTTATTGTAATGAGATCTAGCTGTGCTTTATATAAAGACATAGGCCAGATGAACAAGGGGATCGGAGATCAATGATTAATTTTACACAACTTATTTTATTTTATTGTTTAATTAATTAAGAGTGCAACTCCTCTTATTCGAGCAAGCTCTATGTAGCTAGCTGGGCGGACTATCTATGGGATCTTGGGCCCACTCCCTGTAGTAGTCCTCCCCTATTTATTTTTGTTCTTTATTTTCTATAGATTATTTTATTGCTTTAGTTCTTGCTTTATTTAATTTAGGTGTGTGCTTTTATTTTCAGCATTTTATTTCCAGCATTGTATTTTATTTATTTAAATTCTCTGCACTCAGTTTATTTGGTTTGGCTGGAATCCAATTACACAAACCTCCCCACCAAACTAAATAAGGTACAACCAGATTTGTTCCCCAACACTGCAGGCATATACTGTGCGTGACACTCATAAGTTTACGAACTTATCGGATTGATAATTTATGGAAGAGAAATGAATGTTTTTCGGAACATGAATTTTTGCTCACCATCATATGTACAATATTCAGCTTAGATCAGGTAGGCAGCTAGGAGTAGAGACACCGCCTCTGGTAGAAGAGGAGGAAGAAATAGTAGAGACACCTCCACTGGTAGAAGAGGAGGAAGAAATAGAGGAGACACCTTTGGTAGAAGAGGGAAAAACACTTGAGAGAGCGGAGACTCCATTTCCTAGCCGGCTGCAGGAACAAAGAAAAACAACACAACCGGAATCTCACGGTGACAATCCCATTATTTCAAGCAATTCGAGATGTCCCCATTTACACCAAGGCAATTAGAGAAATGTGTCTAAGGAGACCGAGATGAAAAGCTACCCAAACTATCAACGTCATGGGTAAACTGGAAGATCTAATGATGGGTGGAACACGTCATCCGAAGTATGCAGATCCAGGTATCCCAGTGCTGACCATAAAAATTGGAGGACATTCCCTATCCAACACATTGGTTGACCTCGGGGCAACCATCAATGTGATGCCTCAAGAGACCATGCAAAGGCTACAGCTCACGAACCTGAAGCCAACCACAACAGTGTTGCAGTTAGCCGATCGATCAACCATATCACTAGAAGGGATGCTAGAAGATGTGATCATAATAGTCAGTGCATGGGAATATCCAACCGATTTTTTAGTTTTGCAAACCAAGACCAAGCTGGGCGGTTACCCGCTCATTTTGGGGAGGCCATGGCTGGCAATAGCTGACGCTTACATCAGCTACCGGGATGGGCTAATGACCATCTCCAATGGGCAAAACGTCAAAAGGCTGACCATTTCACTGCCAGCTTAGTCTATGGACTCGATAGAAGAACCCAGGATCACCGAGCATGGAACTACGGAGTTGTCCATAATCTAGCCGGTGATGACCTTGGAGGAGGTGGCAGAAGAGGATGAGGATGGTGCTATCATGGAGTTTCTCCATGGAGAATCGTCCACCCCCACACCTGGATCATCGTTGACTGGCGCCCAAGATCAGCACATCCAACAAATACACATTGGGCCAGGGAGGATATTAAACATCAACAGCAGGTTGATGCCCACATAGCTAGAAAAATTGGAAGAGCTTCTGGTAAAACACCAACAAGCATTTGCATGGGACTACATAGATATGCACGGCATCAGCCCGGAAATATGTACCCATTAGATTTATTTAGATGACCAGGCAACTCCTAGTCATTAGCCACAGAGAAGGATGAACCCAGCAATGAAAGACATTGTCAGAGAAGAACTACACAAACTTTTGGCTGTCGAATTCATATATCCGATTTCTAATAGTGAATGGGTATCACCATTAGTGGTGGTCCCCAAAAAGAATGGGAAATGGCAGATCTATGTGGACTACCGGGCATTGAACAAGGCGACTAAGAAAGACCACTTCTCGCTCCCGTTCATTGATCAAGTCTTGGACACACTCTCAGGAAGAAAATACTTCTCCTTTTTGGATGGTTTCAATGGTTACAACCAGATCCATATAGGGGAAGAAGATCAAGATAAAACAATGTTCACCTGTCCATGGGGAACGTTTGCCTATAAGGTATTGCCTTTTGGACTGTGCAACACACTAGCCACCTTTCAAAGGGCGGTGCTTAGCATATTCTCTGATATGATAGGAGACGGGGTGGAAGTATACATGGACGACTTCACCGCCTATGGAGAAACCTTCGAGGAGGCAATGACAAATCTGGAAAGAGTGCTCGATAGGAGAAAGGAAAATCATTTGTCCCTAAGTAATGAAAAATGTTTTATGATGATGCAGGAAGGCATCATGTTGGGACACCACCTCTCTGTGAAAGGAATAAAAGTAGATAAGAGGAAGATCGAGGTCATCAGAGACCTACCTAGCCCCATAATGCAGAAGGAGGTAAGAAGTTTCCTTGGATCAGCCGGGTACTACCGGTGATTTATCGCCGAATTTAGTAATATTGCCAAACCACTGCACACCCTACTTTCTAAGGACGTAGAGTTCAATTGGACGGGAGATTGCGAAGAAGCATTCCAATTGCTAAAAGAAAAATTGATATCTGCACCAGTCTTGAGAGGACCGAATTGGGCCATACCATTCCATATTTACTGCGATGCATCTAACGGTGCGATCGAAGCAGTCCTCGGGTAGAAATATGACGAAGAATTTTATGCCATCTATTATGTCAGTAAAAACTTGGCGGGAGCAGAGCTCAACTATACAGTGACAGAAAAAGAATTCCTCGCAGTTGTCCATGCAATAAACAAATTCTGCCACTATATAACGGGATACAAGGTCTTCATCCATACGGACCACATGGCTATCAGGTATCTGATGAGCAAGCCAGCCATTGGTGGCAGAATTATCAGATGGCTATTGCTATTGCAGGAATTCGACATCACTATAGTTGATAAACCGGGCAAGGACAACGTCGTGGCAGATTTTTTGTCCAGATTGATACCAGCAGATCATCAAGCAATGGAAGATCAGTTTTTGGATGAACATCTATTCGCTATTAGTGAACAAACTTCATGGTATGTAGACATAGCCAATTACTTGGCCATCGAAAGGACCTCACCTGCTCTCTCCTACCGAGAAAAGTAGGCGGTCATAGAGAAGAGCGCATCATTCCTTTGGATGGATGGTCTCCTATTTAAAATAGGATGGGACCAAATTATAAGAAGATGCGTAGCAGAACAAGAGTTTTCAGAAGTGCTCAAGGCATGTCACGATGAGCCATGCGGAGGACACTTTGCAGGGAAATGAACTGCCTACAAAATCTTGTAGGCTAGGTATTTTTGGCCCACTCTATTCAAGGACGCGGCAGCGTATACCAGCAAGTGTGACGAGTGCCAGAGGATGGGTAGACCAACCCATCAAGATGAAATGCCCCTGTAGCCCCAGGTACAACTGGAACCTTTCGATAAATGGGGCATGGACTTCATGGGACCATTTAATCCACCTTCGATGGGAAGGAGGTTTATTATGGTCTGCACGGATTACGTCACCAAATGGGTGGAAGTGCAGGCATTAAGGGACTCAAAGGAAAGAACGGTCATCGATTTCTTATTTGCCCATATTTTCACATGATTTGGGGTTCCTCGAGAGATAACAACAGACCAAGGGCCCCAATTCACCTCCAAATTGATTGAGGAGCTGATGGAGCAGTATAGAGTTTGGCACAATAAAACCATGCCCTACCATCCGTAGGCGAACGGGCAAGTAGAAGTGACAAACAGGGAGATAGAAAACATCTTGACCAAAACCGTGCAACAACACAAGAAATATTGGGCCACACGGTTGCCAGAGGCAGTTTGGGCATACAACACCACGTGGAAATCCACCACAGGATGCACACCTTTCCAACTGGTCTATGGAAAAAATGCGATGATGCCCATCGAGTTTGAAATCAAAACTCTGAGGATGGCTTTAGAATTAAATTTGAGCTTGGACGAAGCTCAAAAATAGAGGATTCGCCAGCTAGATCAGCTGGATGAAATTTGACTGGATGCTTTGTAGAGGACAAAGATTATACAGAAGCAGAGAAAGAAGTGGCATGATAACCACATCAAGCTGAAGAAGTTCTAGGTAGGGGAATGGGTACTGTTGTATGATTCCCGGTTCCAAGAAAGGAAGGGCAAACTTATGCAGAGGTGGATGGGGCCGTATGAGGTGGCAGAGCTCATTAGGAATGGGGCGGTGTGCGTTAAGACAATTGACGATAGCAACACCATGTTCACAGTCAATGGCCACCGACTACGCCCCTATAATACGTCCAAAATGTTACAGGTGGAATCCAGAGTAGGCATGGGGGAGACCCCATCTTGCTAGATCTGGACCGAACTCTCACAGGTGAAATGGTGGGCATGAAAGTGCTCACCCAAAATTTTTTAGTTAATATAGTTTTTTTTGTAATGTGTGTTTTTGCAGGGACGACGCCTGCATGCAAGCTATAGGCATCCTAATCCAGGGCCTAACAGGCATGGAACGCGTCTAACTGCCTTTATTTTCCTTTCTTTTTTGGTTGCTTTTTGTAGGTGGAGGACCTGACAGCACGAGGGATAGGTATCTAGGAAACCAGGCCTGATTCGGCTCAGCATTCCGACACCGGCTCGTAGGTAGAATCTGGGCAGCATGAAAAATTGGGAAGGCTTGATCACCCTTTTTCCAGTCAAATCACCATCCAGAAGAAGGTGCCTTACTACATCCAAAAGGTGCCAAGTCCACAAGAAGGCACCTTACTACACCCGAAAGGCGCCCATCCAGAAGAAGGCACCTTACTGCATCCAGAAGAAGGCGCCAAGTCCACAAGAAGGTGCCTTACTGCACCCGAAAGGTGCCCATCCAGAAGAAGGCACCTTACTGCATCCGAAAGGCGCCAAATCGGAAGACAGCGCCTTCCATCCATTCAGAAGTTCTATTAAAAATATATATATATAAATATATATATACATATGTAGGCGCCTTCCATGGCAGGAAGGCACCAAGTCTTAAAAAAAAAAAAAGCCAGCCGAATACGCCTTCCAACATCAAGAAGGTGCATTCATCCAGCCGAGATGCCTTCCAACATCAAGAAGGCGCATTCATCCAACCGAGACGCCTTCCAACATCAAGAAGGCACATTCATCCAGTCGAATACGCCTTCCAACATCAGGAAGGCACATTCATCAAGACGAACGCCTTCCAACATCGGGAAGGCATGAACCAGAAGGAGGCGCCTCCCACATTGGGAAGATGCATGCAGGCAAAAGTGCCTCCCACCAATCAAAGGCACCTCGTAGCACCGAAAGGTGCATTCGTTCGAAGAAGAGCACCGACAACGTCGAAAAGGTGCTACAAGGACACCATCCACATGGGAAAGGTACCAAAGAATGCCTCCCGTGTGCAACATTTACATCTATCGGATGCCTCGAGCGGAATGAAGCATCGCACGAATGAGCGGCATCAAAGGACCATACCCCTCCCTCATGTCACAAGTCAGCAAATCAGTGGCTACCACGATGATTGGAATGACGAATCAGGTATGCGCATACTAAATCAAATCATTTATATAATTATTTATAAATATGCAGTACCAAAAAAGATACCGTCGTCATAGAGATCGTATCCCCCCATAGCCGGAATCGCGTGCCAATGATAGGGCGTCTTCCATAACTGCTAGGGTTAGGCATCTTTTCTATAAGAAGGCGCCTTCCTAAAGAAGGAAGGATAGAAAAAAATATATAGCAGCAGAAGGCGCCATGGGAGGAAGGTCCAAGAACCACACGATCAAGAAGAATGAACCCAGTGATACTGATGGGATCAGAGGGGCAGTGAAGACCCAATTCGAAGCCGAGGGGTGGCTCGAATACTGCACCCTGGTCAGTCAGGGCTAGGACATGGAGGCAGCTAGAGAATTCACCACCTCTTTGAGGGGTGATGCGGCCCAAGTACGAGGGGTGGAAATTCCAGTCACCCCTGAGTTCATCTCACAGGCGACTGGATTGCCTCTCACGGGGGAATGTACATACAAGGGCGGAGTGTTAAAACTATATGCTGAAATACTACTTCCAAGAGGAAATGTGTAGATAGACAGGGAGGGGTTACTCAAAAATAGTCTCCCCATGAATATGCGGAAGATGTTCGAGTAGATTGCTCGATTTTTCACATGCACAGGAAAGTATACCCATCTGCACATTAATCATGTGCACTTCATCAATCACCTAGTGCATGGGAGGAAATTAAACATACCTTTCTACCTGGAAAATGCTCTAAAAGATGAAGCGGCTCGATACTAGAAGGGGGCACCGTCCGCCTTAGCCCACCATGGGCTGATATCGGCATTGGTCCGCCACGTAGAAGCACAAGGACAGAACCACGATGTAGAGGGAGATGGCAGCCAAATAGAGCAACATAATGCGGTTGCCAAATTAGGGCAAGACAAAGCATCCCCTGTAGAGGAGATAACAAACATCGGGCAATTGGCATTGCCCTATTTTCTAGGAGGAACAAAGCAGTCACCGGTGCCCGAAGACATAGAGGACAGAGGGCATTCCCTAGTGCCCGAGTATGAGGAGGAAGGAGCGCCACTCGCTGGTGGTGAGGACGAACCAATCCCTAGGAGGAAACGTCTACGGTGATTCCTCTCGATAGAGGAAGGACAGAGTGACCCAGAGATAGACGTTGCCGCCCAAACCCTCCGAGAATTAACGAACCGGAGCCCACGAAATGAAGGAACTTCTGGGAGTAATGACCAGATCGATGCGGCCTTGGAGGAGGCACTCGAATGGCAAACCGATTGTTGGATGGCACAGCAGATTTTGGAAGATTTCCAAAACCAACATAAAAGGGAATTGGAGGAAAGAGATAGATGAATTGCTCACCTCGAGCAACTGGTCCGACAATTGCAGGAGGAAAATCAAATGCTCCAGGACAGAGGAACAGCAAGACAGGAGGCATCCACTCAGACTGATTGGGTAGAAGAAGTGCCGACGAACTCTCCCACATCCACCGAATGAGTATTCTCTTCAGGGGAGATTCGATCAGACGCCCGACAGAGCAGCCCGAAGGCAGGGGAGGATTCCTCTGTTTTTAGGGGTGAAAAGAAAAGAAGTCCTACCATGCCCCCTGTCATTGTCCTGAGTGACACAGAGCAGGACGAAGGTCTCCAACAATAGATAAGACCAGAGGATAAGGAGGACCTCCCCAGGCCTGAAGAAGGAGAAGAGCCTGAGGGGTCGACACCAGGTAGACAGGAGAATGAAGGATCACCCTCGAAGATAGCAGCATAGCCGATCCTTTAGAGCAAGGAGAAGTCCCCGAAGGAGAAAGGAGAGACCCCTGTCCAAGCCACCACATTTTTTGCAGAAGCCAAGGCAAAGAGGCCCAGGACGGCTCGACAGAAGGCAAAAGTGACCTTCATTGACTCTGAAGAGGATGAATGGGACATGCAACTATTCATCGAAAGGCAAAAATATTTTGAGTAGCGACGCAACGAAATGAAAGTAGCCAAGGAGGCCAGGAAGGCATCCTCGAGGGTAAAATGAGATTCTGGCATCTGCGTCAATCCGACAGAAGATAGCCAGTTTTGGGACATCTATGGTTCATCCCGAGGGTGGCCTTCCATGATGAGGAAGTACTTGGAATGGTGGGGAGTATATGGCCCACAATTGGAGGCCGCTATGATTGCAAAGGAGAATGCAGGGCTTACCCCTAAAGCAACTAGATTATACAAGGCCCAAGTAGTGCCTTCCAGAGGGGATAACTCGGATATCCCTCTGGTAGTGGTCAGACCTCCAGATGCCAACCTCTGGCAAGCTGTCGAAGCTGCATTTCAATCGATAGGAACAACGTTGGCTAGACCACCACCAGTAGCGGCCAGAACAAGAAGAGGACAATTGATAGCCATAGTTTCCCATAGGCAAAGGTGAACCACACCTTCAAATGCCGACACAAAAAGACAGACTCGGGCCGTAGGGGCAGCAGAATCCTCCAAGAGATGGCGATGATGAAAATTCAGAGGGCTACCTACATCTTGGATGCCACGAGGGCGTGGCATATGTTAGGCATGGGGGGATGATGAGCACCAGAAATGCTCATATTTTGTACATATTTCTTTGATCAATATGCGGCTGTATAATAAGGATTGCGTACTTTTATGAATGATTATATAGATATTTGATATAATTATGCGTGTTATCTAATTTGTGTGTTTTTAGTATGTTTTGTGGAATTGCAGTTGATTTAGTTAGATTTGGAATGGTCGAGGTCCTTTTGATGGACCTGGCACTTTATTTCATCGAGGGTTAATGAAGAGAATACGAGCGCCTCCCTGCAATCGAAAGGCGCCAACTGAATACAAGCGCCTCCCTGCAATCGAAAGGTGCCAAACCGAATACGAGCGCCTCCCTACAGTCGAAAGGCGCCAACTGAATACGAGCACCTCCCTG
This sequence comes from Wollemia nobilis, assembly GCA_028583015.1. NCBI lineage: Eukaryota > Viridiplantae > Streptophyta > Pinopsida > Araucariales > Araucariaceae > Wollemia > Wollemia nobilis. The sequence goes on along the minus strand of JAQPPZ010016614.1, from coordinate 4,093,628 downwards.
CAGTCGAAAGGTGCCAACCAAAGACAAGCGCCTCCCCACAACCGGAAGGCGCCAACAAAAGACAAGCGCCTCCCCATAGTCGAAAGGCGCTAGCAAAAGGCAAGCGCCTCCCCACAACTAGAAGGCGCCACTGATTCTTTGCCCGTTGACCAGATTTGAACGACGTGGATGGCAGCGGCTGGTGCAGTTCTAGCTCTGCGTCATGCAGAGCTAAATTGGAGATTGCACCAACGTATCGAAACGTCTTACTGATGCCAGGCAAAGCATGAACCGAACAATGAACACGCCGCCATTAGAACAGAATGCCAGATGTCGATTGCATTTACCAGACTGTCTTGATTTAGTCTAGGATAGATCGACTGTTGTAACTACTTCTGTAATAGAAGTTCTATGGGTGTGTTATATAAACACACGCAGATCGTTCTGAGAAATATATAGAAATAAAATAAAGATCCATTTAGACGTACAAAGATAAATTGTAGTGTGTTGATGAATATATTAAAGTTCCAAAAGTTCTAAGCACGTGTTCGATCGGGAAGAAGCTATTGGAGCCTGGGCCCACTCCAAGCCAGTATTTCTTCCCCATTTCCTTTTCGTTTATTAATTTTAATTAGTTTATTGCTTTCATAAGAACGTTTGTTAGTTTATTAGTTCCAACATTTGCAGTAGATTTATTTTCAGGAACGCATACATGATTTATTTTCTGTAGGTTTAATTCTGTTCTTCTTACGTAAATCATTGAGGAGTGTGGGAATGATTGACAAACCATTTCAAGAACACCCCCCAAAATGTAGGATTAGCAGATTCACCTCTAGTGGTATTGTAGTAACCTAATTTCGACTCTTCACAAGTTTACGAAGCTCCCTAGGTTGATAATTAAATGCACGGGCATGTGACAAAAATAGGAAACCATTCACCTTGTTTGGCCCACAACATATTCCACAATGACCCTCATGGTGGTATATAAAGCACAACACCCACATAGAGCTTTGCAAATTGGGAAGCAGGATTTTGGGTTAAATGCCCAAGTGGATGCATGCGAACCATGACCCAACCCCTCAAACGAGCGAATCATGGCCCAACAATATGCTCCATCCTCTCCCGTGGGAGCATCGCTCAATGGTGGTGAGTGTGGAATTTTCCCCATGTGTGGTTTCCATTGGCTATTTTCCCTCATGGGCCCCAAGTTAATTCTAGGGTCCATTATTCCCTCCTCCCGTACTTGCCTAGTCTCATAATTTATCAAATAAAAAATTATTAAAAATTAACTTGAGCAACACTGCGAGAGTCTTGAGCCATTATCCCACATTTATTCCACAATGGCCCTCATGGTGGTATATAAAGCACAACACCCACATAGAGCTTTGCAAATCAGGAAGCAGGATTTTGGGTTAAATGCCCAAGTGGATGCATGCAAACCATGACCCAACCCCTCAAACGAGTGAATCATGGCCCAACAATATGCTCCATCCTCTCCCGTGGGAGCATCGCTCAATGGTGGTGAGTGTGGAATTTTCCCCATGTGTGGTTTCCATTGGCTGTTTTCCCTCATGGGCCCCAAGTTAATTCTAGGGTCCATTATTCGCTCCTCTCGTACTTCCCGGTCTCATAATTTATCAAATAAAAAATTATTAAAAATTAACTTGAGCAACGCTGTGAGAGTCTTGAGCCATTATCCCACATTTATTCCACAATGGCCCTCATGGTGGTATATAAAGCACAACACCCACATAGAGCTTTGCAAATCGGGAAGCAGGCTTTTGGGTTAAATGCCCAAGTGGATGCACGCGAACCATGACCCAACCCCTCAAACGAGTGAATCATGGCCCAACAATATGCTCCATCCTCTCCCGTGGGAGCATCGCTCAATGGTGGTGAGTGTGGAATTTTCCCCATGTGTGGTTTCCATTGGCTATTTTCCCTCATGGGCCCCAAGTTAATTCTAGGGTCCATTATTCGCTCCTCCCATACTACCCAGTCTCATAATTTATCAAATAAAAAATTATTAAAAATTAACTTGAGCAACGCTGCGAGAGTCTTGAGCCATTATCCCATATTTATTCCACAATGGCCCTCATGGTGGTATATAAAGCACAACACCCACATAGAGCTTTGCAAATCGGGAAGCAGGATTTTGGGTTAAATGCCCAAGTGGATGCACGCGAACCATGACCCAACCCCTCAAACGAGTGAATCATGGCCCAACAATATGCTCCATCCTCTCCCGTGGGAGCATCGCTCAATGGTGGTGAGTGTGGAATTTTCCCCATGTGTGGTTTCCATTGGCTATTTTCCCTCATGGGCCCCAAGTTAATTCTAGGGTCCATTATTCGCTCCTCCCGTACTTCCCAGTCTCATAATTTCTTAAATAAAAAATTATTAAAAATTAACTTGAGCAACGCTGTGAGAGTCTTGAGCCATTATCCCATATTTATTCCACAATGGCCCTCATGGTGGTATATAAAGCACAACACCCACATAGAGCTTTGCAAATTGGGAAGCAGGATTTTGGGTTAAATGCCCAAGTGGATGCACGTGAACCATGACCCAGCCCCTCAAACGAGTGAATCATGGCCCAACAATATGCTCCATCCTCTCTCGTGGGAGCATCGCTCAATGGTGGTGAGTGTGGAATTTTCCCCATGTGTGGTTTCCATTGGTTATTTTCCCTCATGGGCCCCAAGTTAATTCTAGGGTCCATTATTCGCTCCTCCCGTACTGCCCAGTCTCATAATTTATCAAATAAAAAATTATTAAAAATTAACTTGAGCAACGCTGCGAGAGTCTTGAGCCATTATCCCACATTTATCCCACAATGGCCCTCATGGTGGTATATAAAGCACAACACCCACATAGAGCTTTGCAAATCAGGAAGCAATATTTTGGGTTAAATGCCCAAGTGGATGCACGCGAACCATGACCCAACCCCTCAAACGAGTGAATCATGGCCCAACAATATGCTCCATCCTCTCCCGTGGGAGCATCGCTCAATGGTGGTGAGTGTGGAATTTTCCCCATGTGTGGTTTCCATTGGTTGTTTTCCCTCATGGGCCCCATGTTAATTCTAGGGTCCATTATTCGCTCCTCCCATACTACCTAGTCTCATAATTTATCAAATAAAAAATTATTAAAAATTAACTTGAGCAACGTTGCGAGAGTCTTGAGCCATTATCCCACATTTATCCCACAATGGCCCTCATGGTGGTATATAAAGCACAACACCCACATAGAGCTTTGCAAATTGGGAAGTAGACTTTTGGGTTAAATGCCCAAGTGGATGCATGTGAACCATGACCCAGCCCCTCAAACGAGCGAATCATGGCCTAATAATATGCTCCATCCTCTCCCATGGGAGCATCACTCAATGGTGGTGAGTGTGGAATTTTCCCCATGTGTGGTTTCCATTGGCTATTTTCCCTCATGGCCCCAATGTTAATTCTAGGGTCCATTATTCGCTCCTCTCGTACTGCCTAGTCTCATAATTTATCAAATAAAAAATTATTAAAAATTAACTTGAGCAACGCTGCGAGAGTCTTGAGCCATTATCCCATATTTATCCCACAATGGCCCTCATGGTGGTATATAAAGCACAACACCCACATAGAGCTTTGCAAATCGAGAAGTAGGATTTTGGGTTAAATACCCAAGTGGATGCATGCGAACCATGACCCAACCCCTCAAACGAGTGAATCATGGCCCAACAATATGCTCCATCCTCTCCCGTGGGAGCATCGCTCAATGGTGGTGAGTGTGGAATTTTCCCCATGTGTGGTTTCCATTGGTTGTTTTCCCTCATGGGCCCCAAGTTAATTCTAGGGTCCATTATTTTCTCCTCTCGTACTGCCCAGTCTCATAATTTATCAAATAAAAAATTATTAAAAATTAACTTGAGCAATGTTGCGAGAGTCTTGAGCCATTATCCCACATTTATTCCATAATGGCCCTCATGGTGGTATATAAAGCACAACACCCACATAGAGCTTTGCAAATCGGGAAGCAATATTTTGGGTTAAATGCCCAAGTGGATGCATGTGAACCATGACCCAACCCCTCAAACGAGCGAATCATGGCCCAACAATATGCTCCATCCTCTCCCGTGGGAGCATCGCTCAATGGTGGTGAGTGTGGAATTTTCCCCATGTGTGGTTTCCATTGGCTATTTTCCCTCATGGGCCCCAAGTTAATTCTAGGGTCCATTATTCGCTCCTCCCGTACTGCCCAGTCTCATAATTTATCAAATAAAAAATTATTAAAAATTAACTTGAGCAACGCTGCGAGAGTCTTGAGCCATTATCCCACATTTATTCCACAATGGCCCTCATGGTGGTATATAAAGCACAACACCCACATAGAGCTTTGCAAATCGGGAAGCAGGATTTTGGGTTAAATGCCCAAGTGGATGCACGCGAACCATGACCCAACCCCTCAAACGAGCGAATCATGGCCCAACAATATGCTCCATCCTCTCCCGTGGGAGCATCGCTCAATGGTGGTGAGTGTGGAATTTTCCCCATGTGTGGTTTCCATTGGCTGTTTTCCCTCATGGGCCCCATGTTAATTCTAGGGTCCATTATTCGCTCCTCCTATACTGCCTAGTCTCATAATTTATCAAATAAAAAATTATTAAAAATTAACTTGAGCAACGCTGCGAGAGTCTTGAGCCATTATCCCACATTTATTCCACAATGGCCCTCATGGTGGTATATAAAGCACAACACCCACATAGAGCTTTGCAAATTGGGAAGCAGGATTTTGGGTTAAATGCCCAAGTGGATGCATGTGAACCATGACCCAGCCCCTCAAACGAGCGAATCATGGCCCAACAATATGCTCCATCCTCTCCCGTGGGAGCATCGCTCAATGGTGGTGAGTGTGGAATTTTCCCCATGTGTGGTTTCCATTGGCTGTTTTCCCTCATGGGCCCCATGTTAATTCTAGGGTCCATTATTCACTCCTCCCGTACTGCCCAGTCTCATAATTTATCAAATAAAAAATTATTTAAAATTAACTTGAGCAACGCTGCGAGAGTCTTGAGCCATTATCCCACATTTATTCCACAATGGCCCTCATGGTGGTATATAAAGCACAACACCCACATAGAGCTTTGCAAATCGGGAAGTAGGATTTTGGGTTAAATGCCCAAGTGGATGCATGTGAACCATGACCCAACCCCTCAAATGAGCGAATCATGGCCCAACAATATGCTCCATCCTCTCCCATGGGAGCATCGCTCAATGGTGGTGAGTGTGGAATTTTCCCCATGTGTGGTTTCCATTGGTTGTTTTCCCTCATGGGCCCCATGTTAATTCTAGGGTCCATTATTCGCTCCTCCCGTATCTGCCTAGTCTCATAATTTATCAAATAAAAAATTATTAAAAATTAACTTGAGCAACGCTGCGAGAGTCTTGAGCCATTATCCCATATTTATTCCATAATGGCCCTCATGGTGGTATATAAAGCACAACACCCACATAGAGCTTTGCAAATCGGGAAGCAAGATTTTGGGTTAAATGCCCAAGTGGATGCACGTGAACCATGACCCAACCCCTCAAACGAGCGAATCATGGCCCAACAATATGCTCCATCCTCTCCCGTGGGAGCATCGCTCAATGGTGGTGAGTGTGGAATTTTCCCCATGTGTGGTTTCCATTGGTTATTTTCCCTCATGGGCCCCAAGTTAATTCTAGGGTCCATTATTCGCTCCTCCTATACTACCTAGTCTCATAATTTATCAAATAAAAAATTATTAAAAATTAACTTGAGCAACGTTGCGAGAGTCTTGAGCCATTATCCCACATTTATTCCATAATGGCCCTCATGGTGGTATATAAAGCACAACACCCACATAGAGCTTTGCAAATCGGGAAGCAGGCTTTTGGGTTAAATGCCCAAGTGGATGCATGCGAACCATGACCCAACCCCTCAAATGAGTGAATCATGGCCCAACAATATGCTCCATCCTCTCCCCTGGGAGCATCGCTCAATGGTGGTGAGTGTGGAATTTTCCCCATGTGTGGTTTCCATTGGTTGTTTTCCCTCATGGGCCCCAAGTTAATTCTAGGGTCCATTATTCGCTCCTCCCGTACTACCTAGTCTCATAATTTATCAAATAAAAAATTATTAAAAATTAACTTGAGCAATGCTGCGAGAGTCTTGAGCCATTATCCCATATTTATTCCACAATGGCCCTCATGGTGGTATATAAAGCACAACACCCACATAGAGCTTTGCAAATCGAGAAGCAGGATTTTGGGTTAAATGCCCAAGTGGATGCACTCGAACCATGACCCAGCCCCTCAAATGAGCGAATCATGGCCCAACAATATGCTCCATCCTCTCCCGTGGGAGCATCGCTCAATGGTGGTGAGTGTGGAATTTTCCCCATGTGTGGTTTCCATTGGCTATTTTCCCTCATGGGCCCCAAGTTAATTCTAGGGTCCATTATTCGCTCCTCTCGTACTACCTAGTCTCATAATTTATCAAATAAAAAATTATTAAAAATTAACTTGAGCAACGCTACGAGTCTTGAGCCATTATCCCACATTTATTCCACAATGGCCCTCATGGTGGTATATAAAGCACAACACCCACATAGAGCTTTGCAAATCGGGAAGCAGGATTTTGGGTTAAATCCCCAAGTGGATGCACGTGAACCATGACCCAACCCCTCAAACGAGCGAATCATGGCCCAACAATATGCTCCATCCTCTCCCGTGGGAGCATCGCTCAATGGTGGTGAGTGTGAAATTTTCCCCATGTGTGGTTTCCATTGGTTGTTTTCCCTCATGGGCCCCATGTTAATTCTAGGGTCCATTATTCGCTCCTCTCGTATTGCCCAAGTCTCATAATTTATCAAATAAAAAATTATTAAAAATTAACTTGAGCAACGCTGCGAGAGTCTTGAGCCATTATCCCATATTTATTCCACAATGGCCCTCATGGTGGTATATAAAGCACAACACCCACATAGAGCTTTGCAAATTGGGAAGCAGGATTTTGGGTTAAATGCCCAAGTGGATGCATGCGAACCATGACCCAACCCCTCAAACGAGCGAATCATGGCCCAACAATATGCTCCATCCTCTCCCGTGGGAGCATCGCTCAATGGTGGTGAGTGTGGAATTTTCCCCATGTGTGGTTTCCATTGGTTATTTTCCCTCATGGGCCCCAAGTTAATTCTAGGGTCCATTATTCGCTCCTCCTATACTTCCTAGTCTCATAATTTATCAAATAAAAATTAATTAAAAATTAACTTGAGCAACGTTGTGAGAGTCTTGAGCCATTATCCCACATTTATTCCATAATGACCCTCATGGTGGTATATAAAGCACAACACCCACATAGAGCTTTGCAAATCGAGAAGTAGGATTTTGGGTTAAATGCCCAAGTGGATGCATGTGAACCATGACCCAACCCCTCAAATGAGCGAATCATGGCCCAACAATATGCTCCATCCTCTCCCGTGGGAGCATCGCTCAATGGTGGTGAGTGTGGAATTTTCCCCATGTGTGGTTTCCATTGGGTATTTTCCCTCATGGGCCCCAAGTTAATTCTAGGGTCCATTATTCTCTCCTCCCGTACTGCCCAGTCTCATAATTTATCAAATAAAAAATTATTAAAAATTAACTTGAGCAACGCTGTGAGAGTCTTGAGCCATTATCCCATATTTATTCCACAATGACCCTCATGGTGGTATATAAAGCACAACACCCACATAGAGCTTTGGAAATCGGGAAGCAAAGTTTTGGGTTAAATGCCCAAGTGGATGCATGCGAACCATGACCCAACCCCTCAAACGAGCGAATCATGGCCCAACAATATGCTCCATCCTCTCTCGTGGGAGCATCGCTCAATGGTGGTGAGTGTGGAATTTTCTCCATGTGTGGTTTCCATTGGTTGTTTTCCCTCATGTGCCCCATGTTAATTCTAGGGTCCATTATTCGCTCCTCCCGTACTACCCAGTCTCATAATTTATCAAATAAAAAATAATTAAAAATTAACTTGAGCAACACTGTGAGAGTCTTGAGCCATTATCCCACATTTATTCCATAATGGCCCTCATGGTGGTATATAAAGCACAACACCCACATAGAGCTTTGCAAATCGAGAAGCAGGCTTTTGGGTTAAATGCCCAAGTGGATGCATGTGAACCATGACCCAACCCCTCAAACGAGCGAATCATGGCCCAACAATATGCTCCATCCTCTCCCGTGGGAGCATCGCTCAATGGTGGTGAGTGTGGAATTTTCCCCATGTGTGGTTTCCATTGGCTGTTTTACCTCATGGGCCCCAAGTTAATTCTAGGGTCCATTATTCACTCCTCTCGTACTGCCTAGTCTCATAATTTATCAAATAAAAAATAATTAAAAATTAACTTGAGCAACGTTGCGAGAGTCTTGAGCCATTATCCCACATTTATTCCACAATGGCCCTCATGGTGGTATATAAAGCACAACACCCACATAGAGCTTTGCAAATCGGGAAGTAGGCTTTTGGGTTAAATGCCCAATTGGATGCATGTGAACCATGACCCAACCCCTCAAATGAGCGAATCATGGCCCAACAATATGCTCCATCCTCTCCCCTGGGAGCATCGCTCAATGGTGGTGAGTGTGGAATTTTCCCCATGTGTGGTTTCCATTGGCTGTTTTCCCTCATGGGCCCCATGTTAATTCTAGGGTCCATTATTCGCTCCTCTCGTACTGCCCAGTCTCATAATTTATCAAATAAAAAATTATTAAAAATTAACTTGAGCAATGCTATGAGAGTCTTGAGCCATTATCCCACATTTATTCCACAATGGCCCTCATGGTGGTATATAAAGCACAACACCCACATAGAGCTTTGCAAATCGTGAAGCAGGATTTTGGGTTAAATGCCCAAGTGGATGCACGTGAACCATGACCTAGCCCCTCAAACGAGTGAATCATGGCCCAACAATATGCTCCATCCTCTCCCGTGGGAGCATCGCTCAATGGTGGTGAGTGTGGAATTTTCCCCATGTGTGGTTTCCATTTGTTGTTTTCCCTCATGGGCCCCAAGTTAATTCTAGGGTCCATTATTCGCTCCTCTCGTACTACCTAGTCTCATAATTTATCAAATAAAAAATAATTAAAAATTAACTTGAGCAACGCTGTGAGAGTCTTGAGCCATTATCCCATATTTATCCCATAATGGCCCTCATGGTGGTATATAAAGCACAACACCCACATAGAGCTTTGCAAATCGGGAAGCAGGATTTTGGGTTAAATGCCCAAGTGGATGCACGTGAACCATGACCCAACCCCTCAAACGAGCGAATCATGGCCCAACAATATGCTCCATCCTCTCCCTTGGGAGCATCGCTCAATGGTGGTGAGTGTGAAATTTTCCCCATGTGTGGTTTCCATTGGCTGTTTTCCCTCATGGGCCCCAAGTTAATTCTAGGGTCCATTATTCGCTCCTCCCGTATTGCCCAGTCTCATAATTTATCAAATAAAAAATAATTAAAAATTAACTTGAGCAAACGCTGCGAGAGTCTTGAGCCATTATCCCACATTTATTCCACAATGGCCCTCATGGTGGTATATAAAGCACAACACCCACATAGAGCTTTGCAAATCGTGAAGCAGGATTTTGGGTTAAATGCCCAAGTGGATGCACATGAACCATGACCCAACCTCTCAAACGAGCGAATCATGGCCCAACAATATGCTCCATCCTCTCCCGTGGGAGCATCGCTCAATGGTGGTGAGTGTGGAATTTTCCCCATGTGTGGTTTCCATTGGCTATTTTCCCTCATGGGCCCCAAGTTAATTCTAGGGTCCATTATTCGCTCCTCTCGTACTACCTAGTCTCATAATTTATCAAATAAAAATTAATTAAAAATTAACTTGAGCAATGCTGCGAGAGTCTTGAGCCATTATCCCATATTTATTCCACAATGGCCCTCATGGTGGTATATAAAGCACAACACCCACATAGAGCTTTGCAAATCGGGAAGTAGGCTTTTGGGTTAAATGCCCAAGTGGATGCACACGAACCATGACCCAACCCCTCAAATGAGCGAATCATGGCCCAACAATATGCTCCATCCTCTCCCGTGGGAGCATCGCTCAATGGTGGTGAGTGTGGAATTTTCCCCATGTGTGGTTTCCATTGGTTATTTTCCCTCATGGGCCCCAAGTTAATTCTAGGGTCCATTATTCGCTCCTCCTATACTGCCTAGTCTCATAATTTATCAAATAAAAAATTATTAAAAATTAACTTGAGCAACGCTGTGAGAGTCTTGAGCCATTATCCCATATTTATCCCATAATGGCCCTCATGGTGGTATATAAAGCACAACACCCACATAGAGCTTTGCAAATCGGGAAGCAAGATTTTGGGTTAAATGCCCAAGTGGATGCACGTGAACCATGACCCAACCCCTCAAACGAGCGAATCATGGCCCAACAATATGCTCCATCCTCTCCCATGGGAGCATCGCTCAATGGTGGTGAGTGTGGAATTTTCCCCATGTGTGGTTTCCATTGGCTGTTTTCCCTCATGGGCCCCAAGTTAATTCTAGGGTCCATTATTCGCTCCTCCCATACTACCCAGTCTCATAATTTATCAAATAAAAAATAATTAAAAATTAACTTGAGCAACGTTGTGAGAGTCTTGAGCCATTATCCCATATTTATTCCACAATGGCCCTCATGGTGGTATATAAAGCACAACACCCACATAGAGCTTTGCAAATCGGGAAGCAGGCTTTTGGGTTAAATGCCCAAGTGGATGCATGTGAACCATGACCCAACCCCTCAAACGAGTGAATCATGGCCCAACAATATGCTCCATCCTCTCCCGTGGGAGCATCGCTCAATGGTGGTGAGTGTGGAATTTTCCCCATGTGTGGTTTCCATTGGTTGTTTTTCCTCATGGGCCCCATGTTAATTCTAGGGTCCATTATTCGCTCCTCTCGTACTACCCAGTCTCATAATATATCAAATAAAAAATAATTAAAAATTAACTTGAGCAACGTTGCGAGAGTCTTGAGCCATTATCCCATATTTATTCCACAATGGCCCTCATGGTGGTATATAAAGCACAACACCCACATAGAGCTTTGCAAATCGGGAAGTAGGATTTTGGGTTAAATACCCAAGTGGATGCACGTGAACCATGACCCAACCCCTCAAATGAGCGAATCATGGCCCAACAATATGCTCCATCCTCTCCCGTGGGAGCATCTCTCAATGGTGGTGAGTGTGGAATTTTCCCCATGTGTGGTTTCCATTGGTTGTTTTCCCTCATGGGCCCCAAGTTAATTCTAGGGTCCATTATTCGCTCCTCTCGTATTGCCTAGTCTCATAATTTATCAAATAAAAAATAATTAAAAATTAACTTGAGCAACACTAAGAGTCTTGAGCCATTATCCCATATTTATTCCATAATGGCCCTCATGGTGGTATATAAAGCACAACACCCACATAGAGCTTTGCAAATCGAGAAGTAGGATTTTGGGTTAAATGCCCAAGTGGATGCACACAAACCATGACCCATCCCCTCAAACGAGCGAATCATGGCCCAACAATATGCTCCATCCTCTCCCGTGGGAGCATCGCTCAATGGTGGTGAGTGTGGAATTTTCCCCATGTGTGGTTTCCATTGGCTGTTTTCCCTCATGGGCCCCAAGTTAATTCTAGGGTCCATTATTCGCTCCTCCCGTACTACCTAGTCTCATAATTTATCAAATAAAAAATTATTAAAAATTAACTTGAGCAACACTACGAGTCTTGAGCCATTATCCCATATTTATCCCATAATGGCCCTCATGGTGGTATATAAAGCACAACACCCACATAGAGCTTTGCAAATCGAGAAGTAGGCTTTTGGGTTAAATGCCCAAGTGGATGCACGTGAACCATGACCCAACCCCTCAAACGAGCGAATCATGGCCCAACAATATGCTCCATCCTCTCCCCTGGGAGCATCGCTCAATGGTGGTGAGTGTGGAATTTTCCCCATGTGTGGTTTCCATTGGCTGTTTTCCCTCATGGGCCCCAAGTTAATTCTAGGGTCCATTATTCGCTCCTCCCGTATTGCCCAGTCTCATAATTTATCAAATAAAAAATTATTAAAAATTAACTTGAGCAACGTTGCGAGAGTCTTGAGCCATTATCCCACATTTATTCCACAATGGCCCTCATGGTGGTATATAAAGCACAACACCCACATAGAGCTTTGCAAATCGTGAAGCAAGATTTTGGGTTAAATGCCCAAGTGGATGCACGTGAACCATGACCCAGCCCCTCAAACGAGCGAATCATGGCCCAACAATATGCTCCATCCTCTCCCCTGGGAGCATCGCTCAATGGTGGTGAGTGTGGAATTTTCCCCATGTGTGGTTTCCATTGGCTATTTTCCCTCATGGGCCCCAAGTTAATTCTAGGGTCCATTATTCGCTCCTCTCGTACTGCCTAGTCTCATAATTTATCAAATAAAAAATTATTAAAAATTAACTTGAGCAACGCTGCGAGAGTCTTGAGCCATTATCCCACATTTATTCCATAATGGCCCTCATGGTGGTATATAAAGCACAACACCCACATAGAGCTTTGCAAATCGGGAAGCAGGATTTTGGGTTAAATGCCCAAGTGGATGCATGCGAACCATGACCCAACCCCTCAAACGAGTGAATCATGGCCCAACAATATGCTCCATCCTCTCTCATGGGAGCATCGCTCAATGGTGGTGAGTGTGGAATTTTCCCCATGTGTGGTTTCCATTGGTTGTTTTCCCTCATGGGCCCCATGTTAATTCTAGGGTCCATTATTCGCTCCTCCCGTACTACCCAGTCTCATAATTTATCAAATAAAAAATAATTAAAAATTAACTTGAGCAACGCTGCGAGAGTCTTGAGCCATTATCCCACATTTATTCCATAATGGCCCTCATGGTGGTATATAAAGCACAACACCCACATAGAGCTTTGCAAATCGGGAAGCAGGATTTTGGGTTAAATGCCCAAGTGGATGCATGTGAACCATATGACGTGAACCATGACCCAACCCCTCAAACGAGCGAATCATGGCCCAACAATATGCTCCATCCTCTCCCATGGGAGCATCGCTCAATGGTGGTGAGTGTGGAATTTTCCCCATGTGTGGTTTCCATTGGTTGTTTTCCCTCATGGGCCCCATGTTAATTCTAGGGTCTATTATTCACTCCTCCCGTACAACCCAGTCTCATAATTTATTAAATAAAAATAATTAAAAATTAACTTGAGCAATGTTGCGGGAGTCTTGGGCCATTATCCCATATTTATCCCACAATGGCCCTGATGGTGGTATATAAAGCACAACACACACATAGAGCTTTGCAAATCGGGAAGCAAAATTTTGGGTTAAATGCCCAAGTGGATGCATGTGAACCATGACCCAACCCCTCAAACAAGTGAATCATGGCCCAAGAATATGCTCCATCCTCTCCTATGGGAGCATCACTCAATGGTGGTGAGTGTGGAATTTTCCCCATGTGTGGTTTTCATTGGTTGTTTTCCCTCATGGGCCCCATGTTAATTCTAGCATCTATTATTTTCTCCTCCCGTACTGCCCAGTCTCATAATTTCCTAAATAAAAAATAATTAATAATTAACTTGAGCAACACTGAGGGAGTCTTGAGCTATTATCCCATATTTATCCCATAATGGCCCTCATGGTGGTATATAAAGCACAACACCCACATATAGCTTTACAAATCAGGAAGAAGTCTTTTGGGTTAAATGGCCAAGTGGATGCACGCGAACCATGACCCATTCCCTCAAACGAGCGAATCATGGCCCAACAATATGCTCCATCCTCTCCCATGGGAGCATCGCTCAATGGTGGTGAGTGTGGAATTTTCCCCATGTGTGGTTTCCATTGGTTATTTTCCCTCATGGGCCCCAAGTTAATTCTAGGGTCTATTATTCGCTCCTCCCATACTGCCCAGTCTCATAACTTTTTAAATAATAAATAATTAAAAATTAACTTGAGCAACACTGCAGGAGTCTTGAGCCATTATCCCATATTTATTCCACAATGGCCCTCATGGTGGTATATAAACCACAACATCCACATAGAGCTTTGCAAATTAGGAAGTAGGATTTTGGGTTAAATGCCCAAGTGGATGCATATGAACCATGACCCAATCCCTCGAATGAGCGAATCTTGGCCCAACAATATGCTCCATCCTCTCCCGTGGGTGCATCGCTCAATGGTGGTGAGTGTGGAATTTTCCCCATGTGTGGTTTCCATTGGTTGTTTTTCCTCATAGGCCCCAAGTTAATTCTAGGGTCTATTATTCGCTCCTCCCGTACTGCCCAGTCTCATAATTTCTTAAATAATAAATAATTAAAAATTAACTTGAGCAACACTACAGGAGTCTTGAGCCATTATCCCATATTTATCCCACAATGCCCCTCATGGTGGTATATAAAGCACAACACCCACATAGAGCTTTGCAAATCAGGAAGCATGATTTTGGGTTAAATGCCCAAGTGGATGCACGTGAACCATGACCCATCCCATAAAACGAGCGAATCAAGGCCCAACAATATGCTCCATCCTCTCTCGTGGGAGCATCGCTCAATGGTGTTGAGTGTGGAATTTTCCCCTTGTGTGGTTTCCATTGGTTGTTTTCCCTCATGGGCCCCAAATTAATTTTTGAGGTCTATTATTCGCTCCTCTCGTACTACCCAGTCTCATAGTTTATTAAATAAAAAATAATTAAAAATTAACTTGAGCAACGCTTTGATAGTCTTGAGCCATTATCCCATATTTATCCCAAAATGGTCCTCATGGTGGTATATAAAGCACAATACCCACATAGATCTTTGCAAATTAGTAAGTAGGATTTTGGGTTAAATGCCCAAGTGGATGCACACGAACCATGACCCAGCCCCTCAAACAAACGAATCATGGACCAACAATATGCTCCATCCTCTCCCATGGGAGCATCGCTCAATGGTGGTGAGTGTGGAATTTTCTCCATGTGTGGTTTCCATTGGTTGTTTTCCCTCATAGGCCCAAAGAGAATTCTAGGGTCTATTATTCGCTCGTCCCATACTGCCCAGTATCATAATTTCTTAAATAAAAAATAATTATAAATTAACTTTAGCAAAGCTACGAGAGTCTTGAGCTATTATCCCATATTTATCCCATAATGGCCCTCATGGTGGTATATAAAGCACAACACCCACATAGAGCTTTTCAAATCGAGAAGTATTCTTTTGGGTTAAATGCCCAAGTGGATGCACGCGAACCATGACCTAGCCCCTCAAACGAGTGAATAATGGCCCAACAATATGCTCCATCCTATCCTCTAGGAGCATCGCTCAATGGTGGTGAGTGTGGAATTTTCCCCATGTGGTTTCCATGGGCCTCAAGTTAATTCTAGGGTCTATTATGTGCTCCTCCCGTACTGCCTAGTCTCATAATTTATCAAATAAAAAATTATTTAAAATTAACTTGCAATCCTGCGTGAGTCTTAAGCCATTATCCCATATTTATTCCACAATGGCCCTCATGGTGGTATATAAAGCACAACACCCACATAGAGCTTTGCAAATTGAGAAGAAATATTTTGGGTTAAATTCTCAAGTGGATGCACGTGAACCATGACTTAGCCCCTAAAACTAGTGAAACATGGCCCAACAATATTCTCCATCCTCTCCCGTGGGAGCATTGCTCAATGGTGGTGAGTGTGTAATTTTCCCATGTGTGGTTTCCATTGGCTATTTTCCCTCATGGACAGTAAGTTAATTCTAGGGTCCATTATTCGCTCGTCCTGTACTGCCCAATCTCATAATTTCTTAAATAAAAAATAATTAAAAATTAACTTGAGAAATTTTGTGGGAGTCTTTAGCCATTATCCCATATTTATCCCACAATGGCCCTCATGGTGGTATATAAAGCATAACACCCACATAGAGATTTGCAAATCAGGAAGAAGACTTTTGGGTTAAATTCCCAAGTGGATGCACATGAACCATGACCCATCCCCTCAAACGAGCGAATCATGGCCCAACAATATGCTCAATCCTCTCCCGTGGGAGCATCGCTCAATGGTGGTGAGTGTGGAATTTTCCCCATGTGTGGTTTCTATTGGTTGTTTTTCCTCATGGGCCCCATGTTAATTCTAGGGTCTATTATTCGCTCCTCCCGTACTATCCAGTCTCATAATTTCTTAAATAAAAAATAATTAAAAATTAACTTGAACAATGTTGCGAGAGTCTTGAGCCATTATCCCATATTTATACCACAATGGCCCTCATGGTGGTATATAAAGCACAACACCCACATAGAGCTTTGCAAATTGGGAAGTAGGATTTTGGGTTAAATTCCCAAGTGGATGCACGCGAACCATGACCCAACCCCTCAAATGAGCGAATCATGGCCCAACAATATGTTCCATCCTCTCCCGTGGGAGCATCGCTTAATGGTGGTGAGTGTATAATTTTACCCATGTGTGGTTTCCATTAGCTATTTTACCTGATGGACCCCAAGTTAATTCTAGGTTCTATTATTCGCTCCTCCCATATTGTCCAGTCTCATAATTTATTAAATAAAAAATAATTAAAAATTAACTTGAGCAACATTGCGGGAGACTTGAGCCATTATCCCATATTTATCCCACAATGGCCCTCATGGTGGTATATAAAGTACAACACCCACATAGAGGTTTGCAAATTGAGAAGCAGGATTTTGGGTTAAATGCCCAAGTGGATGCACGCGAACCATGACCCAACCCCTCAAATGAGCGAATCATGGCCTAGCAATATGCTCTATCCTCTCCCGTGGGAGCATCGCTCAATGGTGGTGAGTGTGGAATTTTCCCCATGTGTGGTTTCCATTGGATTTTTTCCCTCATGGACCCCAAGTTAATTCTTGGGTCTATTATTCACTCCTCCTGTACTGCCTAGTCTCATAATTTCTTAAATAAAAAATTATTTAAAATTAACTTGAGCAACGCTGCGAGAGTCTTGAGCCATTATCCCACATTTATTCCACATTGGCCCTAATGGTGGTATATAAAGCAGAATACCCACATAGATATTTTCAAATCAAGAAGTAGACTTTTGGGTTAAATGCCCAAGTGGATGCACGTGAACCATGACCCAACCCCTCAAACGAGCGAATCATGGCCTAGCAATATGCTCCATCCTCTCCCATGGGAGCATCGTTTAATGGTGGTGAGTGTGGAATTTTCCCCATGTGTGGTTTCCATTGGATTTTTTCCCTAATGGGCCCCAAGTTAATTCTAGGGTCCATTATTCACTCCTCCCGTACTGCCCAGTCTCAAAATTTATCAAATAAAAAATTATTTTAAAATAACTTGAGCAATCCTGCGAGAGTCTTAAACTATTATCCCACATTTATTCCACAATGGCCCTCATGGTGGTATATAAAGCACAACATCCACATAGAGCTTTTCAAATAAGGAAGCAGGCTTTTGGGTTAAATGCCCAAGTGGATGCACGGGAACCATGACCCAGCCCCTCAAACGAGTGAATCATGGCCTAACAATATGCTCCATCCTCTCCCGTGGGAGCATCACTCAATGGTGATGAGTGTGGAATTTTCCCCATGTGTGGTTTCCATTGGTTGTTTTCCCTCATGGGACCCAAATTAATTCTAAGGTCTATTATTCGCTCCTCCCATACTATCCAGTATCATAATTTATTAAATAAAAAATAATTAAAAATTAACTTGAGCAACACTATGGGAATCTTGAGCCATTATCCCATATTTATCCCACAATGGTCCTCATGGTGGTATATAAAGCAAAATACCCACATAGATCTTTGCAAATCAGGAAGCAGGCTTTTGGGTTAAATATCCAAGTGGATGCACACGAACCATGACCCAAGCCCTCAAACGAGCGAATCATGGCCCAACAATATGCTCCATCCTCTCCCATGGGAGCATCGCTCAATGGTGGTGAGTGTGGAATTTTCCCCATGTGTGGTTTCCATTGGCTGTTTTCCCTCATGGGCCCCATGTTAATTCTAGGGTCCATTATTCGCTCCTCCCATACTACCCAATCTCATAATTTATTAAATAAAAAATTATTAAAAATTAACTTGAGCAATGCTGCGAGAGTCTTGAGCCATTATCCCACATTTATTCCATAATGACCCTCATGGTGGTATATAAAGCACAACACCCACATAGAGCTTTGCAAATCGGGAAGTAGAATTTTGGGTTAAATGCCCAAGTGGATGCACGTGAACCATGACCCAACCCCTCAAACGAGTGAATCATGGCCCAACAATATGCTCCATCCTCTCCCGTGGGAGCATCGCTCAATGGTGGTGAGTGTGGAATTTTCCCCATGTGTGGTTTCCATTGGTTGTTTTTCCTCATGGGCCCAATTTAATTCTAGGGTCCATTATTCGCTCCTCTCGTACTGCCTAGTCTCATAATTTATCAAATAAAAAATTATTAAAAATTAACTTGAGCAACACTGCGAGAGTCTTGAGCCATTATCCCATATTTATTCCACAATGGCCCTCATGGTGGTATATAAAGCACAACACCCACATAGAGCTTTGCAAATCGGGAAGCAGGCTTTTGGGTTAAATGCCCAAGTGGATGCACGTGAACCATGACCCAACCCCTCAAACGAGCGAATCATGGCCCAACAATATGCTCCATCCTCTCCCCTGGGAGCATCGCTCAATGGTGGTGAGTGTGGAATTTTCCCCATGTGTGGTTTCCATTGGTTATTTTCCCTCATGGGCCCCAAGTTAATTCTAGGGTCCATTATTCTCTCCTCCCGTACTGCCTAGTCTCATAATTTATTAAATAAAAAATTATTAAAAATTAACTTGAGCAACGCTCCGAGAGTCTTGAGCCATTATCCCATATTTATTCCATAATGGCCCTCATGGTGGTATATAAAGCACAACACCCACATAGAGCTTTGCAAATCGGGAAGCAGGCTTTTGGGTTAAATGCCCAAGTGGATGCACGTGAACCATGACCCAACCCCTCAAATGAGCGAATCATGGCCCAATAATATGCTCCATCCTCTCCCGTGGGAGCATCGCTCAATGGTGGTGAGTGTGGAATTTTCCCCATGTGTGGTTTCCATTGGTTATTTTCCCTCATGGGCCCCAAGTTAATTCTAGGGTCCATTATTCGCTCCTCCCATACTGCCCAATCTCATAATTTATCAAATAAAAAATAATTAAAAATTAACTTGAGCAACGCTGCGAGAGTCTTGAGCCATTATCCCATATTTATTCCACAATGGCCCTCATGGTGGTATATAAAGCACAACACCCACATAGAGCTTTGCAAATCGGGAAGCAGGCTTTTGGGTTAAATGCCCAAGTGGATGCACGCGAACCATGACCCAACCCCTCAAACGTGCGAATCATGGCCCAACAATATGCTCCATCCTCTCCCGTGGGAGCATCGCTCAATGGTGGTGAGTGTGGAATTTTCCCCATGTGTGGTTTCCATTGGCTATTTTCCCTCATGGGCCCCAAGTTAATTCTAGGGTCCATTATTCGCTCCTCCCGTACTACCCAGTCTCATAATATATCAAATAAAAAATAATTAAAAATTAACTTGAGCAATGTTGCGAGAGTCTTGAGCCATTATCCCACATTTATTCCACAATGGCCCTCATGGTGGTATATAAAGCACAACACCCACATAGAGCTTTGCAAATCGAGAAGTAGACTTTTGGGTTAAATGCCCAAGTGGATGCACGTGAACCATGACCCAACCCCTCAAACGAGTGAATCATGGCCCAACAATATGCTCCATCCTCTCCCATGGGAGCATCGCTCAATGGTGGTGAGTGTGGAATTTTCCCCATGTGTGGTTTCCATTGGTTGTTTTCCCTCATGGGCCCCATGTTAATTCTAGGGTCCATTATTCGCTCCTCCCGTACTCGCCCAGTCTCATAATTTATCAAATAAAAAATTATTAAAAATTAACTTGAGCAACGCTGCGAGAGTCTTGAGCCATTATCCCACATTTATTCCACAATGGCCCTCATGGTGGTATATAAAGCACAACACCCACATAGAGCTTTGCAAATCGGGAAGCAGGATTTTGGGTTAAATGCCCAAGTGGATGCACGTGAACCATGACCCAACCCCTCAAACGAGTGAATCATGGCCCAACAATATGCTCCATCCTCTCCCTTGGGAGCATCGCTCAATGGTGGTGAGTGTGGAATTTTCCCCATGTGTGGTTTCCATTGGCTATTTTCCCTCATGGGCCCCAAGTTAATTCTAGGGTCCATTATTCGCTCCTCCCATACCGCCCAGTCTCATAATTTATCAAATAAAAAATAATTAAAAATTAACTTGAGCAACGCTATGAGAGTCTTGAGCCATTATCCCACATTTATTCCACAATGGCCCTCATGGTGGTATATAAAGCACAACACCCACATAGAGCTTTGCAAATCGAGAAGCAGGCTTTTGGGTTAAATGCCCAAGTGGATGCACGCGAACCATGACCCAGCCCCTCAAACGAGCGAATCATGGCCCAACAATATGCTCCATCCTCTCCCGTGGGAGCATCGCTCAATGGTGGTGAGTGTGGAATTTTCCCCATGTGTGGTTTCCATTGGCTGTTTTCCCTCATGGGCCCCAAGTTAATTCTAGGGTCCATTATTCGCTCCTCCCGTACTGCCCAGTCTCATAATTTATCAAATAAAAAATTATTAAAAATTAACTTGAGCAACACTATGAGAGTCTTGAGCCATTATCCCACATTTATTCCACAATGGCCCTCATGGTGGTATATAAAGCACAACACCCACATAGAGCTTTGCAAATCGGGAAGCATGATTTTGGGTTAAATGCCCAAGTGGATGCACGTGAACCATGACCCGTAGAAATATGCTCCATCCAGGGCTCGCTCAATGGTGGTGAGTGTGGAATTTCCTCCATGTGTGGTTTCCATTGGCTATTTTCCCTCATGGGCCCCATGTTAATTCTAGGGTCCATTATTCACTCCTCCCGTATTGCCCAGTCTCATAATTTATCAAATAAAAAATTATTAAAAATTAACTTGAGCAATGCTGTGAGAGTCTTGAGCCATTATCCCACATTTATTCCACAATGGCCCTCATGGTGGTATATAAAGCACAACACCCACATAGAGCTTTGCAAATCGGGAAGCAAGATTTTGGGTTAAATGCCCAAGTGGATGCATGTGAACCATGACCCAACCCCTCAAATGAGTGAATCATGGCCCAACAATATGCTCCATCCTCTCCCCTGGGAGCATCGCTCAATGGTGGTGAGTGTGGAATTTCCCCCATGTGTGGTTTCCATTGGTTATTTTCCCTCATGGGCCCCAAGTTAATTCTAGGGTCCATTATTCGCTCCTCCCATACTGCCCAGACTCATAATTTATCAAATAAAAAATTATTAAAAATTAACTTGAGCAACGCTGTGAGAGTCTTGAGCCATTATCCCACATTTATTCCACAATGGCCCTCATGGTGGTATATAAAGCACAACACCCACATAGAGCTTTGCAAATCGAGAAGCAGGATTTTGGGTTAAATGCCCAAGTGGATGCATGTGAACCATGACCCAGCCCCTCAAACGAGCGAATCATGGCCCAACAATATGCTCCATCCTCTCCGTTGGGAGCATCGCTCAATGGTGGTGAGTGTGGAATTTTCCCCATGTGTGGTTTCCATTTGATTTTTTCCCTCATGGGCCCCAAGTTAATTCTAGGGTCCATTATTCACTCCTCTCGTACTGCCTAGTCTCATAATTTATCAAATAAAAAATTATTAAAAATTAACTTGAGCAATGTTGCGAGAGTCTTGAGCCATTATCCCACATTTATTCCACAATGGCCCTCATGGTGGTATATAAAGCACAACACCCACATAGAGCTTTGCAAATCGGGAAGCATGATTTTGGGTTAAATGCCCAAGTGGATGCACGTGAACCATGACCCATCCCCTCAAACGAGCGAATCATGGCCCAACAATATGCTCCATCCCCTCCCGTGGGAGCATCGCTCAATGGTGGTGAGTGTGGAATTTCCTCCATGTGTGGTTTCCATTGGTTATTTTCCCTCATGGGCCCCAAGTTAATTCTAGGGTCCATTATTCGCTCCTCCCGTATTGCCCAGTCTCATAATTTATCAAATAAAAAATTATTAAAAATTAACTTGAGCAATGCTGCGAGAGTCTTGAGCCATTATCCCACATTTATTCCACAATGGCCCTCATGGTGGTATATAAAGCACAACACCCACATAGAGCTTTGCAAATCGGGAAGGAGGCTTTTGGGTTAAATGCCCAAGTGGATGCATGTGAACCATGACCCAACCCCTCAAACGAGTGAATCATGGCCCAACAATATGCTCCATCCTCTCCCTTGGGAGCATCGCTCAATGGTGGTGAGTGTGGAATTTCCCCCATGTGTGGTTTCCATTGGTTATTTTCCCTCATGGGCCCCAAGTTAATTCTAGGGTCCATTATTCGCTCCTCTCGTATTGCCCAGTCTCATAATTTATCAAATAAAAAATAATTAAAAATTAACTTGAGCAACGCTGCGAGAGTCTTGAGCCATTATCCCACATTTATTCCACAATGGCCCTCATGGTGGTATATAAAGCACAACACCCACATAGAGCTTTGCAAATCGGGAAGCAGGATTTTGGGTTAAATGCCCAAGTGGATGCATGTGAACCATGACCCAACCCCTCAAACGAGCGAATCATGGCCCAACAATATGCTCCATCCTCTCCCTTGGGAGCATCGCTCAATGGTGGTGAGTGTGGAATTTCCCCCATGTGTGGTTTCCATTGGCTTTTTTCCCTCATGGGCCCCAAGTTAATTCTAGGGTCCATTATTCGCTCCTCCCGTACTGCCTAAGTCTCATAATATATCAAATAAAAAATTATTAAAAATTAACTTGAGCAACGCTGCGAGAGTCTTGAGCCATTATCCCACATTTATTCCATAATGACCCTCATGGTGGTATATAAAGCACAACACCCACATAGAGCTTTGCAAATAGGGAAGCATGATTTTGGGTTAAATGCCCAAGTGGATGCACGTGAACCATGACCCAACCCCTCAAACGAGCGAATCATGGCCCAAAAATATGCTCCATCCTCTCTGGGAGCATCGCTCAATGGTGGTGAGTGTGGAATTTCCTCCATGTGTGGTTTCCATTGGTTATTTTCCCTCATGGGCCCCAAGTTAATTCTAGGGTCCATTATTCATTCCTCCCGTACTGCCTAGTCTCATAATTTATCAAATAAAAAATTATTAAAAATTAACTTGAGCAACGTTGCGAGAGTCTTGAGCCATTATCCCATATTTATTCCATAATGGCCCTCATGGTGGTATATAAAGCACAACACCCACATAGAGCTTTGCAAATCGGGAAGCAGGCTTTTGGGTTAAATGCCCAAGTGGATGCATGTGAACCATGACCTAACCCCTCAAACGAGCGAATCATGGCCCAAGAATATGCTCCATCCTCTCCCGTGGGAGCATCGCTCAATGGTGGTGAGTGTGGAATTTTCCCCATGTGTGGTTTCCATTGGCTATTTTCCCTCATGGGCCTTAAGTTAATTCTAGGGTCCATTATTCGCTCCTCTCGTACTACCCAGTCTCATAATTTATCAAATAAAAAATAATTAAAAATTAACTTGAGCAATGTTGCGAGAGTCTTGAGCCATTATCCCACATTTATTCCACAATGGCCCTCATGGTGGTATATAAAGCACAACACCCACATAGAGCTTTGCAAATTGAGAAGTAGACTTTTGGGTTAAATGCCCAAGTGGATGCATGCGAACCATGACCCAACCCCTCAAACGAGTGAATCATGGCCCAACAATATGCTCCATCCTCTCCCGTGGGAGCATCGCTCAATGGTGGTGAGTGTGGAATTTTCCCCATGTGTGGTTTCCATTGGTTGTTTTCCCTCATGGGCCCCAAGTTAATTCTAGGGTCCATTATTCGCTCCTCCTATACTCGCCTAGTCTCATAATTTATCAAATAAAAAATTATTAAAAATTAACTTGAGCAACGTTGCGAGAGTCTTGAGCCATTATCCCACATTTATTCCATAATGGCCCTCATGGTGGTATATAAAGCACAACACCCACATAGAGCTTTGCAAATCGGGAAGTAGGATTTTGGGTTAAATGCCCAAGTGGATGCACATGAACCATGACCCAACCCCTCAAACGAGAGAATCATGGCCCAACAATATGCTCCATCCTCTCTCGTGGGAGCATCGCTCAATGGTGGTGAGTGTGGAATTTTCCCCATGTGTGGTTTCCATTGGCTGTTTTCCCTCATGGGCCCCAAGTTAATTCTAGGGTCCATTATTCACTCCTCCCGTACTGCCCAGTCTCATAATTTATCAAATAAAAAATTATTAAAAATTAACTTGAGCAACGCTGCGAGAGTCTTGAGCCATTATCCCACATTTATTCCACAATGGCCCTCATGGTGGTATATAAAGCACAACACCCACATAGAGCTTTGCAAATCGGGAAGCAGGCTTTTGGGTTAAATGCCCAAGTGGATGCACGCGAACCATGACCCAACCCCTCAAATGAGCGAATCATGGCCCAACAATATGCTCCATCCTCTCCCGTGGGAGCATCGCTCAATGGTGGTGAGTGTGGAATTTTCCCCATGTGTGGTTTCCATTGGCTATTTTCCCTCATGGGCCCCAAGTTAATTCTAGGGTCCATTATTCGCTCCTCCCGTACTGCCAAGTCTCATAATTTATCAAATAAAAAATAATTAAAAATTAACTTGAGCAACGCTGTGAGAGTCTTGAGCCATTATCCCATATTTATTCCACAATGGCCCTCATGGTGGTATATAAAGCACAACACCCACATAGAGCTTTGCAAATTGGGAAGCAAAATTTTGGGTTAAATGCCCAAGTGGATGCATGCGAACCATGACCCAACCCCTCAAACGAGTGAATCATGGCCCAACAATATGCTCCATCCTCTCCCATGGGAGCATCGCTCAATGGTGGTGAGTGTGGAATTTTCCCCATGTGTGGTTTCCATTGGTTGTTTTCCCTCATGGGCCCCAAGTTAATTCTAGGGTCCATTATTCGCTCCTCCCATACTACCCAGTCTCATAATTTATCAAATAAAAAATAATTAAAATTTTTTAAAAATAACTTGAGCAACGCTGTGAGAGTCTTGAGCCATTATCCCACATTTATTCCACAATGGCCCTCATGGTGGTATATAAAGCACAACACCCACATAGAGCTTTGCAAATTGGGAAGTAGGCTTTTGGGTTAAATGCCCAAGTGGATGCACGTGAACCATGACCCAACCCCTCAAACGAGCGAATCATGGCCCAACAATATGCTCCATCCTCTCCTGTGACTCTCTTTTTTTGAGTGAATATGCAACAATATGCTCCATCCTCTCCCTTGGGAGCATCGCTCAATGGTGGTGAGTGTGGAATTTTCCCCATGTGTGGTTTCCATTGGCTATTTTCCCTCATGGGCCCCAAGTTAATTCTAGGGTCCATTATTCACTCCTCCCGTACTACCTAGTCTCATAATTTATCAAATAAAAAATTATTAAAAATTAACTTGAGCAACACTACGAGTCTTGAGCCATTATCCCATATTTATTCCATAATGGCCCTCATGGTGGTATATAAAGCACAACACCCACATAGAGCTTTGCAAATTGGGAAGCAGGCTTTTGGGTTAAATGCCCAAGTGGATGCATGTGAACCATGACCCAACCCCTCAAACGAGCGAATCATGGCCCAACAATATGCTCCATCCTCTCCCCTGGGAGCATCGCTCAATGGTGGTGAGTGTGGAATTTTCCCCATGTGTGGTTTCCATTGGTTATTTTCCCTCATGGGCCCCAAGTTAATTCTAGGGTCCATTATTCTCTCCTCCTATACTACCTAGTCTCATAATTTATCAAATAAAAATTAATTAAAAATTAACTTGAGCAACGCTGCGAGAGTCTTGAGCCATTATCCCACATTTATTCCACAATGGCCCTCATGGTGGTATATAAAGCACAACACCCACATAGAGCTTTGCAAATCGGGAAGCAGGATTTTGGGTTAAATGCCCAAGTGGATGCATGCAAACCATGACCCAACCCCTCAAACGAGCGAATCATGGCCCAACAATATGCTCCATCCTCTCTCATGGGAGCATCGCTCAATGGTGGTGAGTGTGGAATTTTCCCCATGTGTGGTTTCCATTGGTTATTTTCCCTCATGGGCCCCAAGTTAATTCTAGGGTCCATTATTCGCTCCTCTCGTACTACCCAGTCTCATAATTTATCAAATAAAAAATTATTAAAAATTAACTTGAGCAACGTTACGAGAGTCTTGAGCCATTATCCCACATTTATTCCACAATGGCCCTCATGGTGGTATATAAAGCACAACACCCACATAGAGCTTTGCAAATCGGGAAGCAGGCTTTTGGGTTAAATGCCCAAGTGGATGCATGTGAACCATGACCCAACCCCTCAAATGAGCGAATCATGGCCCAACAATATGCTCCATCCTCTCCGTTGGGAGCATCGCTCAATGGTGGTGAGTGTGGAATTTCCCCCATGTGTGGTTTCCATTGGCTATTTTCCCTCATGGGCCCCAAGTTAATTCTAGGGTCCATTATTCGCTCCTCCCGTATTGCCCAGTCTCATAATTTCTCAAATAAAAAATTATTAAAAATTAACTTGAGCAACGCTGCGAGAGTCTTGAGCCATTATCCCACATTTATTCCACAATGGCCCTCATGGTGGTATATAAAGCACAACACCCACATAGAGCTTTGCAAATCGGGAAGTAGGCTTTTGGGTTAAATGCCCAAGTGGATGCATGTGAACCATGACCCAACCCCTCAAATGAGTGAATCATGGCCCAACAATATGCTCCATCCTCTCCCCTGGGAGCATCTCTCAATGGTGGTGAGTGTGGAATTTTCCCCATGTGTGGTTTCCATTGGCTATTTTCCCTCATGGGCCCCAAGTTAATTCTAGGGTCCATTATTCGCTCCTCCCGTATCTGCCCAGTCTCATAATTTATCAAATAAAAAATTATTTAAAATTATATTGAGCAATGCTGCGAGAGTCTTGAGCCATTATCCCATATTTATTCCATAATGGCCCTCATGGTGGTATATAAAGCACAACACCCACATAGAGCTTTGCAAATCGGGAAGCAGGATTTTGGGTTAAATGCCCAAGTGGATGCACTCGAACCATGACCCAGCCCCTCAAACGAGCGAATCATGGCCCAACAATATGCTCCATCCTCTCCCATGGGAGCATCGCTCAATGGTGGTGAGTGTGGAATTTTCCCCATGTGTGGTTTCCATTGGTTATTTTCCCTCATGGGCCCCAAGTTAATTCTAGGGTCCATTATTCGCTCCTCCCGTACTACCTAGTCTCATAATTTATCAAATAAAAAATAATTAAAAATTTACTTGAGCAACACTACGAGTCTTGAGCCATTATCCCATATTTATTCCACAATGGCCCTCATGGTGGTATATAAAGCACAACACCCACATAGAGCTTTGCAAATCGGGAAGTAGGCTTTTGGGTTAAATGCCCAAGTGGATGCACGTGAACCATGACCTAGCCCCTCAAACGAGCGAATCATGGCCCAACAATATGCTCCATCCTCTCCCGTGGGAGCATCGCTCAATGGTGGTGAGTGTGAAATTTTCCCCATGTGTGGTTTCCATTGGCTATTTTCCCTCATGGGCCCCAAGTTAATTCTAGGGTCCATTATTCGCTCCTCCCGTACTGCCCAGTCTCATAATTTATCAAATAAAAAATTATTAAAAATTAACTTGAGCAACGCTGCGAGAGTCTTGAGCCATTATCCCACATTTATTCCACAATGGCCCTCATGGTGGTATATAAAGCACAACACCCACATAGAGCTTTGCAAATCGGGAAGCAATATTTTGGGTTAAATGCCCAAGTGGATGCACGCGAACCATGACCCAACCCCTCAAACGAGCGAATCATGGCCCAACAATATGCTCCATCCTCTCCTCGTGGGAGCATCGCTCAATGGTGGTGAGTGTGGAATTTTCCCCATGTGTGGTTTCCATTGGCTATTTTCCCTCATGGGCCCCAAGTTAATTCTAGGGTCCATTATTCGCTCCTCCCATACTACCTAGTCTCATAATTTATCAAATAAAAATTAATTAAAAATTAACTTGAGCAACGCTGCGAGAGTCTTGAGCCATTATCCCACATTTATTCCACAATGGCCCTCATGGTGGTATATAAAGCACAACACCCACATAGAGCTTTGCAAATCGGGAAGTAGGCTTTTGGGTTAAATGCCCAAGTGGATGCACGCGAACCATGACCCAACCCCTCAAACGAGCGAATCATGGCCCAACAATATGCTCCATCCTCTCCCGTGGGAGCATCGCTCAATGGTGGTGAGTGTGGAATTTTCCCCATGTGTGGTTTCCATTGGCTATTTTCCCTCATGGGCCCCAAGTTAATTCTAGGGTCCATTATTCGCTCCTCCCGTACTCGCCAAGTCTCATAATTTATCAAATAAAAAATTATTAAAAATTAACTTGAGCAACGTTGTGAGAGTCTTGAGCCATTATCCCATATTTATTCCACAATGGCCCTCATGGTGGTATATAAAGCACAACACCCACATAGAGCTTTGCAAATCGGGAAGCGGGCTTTTGGGTTAAATGCCCAAGTGGATGCACGTGAACCATGACCCAACCCCTCAAATGAGCGAATCATGGCCCAACAATATGCTCCATCCTCTCCCGTGGGAGCATCGCTCAATGGTGGTGAGTGTGGAATTTTCCCCATGTGTGGTTTCCATTGGTTGTTTTCCCTCATGGGCCCCAAGTTAATTCTAGGGTCCATTATTCGCTCCTCCCGTACTACCTAGTCTCATAATTTATCAAATAAAAAATTATTAAAAATTAACTTGAGCAACGCTGTGAGAGTCTTGAGCCATTATCCCACATTTATTCCACAATGGCCCTCATGGTGGTATATAAAGCACAACACCCACATAGAGCTTTGCAAATCGGGAAGCAGGATTTTGGGTTAAATGCCCAAGTGGATGCATGCGAACCATGACCCAGCCCTCAAACGAGCGAATCATGGCCCAACAATATGCTCCATCCTCTCCCGTGGGAGCATCGCTCAATGGTGGTGAGTGTGGAATTTTCCCCATGTGTGGTTTCCATTGGCTGTTTTCCCTCATGGGCCCCAAGTTAATTCTAGGGTCCATTATTCGCTCCTCCCGTATTCCCTAGTCTCATAATTTATCAAATAAAAAATAATTAAAAATTAACTTGAGCAACGTTGTGAGAGTCTTGAGCCATTATCCCACATTTATTCCACAATGACCCTCATGGTGGTATATAAAGCACAACACCCACATAGAGCTTTGCAAATCAGAAAGAGGGCTTTTGGGTTAAATGCCCAAGTGGATGCACGTGAACCATGACCCAACCCCTCAAACGAGCGAATCATGGCCCAACAATATGCTCCATCCTCTCCCGTGGGAGCATCGCTCAATGGTGGTGAGTGTGGAATTTTCCCCATGTGTGGTTTCCATTGGCTATTTTCCCTCATGGGCCCCAAGTTAATTCTAGGGTCCATTATTCGCTCCTCTCGTACTGCCTAGTCTCATAATTTATCAAATAAAAAATTATTAAAAATTAACTTGAGCAACGCTGTGAGAGTCTTGAGCCATTATCCCACATTTATTCCACAATGGCCCTCATGGTGGTATATAAAGCACAACACCCACATAGAGCTTTGCAAATCAGGAAGAAGTATTTTGGGTTAAATGCCCAAGTGGATGCATGCGAACCATGACCCAACCCCTCAAACGAGTGAATCATGGCCCAACAATATGCTCCATCCTCTCCCGTGGGAGCATCGCTCAATGGTGGTGAGTGTGGAATTTTCCCCATGTGTGGTTTCCATTGGCTATTTTCCCTCATGGGCCCCAAGTTAATTCTAGGGTCCATTATTCGCTCCTCTCGTACTCGCCCAAGTCTCATAATATATCAAATAAAAAATTATTAAAAATTAACTTGAGCAACGCTGCGAGAGTCTTGAGCCATTATCCCACATTTATTCCACAATGACCCTCATGGTGGTATATAAAGCACAACACCCACATAGAGCTTTGCAAATCGGGAAGCAGGATTTTGGGTTAAATGCCCAAGTGGATGCACGCGAACCATGACCCAACCCCTCAAACGAGTGAATCATGGCCCAACAATATGCTCCATCCTCTCCCATGGGAGCATCGCTCAATGGTGGTGAGTGTGGAATTTTCCCCATGTGTGGTTTCCA
Organism: Wollemia nobilis; assembly: GCA_028583015.1. Taxonomy (NCBI): domain Eukaryota; kingdom Viridiplantae; phylum Streptophyta; class Pinopsida; order Araucariales; family Araucariaceae; genus Wollemia; species Wollemia nobilis. Next base: position 4,063,284 of record JAQPPZ010016614.1, on the reverse strand, counting down.
TTGGTTGTTTTCCCTCATGGGCCCCAAGTTAATTCTAGGGTCCATTATTCGCTCCTCCCGTACTACCAAGTCTCATAATTTATCAAATAAAAAATTATTAAAAATTAACTTGAGCAACGTGGTGAGAGTCTTGAGCCATTATCCCATATTTATTCCACAATGGCCCTCATGGTGGTATATAAAGCACAACACCCACATAGAGCTTTGCAAATCGGGAAGTACGATTTTGGGTTAAATGCCCAAGTGGATGCATGTGAACCATGACCCAACCCCTCAAATGAGCGAATCATGGCCCAACAATATGCTCCATCCTCTCCCGTGGGAGCATCGCTCAATGGTGGTGAGTGTGGAATTTCCCCCATGTGTGGTTTCCATTGGCTATTTTCCCTCATGGGCCCCAAGTTAATTCTAGGGTCCATTATTCTCTCCTCCCGTACTGCCCAGTCTCATAATTTATCAAATAAAAAATTATTAAAAATTAACTTGAGCAACACTGCGAGAGTCTTGAGCCATTATCCCACATTTATTCCACAATGGCCCTCATGGTGGTATATAAAGCACAACACCCACATAGAGCTTTGCAAATTGGGAAGTAGGCTTTTGGGTTAAATGCCCAAGTGGATGCATGTGAACCATGACCCAGCCCCTCAAATGAGCGAATCATGGCCCAACAATATGCTCCATCCTCTCCCCTGGGAGCATCGCTCAATGGTGGTGAGTGTGGAATTTCCCCCATGTGTGGTTTCCATTGGCTATTTTCCCTCATGGGCCCCAAGTTAATTCTAGGGTCCATTATTCGCTCCTCCCGTACTGCCCAGTCTCATAATTTATCAAATAAAAAATAATTAAAAATTAACTTGAGCAACGCTGCGAGAGTCTTGAGCCATTATCCCATATTTATTCCATAATGGCCCTCATGGTGGTATATAAAGCACAACACCCACATAGAGCTTTGCAAATCGGGAAGTAGGATTTTGGGTTAAATGCCCAAGTGGATGCACGTGAACCATGACCCAGCCCCTCAAATGAGTGAATCATGGCCCAACAATATGCTCCATCCTCTCCCGTGGGAGCATCGCTCAATGGTGGTGAGTGTGGAATTTTCCCCATGTGTGGTTTCCATTGGCTATTTTTCCTCATGGGCCCCAAGTTAATTCTAGGGTCCATTATTCACTCCTCCCGTACTACCTAGTCTCATAATTTATCAAATAAAAAATAATTAAAAATTAACTTGAGCAACGCTACGAGTCTTGAGCCATTATCCCACATTTATTCCACAATGGCCCTCATGGTGGTATATAAAGCACAACACCCACATAGAGCTTTGCAAATCGAGAAGCAGGATTTTGGGTTAAATGCCCAAGTGGATGCATGCGAACCATGACCCAACCCCTCAAATGAGCGAATCATGGCCCAACAATATGCTCCATCCTCTCCCGTGGGAGCATCGCTCAATGGTGGTGAGTGTGGAATTTTCCCCATGTGTGGTTTCCATTGGCTGTTTTCCCTCATGGGCCCCAAGTTAATTCTAGGGTCCATTATTCGCTCCTCCCATACTGCCCAGTCTCATAATTTATCAAATAAAAAATTATTAAAAATTAACTTGAGCAACGTTGCGAGAGTCTTGAGCCACATTTATTCCACAATGGCCCTCATGGTGGTATATAAAGCACAACACCCACATAGAGCTTTGCAAATCAGGAAGCAAGATTTTGGGTTAAATGCCCAAGTGGATGCACGCGAACCATGACCCAACCCCTCAAACGAGCGAATCATGGCCCAACAATATGCTCCATCCTCTCCCCTGGGAGCATCGCTCAATGGTGGTGAGTGTGGAATTTTCCCCATGTGTGGTTTCCATTGGCTATTTTCCCTCATGGGCCCCAAGTTAATTCTAGGGTCCATTATTCGCTCCTCCCGTACTGCCTAGTCTCATAATTTATCAAATAAAAAATTATTAAAAATTAACTTGAGCAACACTGCTAGAGTCTTGAGCCATTATCCCATATTTATTCCACAATGGCCCTCATGGTGGTATATAAAGCACAACACCCACATAGAGCTTTGCAAATTGGGAAGTAGGCTTTTGGGTTAAATGCCCAAGTGGATGCACGCGAACCATGACCCAACCCCTCAAATGAGCGAATCATGGCCCAACAATATGCTCCATCCTCTCCCGTGGGAGCATCGCTCAATGGTGGTGAGTGTGAAATTTTCCCCATGTGTGGTTTCCATTGGCTATTTTCCCTCATGGGCCCCAAGTTAATTCTAGGGTCCATTATTCGCTCCTCCCATACTGCCCAGTCTCATAATTTATCAAATAAAAAATAATTAAAAATTAACTTGAGCAACGCTACGAGAGTCTTGAGCCATTATCCCATATTTATTCCACAATGGCCCTCATGGTGGTATATAAAGCACAACACCCACATAGAGCTTTGCAAATTGGGAAGTAGGCTTTTGGGTTAAATGCCCAAGTGGATGCACGTGAACCATGACCCAACCCCTCAAACGAGCGAATCATGGCCCAAAAATATGCTCCATCCTCTCCCGTGGGAGCATCGCTCAATGGTGGTGAGTGTGGAATTTTCCCCATGTGTGGTTTCCATTGGATATTTTCCCTCATGGGCCCCAAGTTAATTCTAGGGTCCATTATTCGCTCCTCTCGTACTACCCAGTCTCATAATTTATCAAATAAAAAATTATTAAAAATTAACTTGAGCAATGCTGCGAGAGTCTTGAGCCATTATCCCACATTTATTCCACAATGGCCCTCATGGTGGTATATAAAGCACAACACCCACATAGAGCTTTGCAAATCGAGAAGTAGACTTTTGGGTTAAATGCCCAAGTGGATGCACGTGAACCATGACCCAACCCCTCAAACGAGTGAATCATGGCCCAACAATATGCTCCATCCTCTCCCATGGGAGCATCGCTCAATGGTGGTGAGTGTGGAATTTTCCCCATGTGTGGTTTCCATTGGTTGTTTTCCCTCATGGGCCCCAAGTTAATTCTAGGGTCCATTATTCGCTCCTCTCGTACTACCCAGATCTCATAATTAATCAAATAAAAAATAATTAAAAATTAACTTGAGCAACGTCTGCGAGAGTCTTGAGCCATTATCCCACATTTATTCCACAATGGACCTCATGGTGGTATATAAAGCACAACACCCACATAGAGCTTTGCAAATAGGGAAGCAGGATTTTGGGTTAAATGCCCAAGTGGATGCACGCGAACCATGACCCAACCCCTCAAATGAGTGAATCATGGCCCAACAATATGCTCCATCCTCTCCCCTGGGAGCATCGCTCAATGGTGGTGAGTGTGGAATTTTCCCCATGTGTGGTTTCCATTGGCTATTTTCCCTCATGGGCCCCAAGTTAATTCTAGGGTCCATTATTCGCTCCTCCCGTATCTTGCCCAGTCTCATAATTTATCAAATAAAAAATTATTAAAAATTAACTTGAGCAACGCTGTGAGAGTCTTGAGCCATTATCCCACATTTATTCCACAATGGCCCTCATGGTGGTATATAAAGCACAACACCCACATAGAGCTTTGCAAATCGGGAAGCAGGCTTTTGGGTTAAATGCCCAAGTGGATGCACGTGAACCATGACCCAGCCCCTCAAACGAGCGAATCATGGCCCACCAATATGCTCCATCCTCTCCCGTGGGAGCATCGCTCAATGGTGGTGAGTGTGGAATTTTCCCCATGTGTGGTTTCCATTGGCTTTTTTCCCTCATGGGCCCCAAGTTAATTCTAGGGTCCATTATTCGCTCCTCCCGTACTACCCAATCTCATAATTTATCAAATAAAAAATTATTAAAAATTAACTTGAGCAACACTGTGAGAGTCTTGAGCCATTATCCCACATTTATTCCACAATGGCCCTCATGGTGGTATATAAAGCACAACACCCACATAGAGCTTTGCAAATAGGGAAGCAGGATTTTGGGTTAAATGCCCAAGTGGATGCACGTGAACCATGACCCAGAAATATGCTCCATCAAAGGTGGTGAGTGTGGAATTTCCTCCATGTGTGGTTTCCATTGGCTATTTTCCCTCATGGGCCCCAAGTTAATTCTAGGGTCCATTATTTGCTCCTCCCGTACTGCCCAGTCTCATAATTTATCAAATAAAAAATAATTAAAAATTAACTTGAGCAATGCTGCGAGAGTCTTGAGCCATTATCCCACATTTATTCCACAATGGCCCTCATGGTGGTATATAAAGCACAACACCCACATAGAGCTTTGCAAATCGGGAAGCAGGCTTTTGGGTTAAATGCCCAAGTGGATGCACACGAACCATGACCCAACCCCTCAAACAAGTGAATCATGGCCCAACAATATGCTCCATCCTCTCCCCTGGGAGCATCGCTCAATGGTGGTGAGTGTGAAATTTTCCCCATGTGTGGTTTCCATTGGCTACTTTTCCTCATGGGTCCCAAGTTAATTCTAGGGTCCATTATTCGCTCCTCCCGTACTGCCTAGTCTCATAATTTATAAAATAAAAAATAATTAAAAATTAACTTGAGCAACGTTGCGAGAGTCTTGAGCCATTATCCCACATTTATTCCATAATGGCCCTCATGGTGGTATATAAAGCACAACACCCACATAGAGCTTTGCAAATTGGGAAGCAAGCTTTTGGGTTAAATGCCCAAGTGGATGCACGTGAACCATGACCTAGCCCATCTAACGAGCGAAAAATTCTTTTAACAAAGCATTTTTAATAACTATTATATATTTAAAATTAAAATAAATAATTTTAATTTATATAGTTTTAAAACTTTAGGAAAAATAAATTAAAATTAAATTTTAATTTATAAAGTTTAAAACTATTAAAAATAAATTAAAATTAAAAATTTTAATTAAAAATTAATAATTATAAAAAAAACTTTGAAAAAAAAAATATACCTTGGGGGGGTCGGCGGGATTTGAACCCCCAACCTGCAGGCTCCCTGAGCCTTACCGCACGGCTCACGACCACGTGAGCCAGCGGGCTGATCCGAAAGGAACAGTGGACCTGCTCCTCTTTCAACCCCTCCTTCTGTCTCCTCCTCTGCAACGGCCTCGGCTTGCGACCGCAGCACTGCTCGAAAAAAAAATTCGGCCTCGGCTTGCGACCACAGCCCTGCTCCCACTGCTCCCGGCGTTTTCAGAAAAAAAATCACCGCTGCCTTCTTTTCCCGGAATATAAAACCCATCTGTGCAATTTATTTGCACTGCAGCGTTCGGTATTTGCGATACCTCTGGCCAGCACTTACAGGTAAAGCTGTCGTGATTTGGCTACTGTATCCGCCACCTAACATAGCTGCTATAACGACGTCTGAGCTTGTTCTCTATAAATCGTCGGGGAGGAATAAGTACACCATTTTTGCATTTTTTACTCCATCCACTACCCTTTATTGCACTTGTGTTTAGGCGTAAATCCTGACGAAGTATTCTTCATAGTGTTTAGGGGAAGTTACGCCCCACGCATGAGAAGAATCTTCTATGGTAGGTGCCATCAACAAGGCGATTCCCTTTTAGCACCGCTTATGTTCCACGTATCGTATGATCTCTAAAATTCACCTATAGTCTCCCTCACGTAAGGGCGGGTGATTTTTGTTGATCTTTCTAAATACCTATAGTTTCCCTCACGTAAGGGCGGGTATTTTGTACGGTATATTGGCCTAGCAAAAGGTATATCGAAAGGGGGACCAATTTGGTGATATAAGGAACCTTCACTATGGCCGCCGTTGCAAAATTGATGACCGATCCGCATCGCTTATTGAAAGGTCCAAATTATACACCATGGAAACATAAGATGAAGGCTATTCTCCAAATGGAAGATTTGTGGGATATTGTTACTGGAGTAGCAACAAGGCCTTCACCAACAGCAGGATCCACAGGTCCTTCAGCAGATCAGATTGCTTTTGACAAGAAAGACAGTAGAGCAAAGGTGCTCATTTTGTTTGTTGTTTCAGATGAAGTGCAACCTCATATAGCTGATAAAGCAAGTGGTAAAGAGGCATGGGATGCCCTTAGAACCATCTATGAGGGGAAGAATGAATCCACCATTCTTCATCTTCAACAACAACTTCATAACCTGAGTTTGAGACAGGGTGAAACAGCTTGAACTCTTTCCGTGCAGAGTGTCCGAGTTGAAAGAGAAATTGAGTTCTCTAGGAGATACTGTGGATGAAAAGCTTCTCATTTCACTTGTGATGAGAGCTTTACCTTCTTCATTTGACATGTTGATAACCTCCATCCAGGTGTCCCAACGACAAATTACCTACATCGAGTTGGTCAATCTGCTTCAACAACAGGAGGCACGCCAACTTCACAAGGATGATTCTTCCAATACAGCCCTATACACCAACAGGCAGGGTTCTAGGAAGAAAGGTAATGGGCAAAAAGGAGGCAACTTTCAGAAAGGAGGAAATTCTCAACAGGATACGAAAGGAAAAGGCAAGCAACCTCAACAGAAGAAGAGGTGGTGCAAGATCTATGAGAAAGACAACCATGACACCAACAGGTGTTGGCATAAGAACAAGCAAAAAGGCCAAAACAAACCACAAAATAAGAACAAAAAACCCCAGGTGAATGTTGCTATTGAAGAATCTGACTCAGATTCTGAATGGGCACACAAGGTGCTCATGACTACCACAGATTCCACTCGGAGGGATCCTATTTGGTATGTCGATTCTGGAGCTAGTAAACATATGACTGGCGATAGATCGTGGTTTGAATCATTTGTGGCCAAGGAGGGCAAACCCGTCACCATTGCTGATGATAAAACCTACAGGGTTCGGTGGAGAGGGTACAGTTTCAGTCACTCTTCCTGATGGCAAGTGTCAGATTGACAAGGTCCTCTATGTTCCGGGATTGGCCAACAATTTGTTGTCAGTGACACAAATCCTGGACAGAAATATGATTGTCAACTTTCGTGTTGAGAATGGAAAGAAGTGTTGTACAATTACCAGGAAGGGTAAGCAGATTGCAACAGCTTCATATAAGCATGGCTTATTTGCACTAGATGCTATCTCTACTCCACATGTTGCCATGAATGTCTCTACCAAGGAGGCAACTTCCCTATGGCACAAGAGATATGGGCATCTTAGTTCTTGCTACTTACTTGAGCTCAGCAAGTATGAGATGGTAAAGGGTCTTCCTTCCCTTTCGCCACATTGCCGCTGTGCTCGACCGCTAGGCAGAAAGCAAGCATAGAGTACCATTTGAGAAGAGCTCTACAAGAGCACGAAAACCTCTGGAGCTAATTCACACCGATCTATGCGGTCCTTTCACACCCAACAAGTTGTTGGAGGGAAGAGGTACTTTCAGCTATTCATAGATGACTACTCACGAAAGATGTGGGTTTTCTTTCTCAAACTGAAATTCGAAGCTTTTGCATTCTTCCAGCAGTTCAAGAAATCTGTTGAGAAGGAGTCAGGGGCTTCTATCAAAACCCTCCGCTCAGATCGAGGGGGAGAGTTTACCTCTAATGAATTTTCTGCATTCCTAGATAAACATGGGATCAAGAGACAGTTAACAACTGCCTATACTCCTCAGCAGAATGGAGTTGCTGAGAGAAGGAACCGTTCTATCATGGAAATGGTTCGTTGTATGCTCACAAGTGCAACTCTTGGGCAACAATTTTGGGCAGAAGCTGTCACCACTGCAGTGTATCTTTTGAATAGGGCACCCACAAAGGCCCTAAAAGGAATGACTCCATAGGAAGCATGGAGTGGTCGAAAACCCTCCATATCTCATCTACGTATTTTCGGGTGTCAAGCTTTCATGCACATACCGAAAGAGAAAAGGAAGAAGCTAGATGAGAAAACACTGAGATGTATTTTTCTTGGATATTCTGAGCACTCTAAAGGATATCGGTTGATAGATCCTTTGACCAAGAAAATTCATATCAGCAGAGATGTTGTCTTTGATGAAGCTTTCACATCACAGAGCACATCTACAGTACACCAGGATATTGTGGAACCAAAGGAAGAGGAGATTCCTTCGTCAACACAGACAGGAGGTCCTTCTACATCTTCTTCACCACCACCGAAGCATAATCCTAAATGGTGTACAAATACAATCAGAGATGCAAATTTATCCACTCCTCCCAATTTGAATTTGGATAGACCTCGTACACGCAGTATGGCTCAAAAGGAAAGAGAAGCCGAGAAACCGGTGAGGTTGATGATCTTTGTCAATCTTTTGAGGAACTTTCCGTGACTCCAAGTAGAGAAGTTGAGGATATGGATATTGATGATGACAGGGCATTCATGTCTACCATAGATAGTCTTGAACTCGCATCGGTGCAAGATGCTCTTAGTGAGCCTCGATGGAAGGCCGCTATGGATACAGAGTATGAGTCTCTGATGAAGAATAAAACTTGGAAGCTTGTTGATCTGCCGCATGGAAAGAAACCTATTGGCTGCAAATGGGTATACAAAGTCAAGTACAATGCAGATGGAACAATTGATAAGCATAAGGCCCGTCTTGTTGCAAAGGGCTATGCTCAAAAGGAAGGCATCGACTATGAAGAAACTTTTGCACCTACTGCTCGGATGACCACAATTCGGGTTATGTGTGCTATGGCAGCACAATATGGGTGGAAAGTTCACCAAATGGATGTCAAAAGTGCCTTTCTTAATGGTGATCTCCAAGAAGAAGTCTATATGACTCAGCCTGAAGGATTTGAAGTGGAAGGCCAACAGCAGAAAGTTTGCAAATTGGTTAAATCCTTGTATGGTCTGAAACAAGCTCCTCGAGCTTGGTATATAAAAATGGACAATCACCTAATGCAAGCATGAATTTAAGAGATGTCCGTCGGATGCAAACCTCTATTTCAAGAAACAGTGGTTATGAGATAGTGTTGCTTGTACTCTATGTGGATGATCTCGCTCATTACAGGGAGTTCAGAAGATATGATCTCTACTGTCAAAAGAAACTTGTGCAAATCTTTTGAGATGACAGATCTCGGACTTCTCCATTACTGTCTTGGTCTGGAATTCAGCCAGAAGGAGCACACCATCAAAGTGTCTCAAAAAAAGTATGCCAAGACATTGCTCGATAAATATCGCATGACTGACTGCAAGCCAATGGCAACTCCTATGGAGAATGGACTTCAGTTATCGCGATATGATGACTCACCTCAGGTAGATGGCACTCTTTATCGACAGTTGATTGGGAGTCTCATATATCTGACCAATACTAGGCCAGATCTCGTATTTGCTGTAAACTATCTTTCGAGGTTCATGCAGGAGCCTAAGATTACTCATTGGAAAGCAGAAAAACGTGTTCTTCACTATGTCCGTGGTACTATAGAATATGGCCTAGAATACAAGAGGAACAACAAATTCTTCTTGCAAGGATACACGGACTCCGACTATGCCGGATCATTTGATGATCGCAAGTCAACTTCTCGGATACATTTTTCATCTGGGATCCAGTCCTGTCTCTTGGCACAGCAAGAAGCAATAGGTGGTTGCTATTTCTTCAACAGAGGTAGAATATCACGCCGCACGTGAAGCTGTGTGCGAAGTGATATGGTTACGTCGCATTCTGACAAGTATGGGCCATCCATCAAAATCTCCAATACACTTGTTTTGCGACAATCAGGGTGTTTTGAACCTCGTCAAGAATCCAGTCCATCATGAAAAAATAAAGCACATTGACACACAATGTCATTTCATTCGAGAGGAAGTTCCAAAGCATCGAATTCAACTTCAGAACATTCCCACAGATGCTCAAGTTGCAGACATTTTCACTAAGGCACTTGGACGTGTCAAATTTGAATTGTTTCGCAGCTCACTTTGTATTGCAAAATAATGTAAGGGGATGTTAGTAGTCTAAGTATAGCTATTAGTTATTACATTACCCAAATAATGTAATAAAGGGGGATGTTAGCGTACTGTTATACTGTTACTGTTTGCTAACATATTATTTGTCCTACTCTTGCATTTGTTATCTCGTTATAACAAAGTGCTTATTGTAGCTGGTTCATTCCGATGGTTCTCCATTGTAATCTTATTTAATGCAGAGCTGAATAATAATCATTGTTCCGAATTCTTATATATTCCACAATGGCCCTCATGGTGGTATATAAAACACAACACCTACATAGATATTTGCAAATCAGGAAGTAGGCTTTTACATTAAATACCCAAGTGGATGCACGTGAACCATGGCCCAACCCCTCAAACGTGAGAATCATGGCCCAAAAATATACTTCATGCTCTCCCCTAGGAGCATCGCTCAATGGTGGTGAGTGTGGAATTTTCCCCATGTGTAGTTTCCATTGGATATTTTCCCTCATGGGCCCTAAGTTAATTCTAGGGTCCATTATTCGTTCCTCCCGTACTACCTAGTCTCATAATTTATTAAATAAAAAATAATTAAAAATTAACTTGAGCAATGTTGCGAGAGTCTTGAGTCATTATCCCACATTTATTCCACAATGGTCATCATGGTGGTATATAAAGCACAACACCACATAGATATTTGCAAATCGATAAGTAGACTTTTGGGTTAAATGCCCAAGTAGATGCACGTGAACCATGACCCAACCCCTCAAACGAGTGAATCATGGCCCAACAATATGCTCTATCCTTGCCCATCGGAGCATCGCTCAATGGTGGTGAGTGTGGAATTTTCTACATATGTAGTTTCCATTGGTTGTTTTTCCTCATGGGCCCCAAGTTAATTCTAGAGTCCATTTTTCACTCCTCCTATACTGCCCAGTCTCATAATTTATCAAATAAAAAATAATTAACAATTAACCTGAGTAACGCTACGAGAGTCTTGCGCCATTATCCCACATTTATTCCATAATGGACCTCATGGTGGTTTATAAAACACAACACCTACATAGAGCTTTGCAAATTGGGAAGTAGGCTTTTGCATTAAATATCCAAGTGGATGCACATGAACCATGGCTCAACCCCTCAAACGTGAGAATGATGGCCCAAAAATATACTTCATGCTCTCCCCTAGGAGCATCGCTCAATGGTGGTGAGTGTGGAATTTTCCCCATGTGTAGTTTCCAATGGATATTTTCCCTCATGGGCCCTAAGTTAATTCTAGGGTCCATTATTCACTCCTCCCATACTACCTAGTCTCATAATTTATTAAATAAAAAATAATTAAAAATTAACTTGAGCAATGCTGCGAGAGTCTTAAGACATTATCCCACATTTATTCCATAATGGTCCTCATGGTGGTATATAAAGCACAACACCACATAGAGCTTTGAAAGTCGATAAGTAGACTTTTGGGTTAAATGCCCAAGTGGATGCATGCGAACAATGACCCAACCCCTCAAACGAGTGAATCATGGCCCAAAAATATGCTCTATCCTTGCCCATCGGAGCATCGCTCAATGGTGGTGAGTGTGGAATTTTCCCCATATGTGGTTTCCATTGGTTGTTTTTCCTCATGGGCCCCAAGTTAATTCTAGGGTCCATTATTCACTCCTCCTATACTACCCAGTCTCATAATTTATCAAATAAAAAATAATTAACAATTAACCTGAGTAACGCTGCGAGAGTTTTGCTCCATTATCCCACATTTATTCCTCAATGGCCCTCATGGTGGTATATAAAGCACAAAACCCACATAGAGCTTTACAAATTGGGAAGAAGGCTTTTGGGTTAAATGCCCAAGTGGATGCACGTCAACCGTGACCCAGCCCCTCAAACGAGTGAATCATGGCCCAAAAATATGCTCCATCCTCTCCCTTGGGAGCATCGCTCAATGGTGGTGAATGTGGAATTTTCCCCATGTATGGTTTCCATTGGCTATTTTCCCTCATTGGTTCAAAGTTAATTCTAGGGTCCATTATTCGCTCCTCCCATACTGCCAAGTCTCATAATTTATTAAATAAAAAATAATTAAAAATTAACTTGAGCAACGCTATGAGAGTCTTGAGCCATTGTCCCACATTTATTCCACAATGGTCCTCATGGTGGTATATAAAGCACAACATCCACATAGAGATTTACAAATCGGGAAGCAGCCTTTTTGGTTAAATGCCCAAGTGGATGCACACGAACCATTACCTAGCCCCTCTAACGAGCGAATCATTGCCTACTAATATGCACCATCCTCTCCCATGGTATCATCACTCAATGGTGGTAACTGTGGAATTTTCCCCATGTATGGTTTCCATTGGCTTTTTTCCCTCATGGGCCCCAATTTATTTCTAGGGTCCATTATTTGCTACTCCTGTACTACCCATTATCATAATTTATCAAATAAAAATAATTAAAAATTGACTTGAGCAACACTATAAGAGTCTTGAGCCATTATCCCACATTTATTCCACAATGGCCCTCATGGTGGTATATAAAGCACAACACCCACATAGAGCTTTGCAAATAGGGAAGCATGATTTTGTGTTAAATACCCAAGTGGATGCACACGAACCATAACCCAGAAATATGCTCCATCAAAGGTAGTGAGTGTGGAATTTCTTCCATGTGTGGTTTCCATTGGCTATTTTCCCTAATGGGCCCCAAGTTAATTATAGGGTCCATTATTCGCTCCTCCTGTACTCCCAGTCTCATAATTTATCAAATAAAAAATAATTAAAAATTAACTTGAGCAATGCTATGAGAGTCTTGAGGCATTATCCCACATTTATTCCACAATGGCCCTCATGGTGGTATATAAATAACAACACCCACATAGAGCTTTACAAATTGGGAAGCAGGATTTTGGGTTAAATGCCCAAGTAGATGCATGTGAACCATGACCCAACCCCTAAAATAAGCGAATCATGGCCCAAAAATATGTTCCATCCTCTCCCCTGGGACCATTGCTCAATGGTGGTGAGTGTGGAATTTCCCCCATGTGTGGTTTCCATTGTCTATTTTTCCTCATGGGCCCCAAGTTAATTCTAGGGTCCATTATTCGCTCCTCCCGTATTGCCCAGTCTCATAATTTATCAAATAAAAAAGAATTAAAAATTAACTTGAGCAACGCTGTGATGAGTCTTGAGCCATTATCCCACATTTATTCCACAATGGCCCTCATGGTGGTATATAAAGAACAACACCCACATAGAGCTTTGCAAATTGGGAATCAGGATTTTGGGTTAAATGCCCAAGTGGATGCATGCGAACCATGACCTAGCCCATATAACGAGTGAATCATTGCCCAACAATATGCTCCATCCTCTTCGTTCGGAGCATCGCTCAATGGTGGTGAGTGTGGAATTTCCCCCTTGTTTGGTTTCCATTGGCTTTTTTCCCTCATGGTCTCCAAGTTATTTCTAGGGTCCATTATTCGCTCCTCTTGTACTGCCCAGTATCATAATTTATCAAATGAAAATAATTAAAAATTGACTTGAGCAACACTACAAGAGTCTTGAACCATTATCCCACATTTATTCCACAATGACCCTCATGGTGGTATATAAAGCACAACACCCACATAGATCTTTGCAAATAGGGAAGCATGATTTTGGGTTAAATGCCCAAATGGATGCATGTGAACCATGACCCACCCCGTCAAACGAGCGAATCATGGCCCAACAATATGCTCCATCAATGGTGTCGAGTGTGGAATTTCCTCAATGTGTGGTTTCCATTGGCTATTTTCCCTCATGGGCCCCAAGTTAATTATAGGGTCCATTATTCGCTCCTCTCGTACTGCCCAATCTCATAATTTATCAAATAAAAAAAAAATTAAAAATTAACTTGAGCAACTTTGTGAGAGGCTTGTGCCATTATCCCAAATTTATTCCACAATGGCCCTCATGGTGGTATATAAAGAAAAACACCCACATAGAGATTTACAAATTAGGAAGAAGGCTTTTGGGTTAAATGCCCAAGTGGATGTACGTGAACCATGACCCAACCCCTCAAACGAGCGAATCATGGCCCAACAATATGCTCCATCCTCTCCCCTGGGAGCATCGCTCCATGGTGGTGAATGTGGAATTTTCCCCATGTATGGTTTCCATTGGCTATTTTCCCTCATTAGTCCCAAGTTAATTCTAGGGTCCATTATTCGCTCCTCCCATACTGCCAAGTCTCATAATTTATTAAATAAAAAATAATTAAAAATTAACTTGAGCAACGCTGTGAGAGTCTTCAGCCATTATCCCACATTTATTCTACAATGGACCTCATGGTGGTATATAAAGCACAACATCCACATAGAGCTTTACAAATCGGGAAGCAGCATTTTGGGTTAAATGCCCAAGTGGATGCACACGAACCATGACCTGGCCCCTCTAATGAGCGAATCATTGCCTACTAATATGCGCCATCCTCTCCCGTGGTAGCATCACTCAATGGTGGTAAGTGTGGAATTTTCCCCATGTATGGTTTCCATTGGTTTTTTTTCCTCATGGGCCCCAAGTTATTTCTAGGGTCCATTATTTGCTCCTCCTGTACTGCCCAATATCATAATTTATCAAATAAAAATAATTAAAAATTGACTTGAGCAACACTATAAGAGTCTTGAGCCATTATCCAATATTTATTCCACAATGGCCCTCATGGTGGTATATAAAGCACAACACCCAAATAGAGATTTGCAAATAGGGAAGCATGATTTTGTGTTAAATACCCAAGTGGATGCATGCGAACCATGACCCAGCAATATGCTCCATCAAATATGGTGAGTGTGGAATTTCCTCCATGTGTAGTTTCAATTGGCTATTTTCCCTCATGGGCCCCAAGTTAATTATAGGGTCCATTATTTGCTCCTTCCGTACTGCCCAGTCTCATAATTTATCAAATAAAAAATAATTAAAAATTAACTTGAGCAATGCTGCGAGAGTCTTGAGCCATTATCCCACATTTATTCCACAATGGACCTCATGGTGGTATATAAAGAACAACACCCACATAGAGCTTTACAAATCGGGAAGCAGGCTTTTGGGTTAAATGCCCAAGTGGATGCATGTGAACCATGACCCAACCCCTCAAATAAGCGAATCATGGCCCAACAATATGCTCCATCCTCTCCTCTGGGACCATCGCTCAATGGTGGTGAGTGTAGAATTTCCCCCATGTGTGGTTTCCATTGTCTATTTTTCCTCATGGGCCCCAAGTTAATTCTAGGGTCCATTATTCGCTCCTCTCGTACTGCCCAGTCTCATAATTTATCAAATAAAAAATAATTAAAAATTAACTTGAGCAACGCTGCGACAATCTTGAGCCATTATCCCACATTTATTCCACAATGGCCGTCATGGTGGTATATAAAGCACAACACCCACATAGATATTTGCAAATCGGGAATCAGGATTTTGGGTTAAATGCCCAAGTGGATGCACGCGAACCATGACCTAGCCCATCTAACAAGCGAATCATTGCCCAACAATATGCTCCATCCTCTTCGTTGGGAGCATCGCTCAATGGTGGTGAGTGTGGAATTTCCACCATGTGTGGTTTCCATTGGCTTTTTTCACTCATGGTCTCCAATTTATTTCTAGGGTCCATTATTCGCTCCTCCTGTACTGCCCAGTATCATAATTTATGAAATAAAAATAATTAAAAATTGACTTGAGCAACACTACAAGAGTCTTGAGCCATTATCCCACATTTATTCCACAATGGACCTCATGGTGGTATATAAAGCACAACACCCACATAGATCTTTGCAAATAGGGAAGCATGATTTTGGGTTAAATGCCCAAGTGGATGCACGTGAACCATGACCCAACCCCTCAAACGAGCGAATCATGGCCCAACAATATGCTCCATCAATGGTGGCGAGTGTGGAATTTCCTCCATGTGTGGTTTCCATTGGCTATTTTCCCTCATGGGCCCCAAGTTAATTATAGGGTCCATTATTCGCTCCTCCCATACTGCCCAATCTCATAACTTATCAAATAAAAAATAATTAAAAATTAACTTGAGCAACTCTGTGAGAGTCTTGTGCTATTATCCCAAATTTATTCCACAATGGCCCTCATGGTGGTATATAAAGAACAACACCCACATAGAGCTTTACAAATTGGGAAGCAGGCTTTTGGGTTAAATGCCCAAGTGGATGCATGTGAACCATGACCCAACCCCTCAAATAAGCGAATAATGGCCCAACAATATGCTCCATCTTCTCCCCTGGGACCATCGCTCAATGGTGGTGAGTGTGGAATTTCCCCCATGTGTGGTTTCCATTGGCTATTTTTACTCATGGGCCCAAAGTTAATTCTAGGGTCCATTATTCGCTCCTCCCATACTGCCCAGTCTCATAATTTATCAAATAAAAAATAATTAAAAATTATCTTGAACAATGTTGCGAGAGTCTTGAGCCATTATCCCACATTTATTCCACAATGGCCTTGATGGTGGTATATAAATCACAACACCTACATAGAGCTTTGCAAATTGGGAAGCAGGATTTTGTAATAAATGCTTGAGTGGATGCACGTGAACCATGACCCAACCCCTCAAACGAACGAATCATGGCCCAACAATATCCTCCATCCTCTTTGTTGGGAGCACTGCTCAATGGTGGTGAGTGAGGAATTTCCACCATGTGTGGTTTCCATTGGCCATTTTCCCTCATGGGCCCCAAGTTAATTATAGGATCCATTATTCGCTCCTCCCGTACTGCCCAGTCTCATAACTTTTAAAATAAAAAATAATTAAAAATTAACTTGAGCAACGCTACGAGAGTCTTGAGCCATTATCCCACATTTATTCCACAATGTCCCTCATGGTGGTATATAAAGCACAACACCACATAGAGATTTGCAAATCGGGAAGTAGGATTTTGGGTAAAATGCCCAAGTGGATGCACATGAACCATGATCCAGTCACTCACATGAGCGAATCATGGCCCAACAATATGCTCCATCCTCTCCCCTAGGAGCATCGCTCAATCGTGGTGAGTGTGAAATTTCCCCATGTGTGGTTGCCATTGGCTATTTTCCTCATGGGCCTCGAGTTAATTCTAGGGTCAATTATTCGCTCCTCCCGTATTGCCCAGTCTCATAATTTATCAAATAAAAAATAAATAAAATTTAATTTGAGCAACGCTACCACTGTCTTGAGCCATTATCCCACATTTATTCCACAATGACCCTAATGGTGGTATATAAAGCACAACACCCACATAGAGCTTTGCAAATCGTGAAGCAGGATTTTGGGTTAAATGCCCAAGTGGATGCACGCGAACCATGACCCAACCCCTCAAACGAGCGAATCATGGCCGAACAATATGCTCCATCCTCTCCCCTGAGAGCATCGCTCAATGGTGGTGAGCGTAGAATTTTCCCCATGTGTGGTTTCCATTGGCAGTTTACCCTCATGGGCCCCAAGTTAATTCTAGGGTCCATTATTTGCTCCTCGCGTACTGCCAAGTCTCACAATTTGTCAAATAAAAAATAATTAAAAATTAACTTAAGCAACGTTGTGAGAGTCTTGAGTCATTAGCCCATATTTATTCCATAATGGTCCTCTTGGTGGTATATAAAGCACAAGACCCACATAAAGATTTGCAAATCAAGAAGCAGGCTTTTGGGTTAAATGCCCAAGTGGATGCATACGAACCATGACCTAGCCCCTCAAACGAATGAATCATGGCCCAACAATATGTTCCATCCTCTCCCGTGGGAGCATCACTCAATGGTGGTGAGTGTGGAATTTTCCCCATGTGTGGTTTCCATTGGTTGTTTACCTTCATGGGCCCCAAGTTAATTTTAGGATCCATTATTCGCTCCTCCCATACTGCCAAGTCTCATAATTTATCAAATAAAAAATAATTAAAAATTAACTTAAGAAACGCTGCGAGAGTCTTGAGCCATTATCCCACATTTATTCCTCAATGTCCCTCATTATGGTATATAAAGCACAACACCCACATAGAGCTTTGCAAATCAGGAAGTAGGCTTTTGGGTTAAATGCCCAAGTGGATGCACACGAACCATGACCCACCCCTCAAACAAGCGAATCATGGCCCAACAATATGCTCCAAGCTCTCCCCTAGGAGCATCGCTCAATGGTGGTGAGTGTGGAATTTCCCCCGTGTGTGGTTTCCATTAGTTGTTTTCCCTCATGGGCCCCAAGTTAATTGTAGGGTCCATTATTCACTGCTCGCGTTCTACCAAGTCTCATAATTTATCAAATAAAAAATAATTAAAAATTATCTTGAGCAACGCTGCAAGAGTCTTGAGCCATTATCCCACATTTATTCCACAATGGCCCTCATGGTGGTATATAAAGCACAACACCCACATAGAGCTTTGCAAATATGGAAGTAGGATTTTACGTTAAATGCCCAAGTGGATGCACATGAACCATGACCCAGCCCCTCAAATGAGTGAATCATGGCCCAACAATATGCTCCATCCTCTCCCTTAGGAGCATCGCTCAATGGTGGTGAGTGTGGAGTTCTCCCCATGTGTTGTTTCCATTGCCTATTTTTCCTCATGGGCCCCAAGTTAATTCTAGGGTCCATTATTCGGTCCTCCCATACTACCTAGTCTCATAATTTATCAAATAAAAATAATTAAAAATTAACTTGAGCAACGCTGTGAAAGTCTTGAGCCATTATCCCATATTTATTCCATAATGGCCCTCATGGTGGTATATAAAGCACATCACCAACATAGAACTTTGCAAATAGGAAAGCAGGATTTTGGGTTAGATGCCCATGTGGATGCACATGAACCATGACCTAGCCCCTCAAACGAGCGAATCATGGCCCAACAATATTCTCCATCCTCTCCCGTGGAAGCATCGCTCAATGGTGGTGAGTGTGGAATTTTCCCCATGTGTTATTTTCGTTGGCAATTTACGCTCATGGGCCCCAAGTTGATTCTAGGGTCCATTATTCGCTCCTCCCATACTGCCAAGTCTCATAATTTATCAAATAAAAAATAATTAAAAATTAACTTTAGAAACGGTGTGAGATTCTTGAGCCATTATCCCACATTTATCCCACAATGACCCTCATGGTGGTATATAAATCACAACACCTACATAGAGCTTTGAAAATTGGGAATTAGGCTTTTGGGTTAAATGCCCAAGTGGATGTATGCGAAACATGACCCAACCCCTCAAATAAGCGAATCATGGCCCAACAATATGCTCCATCGTCTCCCCTGGGAGCATCGCTCAATGGTGGTGAGTGTCGAATTTCCCTATGTGTGGTTTCCATTGGTTATTTTCCCTCATGGTCCCCAAGTTAATTCTAGGGTCCATTATTGGCTAGTTGAAGCTCATTAGTAAATTCATTTGCAATTAATAAATGGGTTTTTATTTGAATTAATTAAAAGTGTTCTTTTAATGTTAATAGGGTATTCATTAAAAGGCTTTAATTAATTAAATAAAAGAGAATTAATTTAAAAAAAAGGATATATAATAGATATATTTATTTAAAAAAAAAGAATAAACTAAGGGGCAATAATGAAATTGGGCAAATAAAAATTAATGTATTTTAATGTAAATAAATATCTCAAGAATGATATTTTAATTAAAAAGTCATTCTTTAGTAAAAAAAAGAGGTAGTGAAATGTAATCATCTCATTCCTAAATGATGAAACATAGGAGATATCCTACGACGTTGCTAAGTTTCCAAATGTGGAAAATATGGAAGGAGTGCGTAGAGGATATGGGACGGTGCATTGAAGAATTGAGGTGGATGATGAAGCTCGATGTTCGAGAAGATGGCAGATGGGCATGTTAGGGAAGAAGGAAGGAAAAGTGAGCAAAAGGGGGAGAACAGAGCATATGGGGGGATACAAAGAGGCAAGGAGGAGAAACAAAGATGTACAGAAGAGATGGTCATAGCGGGAGGAATGCACCAGAGGCTAAGAGGAGAGCCTACCATATGACACCATCTTTCCAATATCTGCATGAGTTAAGGTTGGGTTATTCTGAATTTAATACTAATTTTAAATTTATGTGGGATTATGCTATGTAAGTTATGTGCACAATGTTTAAAGAAGAACCTTTATGCTATGTAAGTTTTGGGCACTACGTTGTCCTATTTTAGGGGAAAGGAAACTCTTTATGTGGCCATGTAAGCACTGTGTGCTACGTTGCTTTGTTTAATGGAAAGAAAACTCCCCATGTTGCTTTTAGAAGCGTTGTGCTCTACGTTGCTTAAACACCCCATGTTGCTTGTAGAAGCACTATGCATTATGTTTCTTTGTTTAGTGGAAATAAAACTTCCCATGTTTCTTGTAGAAGAGTTATGCACTACGTTGCCTTTTTTGGTGGAACGAAAACTCTCCATGTTGCTTGTAGAAGCGTTGTGCGCTACGTTGATTTATTTGGTGGAAAGAAAACTCCCCATGTTGCTTATAGAAGTGTTGTGCACTACATTGCTTTGTTTTGTGGAAAGAAAACTCTCCATGTTGCTTTGTAGAAGCACTATGTGCTATGTTGCCTTACTTTATGGGAAAGAAACCCTTTGTGTTGCAAGTGAACGATATGCGCTATGTTTAAAAAAGAAACTTGTAAACACCTTATGTGTGTGTGGCTTTAATATCCCTAGGCTACATTGTGTGGGTGTGTAATCTCCCTAGGCTACATTGAGAGCTATGGATGAGGTTTAGGAAGGAAACCATCTCTTGTTTGAAAGTGTTATGTGTTGTGAAAAGCCACGAGCTCTAGTGAGCACTTATGAGAGAACCTTAGCGAGCGTTTTAGAGTGAGTAAACACTAAGGAAACCATTGGGCATCAACACAGAATGTTGTGTGTGTCTGAAGGTCAGGCCACATCGAAGGGAACACTATGAGTGTTGTTAGGCCTAGTTTGTATAGAGGCTAGGAATACCGTGGTTGCCCAGTATTCATTTACCTTTAGTTGTAAAATACCGCTGTAGAAAATGTGATGTGTAACGTGATCAAAATAAATACAGAAACCTTGTTCTTTGGAAAACAATGAAGGGTTGAATTGGAAGGAATACCTTAGTCTCCTAAAATATATTGAAGGCTTTTAATTTAAAGGAACCTTTGATACTTATGAGATTTATTTAAGGTTTTTAATTAAAAGGAACCTTAGATTTTATGAAAAGTATTTAGTTATTTTAGTTAAAAGGAACCTTTGGTATTTATGAGATTTATTTAAGGTTTTTAATTAAAAGGAACCTTAGATTTTATGAAATGTATTTAGGGTTTTTAATTAAAAGGAACCTTTGATATTTATGAGATTTATTTAAGGTTTTTAATAAAAGGAACCTTAGATTTTATGAAATGTATTTAGGGTTTTTAATTAAAAGGAACCTTTGTTATTTATGAGATTTATTTAAGGTTTTTAATTAAAAGGAACCCTAGATTTTATGAAATATATTTAGGATTTCAATTAAAAGGAACCTTTGATTTATAAGAGTTTTATTTAAGGTTTTAAATAATAGGGAGCCTTTATATTCTTATGAAATGTATTTAAGGGCTTTAATTTAAAGAGAGAACCCCTTTGATTAGGTTTGAATATCTTAGGAGTTTTAAATCAAAGAAATGTGGATTTATTCGTGAATTGAACTTATGGGGCTTAAATTTAGGAAATGAATTAATGTTGTTTTAAAGGTTGAAGGTATATGACCTTAATGTTGTAGAAAGTGATTGATTGATTGGAAATGGTGAATTAAAAAGGATGTAGTTTTATTCTTTGAATTAAAGTTATGGTGCTTTGATTTAGGGAATGAAAAGAAAGGGATTGTTTTAAAGGTTAAAGGTATGGGACTTTAATGATTTAAAACATGAACAAATTTAATTTAAGTTAGACCTTTATCTAAGTTGTATATGTGGGATGACTCTCTAAGGGAACTTGAGAGGTGAAAATAAAAGTAAAGGTGCTTTTATGATATCCATTGTGCATTATATGGTTAGAAATTTAAATGAATTTTTTATAGTTACAATTTGGCAAAGTAAATGAATTGATGCATTTAAAAGGTATGCTTATCCTGAACCATGAGTATCATGATCCCCTAATACCCTAAAATTACCAATGGAAAGCAAGGAGAAGAAAGGAGTTCCATGGAAATGAAGAATAGATAATTGTATCTTGCATTGATTTACTTATGATCAAATAGAACTAGAAATGTGGGGAGATATCCCCAATGTAGATGCGATGATATTCTTAAGAGTAAGAAGTATTTTTCATGTAAGAATTAATGAGATAATTACTTAATGGTTTAGTGAAGGTACTTTTCTTTATTTTAGTATTATGTAATTGATTCTCTTTAGTGTAAACTTGCTTTATTTTCCCTTTCTGTTTGATTTTTCCTTGATGTTATAGTAACTAGATGTATCATGTTTAGTTGTTTGATGATAGAAATTTAGAGTAGAGTTCTACGGTGAACTTAGAGGTGACTAAGGGAATTAAGAGCCCCTTAGGGTAAACATAGGTAACCTAAGGTAATTGAGAATCCCTTACGGTGAACATATGAGACCTAAGGGAATTGAGATCCCCTTAGGAAGATAAAGTACTAAGTGATGAAGAGATTACATCTGAGTTAAGATAGCTCATTGTGAAGATGAGATAGATAGTTTAACTCACAATAATCATAGCATACCTACACAAGGATTTATGTATGGTATGGAGATGTGTGTATACCTTCAATGTACTGAGGGTGATAGGTCTAGCTCATCAAGGATGATGGGACATATGGACACATCTGTAGTAACACACATTATGCCTACACAAATAAACTTGTGATAGGGTACATCGTGAGATGTAACTTACAAGGAGGCTTAGGTGATTGAAACTTTAGGTTACACTAGTTAGGTTAGGGTTTCATGAAGGGTTCATGTACCTCTCTCCTTAGTATAAAAAAAAACTTTTCTATTTTTGTATTTTTATTTTTGTGTATTTTTTTATTATTACATTTGGTATCAGAGCTTTAGGTATGAGGGTGTAGACACAAAAATAGTACCAATCCAATTATGTGACGACAAGTACTAATCAAATTGACATACATAGCCCCTAGGACAACCCCCAAAGGTTAAACAGTGGTCCTAACCACTCTCACAACAGTTTTGGAAGGTCAAAAATCAATTTGGCACCATTCAGGAACTCTGCTCCCTATTCGTTCCACCCTAATATGATTACAAATTGGTATTCATCCCACCCTAGTACGATTAGCAGCATTCACTCCAGGGTGGGGCAAATAGTAGGTTTGATGGGAAAAAGGTCAAACCTTGACAAATGGCAGCTCAAATACACCACTCAACTCCACCTTCAAATCATGGGAGTGTGAGTGAGCATTTTTAAGAGCAAAGAGGTAGTCATAGAGGCATTCATGGAGCCCTTAATCAGGGAGGAATCTTCTCTCCCCTAGGAAGGCATGATGGCCAAGTGGCGCCCTTGCATGCACATTCAAATCAGACCTTTAGGTCTATAAAATGGTGAGTCTTATCACCCCAAAAGAGGACAGAGTAGGAGCATTTGGAGCAATGGAGTGTTGCCGAATTACATCCTCACCCCTCACTTGTGCTTCTTACATCCTTGATCTCTCTTTTGGAATAGAGGTTATTGGGTGAACATTGGAAGCGCAATCCAGACCCAAAACCCAAACATTTGGCCACAATACCCCATAAAATTTGCCAACACAACCCCCTAGGAGGTTTTGGATCCATACTAATTGGATTGGTGTCAAAACCAAGCCCCCAAACGGTGGGCGTCTTGCCCCTAGGCGCCCCCTGCACTGTTGCAGTCCTAATCACCCCACCCTGGAGCGATTAGAAATTTGTAGTATATTTCTTCACTATTTATTTTGCATATTATTTTGTCATTCATGTATGTTGTCATTCAAATTTCTTGCTATTCTGATGAGTTTTGGCTATGTTTTCATTGTTTTCTGCTTTCACTAACATACAAGGAGCATATTCAGATACAGGGCGATTGAGGCCGAATCTACAGAATCTGACCTTCTGGGTCGTATCAAAATTCCCAATTTTGCCTAACCCCAACTTTGTAGGTGTTTTTGAGGACTTTGGATGAGACATTTAGGAGGTTTATTTCTGATATTTTATGATAGTCCTAATCGTCCCACCCCGAAGCGATTAGAAATATACAGTAGATTTATTGATTGTTCCTTTTGTAGTGTGTTCATGATGGTGTTTGCATGATTTTTTTTCCAAATTTCATCTTATTCTAACATGTTTTTATTATCGTTTTAATTATTTCATGCATGCATTGACCGGAGGCCTTGGGGATTGCATGTTTCCCTCCATCCGCAGGTGCTATTAATCGTTTGTCATTTCTTTGAATGTAGGATATCAACACCATAGGGATAGAAAGGAACTATAGGAACATTCACACAAGTGGCGGTGACATTTGGCCCACCCATTTCAAATGTGGACACGTGGAAGATCCCGAAGGAGAATGTATCATTCGTGGTGTAGCAAAACTATATCTAAATGCTCCTAGCCCCTAAAAGGGAAGGAAACGTATTGTAACCTGATATCAAAGAAAAATTAATAAAATAAAGGGTTGCACTCTACATTTGATTTATATCTCATTTTAGTTTGTTTGTTTTCCCTTTTCATGCACTTTAGTCCTTTTTCTTCATTCGTAGGACTTAGCATTTCATATGCTTTTGTTTGCATCACACCCAGTATGCCTATTGCTTATGTATCCTCATGCTTTCAGTGGTGATCATGGTGGGACTCTGTCCCCTAATTTTGGGATCAATTTTTTGATCAAAATATTATGTTTTTGCTTGCAGGTGTTAATGCTTCAAGCGCTAGACTGCTGCTTGTGCCACCCTATGATGAATACAGACTAGAATTTGTGCCACCCAAGGATGAATAAGCATTCATCCCACCTTGTGATGAATACAGATCTGCTATTCATCCCACCTGATGAGTGTCGTTGAGTCTCATCATTTAATCTCAATGATTTATCAATCCGGGGTGGTGTCCAAGGCTGTCTACGATAGAAGGTTAGGGCAGAGTACAATTCGAGCATTCGATTTCAAGCAATTATTGGTGAAGCAGATTTTGTTTTAACCTTTTGGTGTCACACTAAACCTAGTCTGAAGAACGGAAACTGAAATAAAGTACAAGAATTGAAAACTAAATCTAAGTTTGCAAGAATTGAAATATAACTACAATTGCATGAATTGAAATTGCTAAATTGAAATCCTAAGTTACTTTTGCGAATTGAAATCTAGTTACTCTTGCATAATTGAAATTGCTAAATTGAAATCTAATCTACTTTTGTAGAATTGAAATCTAATCTACTTTTGCATAATTGAAACTTATTCTAAAACACCTGTCAATGCCCTACCACAAAAGGTCGTCAAGCTTCTGCTACAGGAATTGATAGCAAAATGAAATATGCTGAAAATGGAAAGTTTCTAAAATAGAAATTAGGGAAAACATAAATGAAAATGCTTAATATAATTTTCCAGCTGACATACACACAAATGCTGTACATAAACATAATAGAAAACATAAATCACACAACATAAAATAAAAACAAGAAAATGAAATCTGGCATGTAATTTATTAATTCTGCTGCAAAGAAAATTACAGATTAAAACCTGCCATAAAATCCCTCCTTCTAGATATGAAAGTGGGCCCATACTTCCTTATCTATAAGGAGGTGAAAAGCACTCCTTAACTAATTAACACTCAGAACATAAAATGATAAAATACTACACTTTTATTGATGACAAAACATGCTAAAAATTGTTACAGAAAATTACTGTACAGTCCTAATTGCTGCTACTAAAAACTCTCCTCTATTCTAATTCCTAAATGGCTCAACCAAGGAGGGAGCTATGTTATTTATATAAATATTTTCAATATATCCCATGCTCAAATCAGCCGATGTGCTATTTTACAGTCATTTGCCAATAATTTTGGATCTGAAATAAATGCAAATCTGGACAGTTTGTGTTGTAGTAGTAGTCATTAGCACTTAGAAAGCATCTTCAGTGGTGGGAGTACGTAGGAGGAGTCTAGAAATATCTCACACATAATTCTCCACTTCATAATATGCCATTCCTATCTTGCAAACAACTTTATATTATGCTACAGTTTTTTTGGGTTTATCCTAGAAGAGGATCAAATTGATCTTTTCCATGCATGGTGGCTTTGGACGGCAAGGACAGAAAAATTAGATGGAAGATATTTTACCTTAACTTTATCAACCTTATTATCCCCTTTTCCACCACCAAAAGTCAGTCAACAAGTCAAAAAGTACATTTTGTTTTCATTCCGAAGATAAGTGGCTCATTCTGAAGATACTGCAATTCTCATTCTGAAGATCTTTAGAATGACCAACTGTGTTGACTCCAAATGGTTTTGGATGAATTTCTAAGGTGTATTAGCCTTCAGGATCAGATTGCAATAGTCTTAATTCTTCCTTGGATGTGAATTTCATGCCTTGCCATTCATTGGTAGCTTGATGGAATTTACATGGTAAATTACTGCATTTTCTAGTTCTGCTTTTTGCTGCCTATTTAGACCATGTGGGAATGCTTCTAAATAGGTCATATGTCTTCTGTAGTCCTTCTGAACTCATTCCATCCATATCCTCATGCTTTGCTTGACAACTTCAAGGTGTTCCTATAAAGTGACAACTTGTTGATTTTTATATGGCTGTTTTTTCCAGATTTTTAGATTTATGACAATCCTAAACATTTGTCTTCAATGTGGATTTGAAACAAGTTGAAGGGCAGAAAAACATTCAAAAACCATTTAGAAGTTAATGGATATCAGCATACCACATTTGGTTAATTGAAATGCATGTTATTACTTGCTACTTAATCATGAAAAATCAGTCATAAAATGCTAAAAATAGTCAAAAACAGAGATATAGTATTCCTAACATAAAATCATGCAAACACTTAACAAATAGTATATTCTAGTCAACTATTTGGCAATTAACTTATCATATGGTAGTCAAACATTGTGCAATAATGAGTCAAAAATTGTGCAATAATGAGGCATTTTTGGGCCTCATCACCACCCTGGGATGATTAGCATTCTGTGCATTTTTTGAGCAAAAACTCAGGGGCATATGGTGTGGGCAGAGAAGAGGTAGGTTGTCTGAACACTCTGTGATTTTATGTCTCTATTTCTATGATTTTTCTATTTCTTTTCTTGTATAGGAAATTTTACTGCATGTTTTCTTTCTTTGCACAAGTAAAAATAACCCCACACACCACGTGATAATATAAAAATCAAGGATTTGGTCATAAAACCCCAACACTTGATCAAGACCAACGGTGGATTTCATCACCACCTTGGCTTGAGTTTTTGCATACATAACCCTAATATCTACTATTTCTAGACGTAAATCCTGACGAAAGCTGACCAAGTGTAGCTAGGGTGATTCCCAGCGCATGAGGATAAGTCTTCTATGGTAGGTGTCAAAAATAGAGTGATTCCCCTTTCGTACGACCTATGTTCCACGTACTATTATGCTCCCACATACCAATAGTTTCCCTTATGTAAGGGCAGGTATATTGATATTTTTGGTATAATGGTTTGGCAGTAGTATATTGAAGGGGCGACCATTATGGGAGACATAAGAGCCCTCATATTGCATATACAACAAAAATTTATTTACAAAGCTTTCAAAACAAAAATCAAAACACACTAAACCAGATTTAGGGCACACCTTTAATCTATAAACGAGATAATCACTTCTTTGTTTGTGTGGATCCTATTTGTTTAGTGTAGCATAAAAAATTGTAAAGAAGATAAGACCTACATATATTTTAGAGAGACACCACCATGGTGTACACCTGTAGCCAAGCCCAATCATAGGTAGAAGCTGCAAAAAGTGTACAAGGGGGCACAAGTTGCCTTCGCTATAGCCCCAAGGACTTGGTCATACCAGGCAGCCTGACCCACAAAATAGTCCACATCATACCATGACGTAATGGGACTATAGAGGCACCCCTTCAAGGGGCACGCCCATGCAACATAGACCCTTTTAGGAGGAGTCGATACACATGAAACTCAACATAGACGAGAGGGCTCCCTTAGACACTCTTTATGAGTGGCCACCATGTGATGAAGTGCTAGAACAACATAGGGTCCATAAGGAGGGGCCACATGATTACATCATCCCTCCTCTACCCCTTATTACTATAAAAAATAATAGGCCAAATCTAGAGCGTAAGGCTCTTCAGACAGGGCAAGCCAACTTTACCCACCCCTTTCACATATATGAAAGGGAGTATGAGGAAGACAACTACATTCCTCAGGAGCAATACACAGTGCAAGAACAATGCACTTCCACACCTGCTATTTATCAGGATCACCTACTGAGGTGAGAGCCTCAGGTGAATACCGCTAATCTTGACAGAGGGAAGGGACCTATAGAGATCTTAGATCACCATGACCGAGATAGATGTGTAGGGGAGGCATCTAGGCCTCCTAGACTCAAGACGATAGAACAAATCGACTTGGTAGTTGCCAAACATACCACTCGCCAAGCACAAATCACGTAGCTTGAGCAATACCAACAATAGTTAGAGCACCTGTATCGCCTTAGCAAAGAGCGCATTCAACATCAGACAGATGAGTTGCTCCAAAACATTGTGTCTGAGAGGGTCCCAACCCATCACATGCATAGGATAGAGTTGTATGAGAGGCACAACCCCTTGGTGCGAGATAGGTCTCCACAACCTTATCAAGGGTTTCCTCCAAGACCTCCTAGACTTGAGTGGGAGACCATCCCTAGAGCCAATGATGGGCACCCACCCATGTTTATAGGTCACACCCAGGAACTCCTCAAGAAGCATATGAGGAATTCAAGCAAGAAGAAGAGAAGGCTAAAATGCCCTACCAAGGCAAGGGGAACTATCCAGTTACCCCTCCATAGGCCTCAAGTTCCTTGCAATTCATAATGGGAACAAACCAAGGAGGAAGAGATCAAATCTTTTGATGCATACAAAGCGCTACTAGAGCGCATAGAGTCTGTGGAGACCAAGACTTCTGGGCCCCAAAATCCCACTTTATGCCAGCTCCGCAGTCACCTTGTGCATCCTTTAGTGCCTGCACCCCCATACCTT
Source organism: Wollemia nobilis (assembly GCA_028583015.1). Classification (NCBI taxonomy): domain Eukaryota; kingdom Viridiplantae; phylum Streptophyta; class Pinopsida; order Araucariales; family Araucariaceae; genus Wollemia; species Wollemia nobilis. The sequence goes on along the minus strand of JAQPPZ010016614.1, from coordinate 4,034,340 downwards.
GAACACTTTAAAATACCTCAATTGGAAATATTTAGAGGGGATGAGGATACCCAAGAGCATGTGACAAGATTCCTGAGCCAATGCTTTGGAATTTAGGACAACGATGCTTTTATTTTAAGAACATTTATAACCACATTCGCAGGCCCTGCCTTGGATTGGTTTACCCAGTTGTCGAAGCATAGCATCAATAACCTGGACTAGCTAGTATATGCATTCCTCGAACATTTCACCTTCAATACTAAGAAGAAGGCATCATTAAGTGACCTAGCTAGCCTCAGGCATTATGAGGAAGAGACCATGGCAGCCTATGGAAATTGATGGAGGACGTTGCTTTCAAAGCTACCTTACCTCCCTCCCATGGCTGACCTAACCCAAATGTTCTCGAAGAGTTGTTTGAGGTCGATAGGATTCCATTTAAGAGGGTGTTGGTAGACACTAGCTCGTCCAGCAATATAATCACAACAGTGGCTCTGAAACACCTCAAGTTGCTAGCATCTCACATTGTGGCCTCCACCTATACCCTTCGAGCATTCAACGACGCGATATGCTCGACGGTTGGCACAATTATCCTACCCATCCAAGTGGGACAAAATACTATTCCTACATTGTGCCACATCCTGGAAGGTGATATGGCCTACAATATTTTACTGGGCCGGTCTTGGATTAGGGACATGAAGTGTGTCCCTTCGATAGCCCATCAATGCCTAAAGTACACATATGAAGGGCAAGTGCATGTGGTCCCGATAGACTTAGAGCCCTTCAAGTATTGCAATGCAGTGTAGCTAATGCCATAATCGACCTTTCCATCAACACATTTGAACTTTCAGTTGAATCCATCCAAATAGGATATGATTCCCCATACATCCTCGTTATTAAGTCCCTCAAATCCCTAGTTGAGTCCATCTTCATCGTCTGGTCCTTCACCAACGATGCCACCTACGATGGCCACACTAAAGGACAATGGAAAGAAACCCTTGGAAGATGCACTGTCATCAGTATCGACCATATCTATCAAAGAGGTGCCTAGATGAATGGAATTCAAGATGCCTAGTTTACCCAACATGGAGTGGACTCAGGAAGAACTCCCATTCCCTCCCCCTGAATCGCCAATGATCACCGTTGAGATGGCCAATATAGGCCTGGGGCAGTACCTAGTGTGGAACATCATAGCAACACCTGCGCTGGAGTCAATGTAGGACATGGGGAGACCTTGCCTCCCCATCAGCACTATTGTCCCTCTAGGCTACCCACCAAATTAGACAAATTTTGTATATGGGAGCCTCGACAACAGAAGTGAACCTTACCTACAAGAGGAAGAGGATGAAGAGCCCTTTGCTGATAACGTCAACTATCTGTCCAACCCAAACTTCACTTTGAAATACCTTGGCCAATGTAATTGACATGGATATGGGTTAGGAACAAGGGGTGCACGTTCTTTGTCAACCAAGATATCAGATGTTGTACAACAAATTAGGAGTAGGGTTCAACCACCTTCTGCCCCTTGACATCTTAGTAGAGAACATGTAAGTCCTAGGGCTAGGCAACAAGGACAGGTTGGCACAAGATCCATATGCCAATCCTAACACAACATACACATTGGGGGATTATCTCCCATTGTTAACAACCAACCTTGTGGGCCTTAACAACTCCTCCCCTTCGATCGAGAAAGGAGAAATTTTAAGAACTTGCCTCCAAAAGGGATATAGACAAGGCCAAGAAGGATCTTCAGAAGACGAATTAGAGTATGAGGTAGCACCTTGGGACCCTTTTGAGTCCGATAGAAATCACTCGCAAGTGATGCCCATAGATGACTATCAGGAGAACTTCATGACAATGTTCCCCTTCAATGCTCCAATCAATAAAATGCCACCTCAAGAGAATCAGGTCCTCCTGCATAGAGTGGGACAACTTCAGTGGGACCAAATTAACTTGCTCGAGTAGAATGAGCCTCACATGCCACAAACAACTATAGGAGCTAACGAAGGCCCATGGATATCTGATAACGATTATGAATATGAGACTGAGATGGCATATCTCAATCATATGCGATAGCAACGATACCCCATGGACATTGATGACATATTTGAATAGCTAAACATGGGGCCAAGGCATAGGTGGAACCTAAACCAAGCATAGTTGTACCAAGTGCTGCATCCACCACTTTAGGCATACCGAGAGCACCCTTCGCCCAGAGACCCTATAGAGCCATTAGTGCCAAGGGTAGACCCTATCTTGTTATCTGCACATAGGTCTGATCCCTTTGTGCCAATACCCATAGAGCTAGATTCGAAGCACAAATATCACCAAGGATGTCTGAGTCACCACCCATGTGGTAATGGAGACCAAATTCACTTTATCAACATGATATCCATTGACTTAACCACCCCCATCCGCAATCCAGCTGATCCAACATGACCATTGTATCTAAACGTAGATGCTATAGACTAGGATCATGCTAACTCGCCACCATCCCCATCAGAGTATTGGCCTTGTAGTGAGATGCTTCATTTAACCCCAAGACCAACTCAGGATATCTTCCACGCTGAAGAGGGACCCGAAGTTCCAAAAATAGATCTAAATTTAGCAAATGATATCCATCTAATCCCAACTCCACACTAGTTGGAGGATGGGTCCCACATGTCAGTCGAAGAGATGACTAATGTAGACATCGGCTCTGATCCAATGAATTCACAAATCATCAAGTTGGGGGTAAGCCTATCCCTCAAAGAGCAAGTTGATTACATTGCCCTTCTTAGAGAGAAGAAGGAGGTTTTTGCATGGTCCTACAAATACATGTTGGGGCTAGACCCGCATCTAGTCATGCATAATCTAACGCTTGATCCGACAGTCAAGCCAGTCAAGCAAAAACTTTGTAAGATGCACCCAACAGTAGCCTTAATGGTAAAATACAAGCTACAAAATTTGTTGGATGCACAGTTTTTCATCTGCATGGATTACCCACCATGGCTGTCCAACATGGTACCCTTCAATAAGTCGAATGGGAGGATTCACATATGCACTAATTTTTGATATCTAAACAAAATGAGTCCTAAGGACGATTTCCCATTGCCTAGCATTGACACATTGGTAGATGCTATAGCAGGCCATGAAATGCTTTCCCTCATGGATGGTTTCTTGGGATACAATTAGATTTGTATCAATCCCGATGATCAACTCAAAACAATGTTCACAATGCCTTGGGTGACATTTTGTTATAATGTCATACCCTTTGGCCTTAAAAATGCTAGTGCCACCTACCAACGCGCTATGACATACATCTTCCATGATCACATGCATAAACATTTGGAAGATTATATGGATGATTTGTTGGCCAAATATATTTTGCTCCCACATCATCTTGATGACTTAAGCAAGATCCTCGATTGCCTCATCGAGAAAAAAGTCAGACTAAACCCCAAGAAGTGTGTATTTGACATTACATCTAGAAAAATCTTGGGTTTCATAGTCTCAAAATGAGGCATCGAGGTAGATCCACATAAACTCAAGTCAATCCTTGAAATGCTTCCTCCAAAAACCATCAAGCAGCTTAGAAGCTTGCAGGGAAAGGTCATGTCAATCAAGCACTTCATAGCACAATTATCTGACAAGTGCTGACCCATGAATAAATTATTACACAAGGGGGTAGCATTTCACTGGGATGATGAGTGCCAGTCAACCTTCAACGACATTAAACAATATTTGGCTTTGCCTCCAGTATTGGCACCACCTAGACCAGGAGTGCCATTCTACTTATACATCTCAGCTACTGAGGTGACACTGGGTGCCATGTTAGCCCAAAAAAATGAACTACATAAAGAACAGGCTACTTACTATCTTAGCCGCACGCTGGTCAGTTATGAAATTAACTATGCATACATCGAGAAGCTATGCTTAGCAGTGGTATTTGCCACCAAAAATCTATGCCACTAGATGTTGAGCAATACGACGTATGTTGTGTCTAAGGAGAATCCATTGTAGTACATGATGAGTCGTACTTATCATAATAGCTGCATGACAAAATGGATCATGGGTGTTGACGGAGTTTGAAATTGAATTCATTGGATAGAAGTCCATCAAAGGTCAATTCATCATCGATCAACTAGTAGAGGCTCCTCTCGAAGATGATCAACCTCTGACCATAGAGCTGCCCGATGATGGGATCTTCCATGTCTCAAAATCACCAGATTTTGATGAGCTTGAGTCACATGCCGACATAACCTTATTATTTGATGGTTCTAAATGTGAGCATGGGGGTGGCGTAGGAATCGTATTCTTCACACCGCAAGGGGCTCCAATGCTTCTATCATTTAAACTTGATTTTTCATGCACCAACAACAATGTTGAATATGAAGCCTTGCTCATAGGTCTTCATACAACAATCACCATGAACATCAAACGCTTGAAAATATTTGGTGATTCATTGTTAATTGTCAACCAAGTGAAAGGGGTATTCCAATGTAAATGCCCAGTTCTACAAGCCTACAAAGACCTTGTGGATAAATTCTTGGAAAAACTTGAATGGTACGACATCGAGGCACTCCCTTGATCATCGAATCATTTTGTAGACACTATGGCCTCCTTGGGGTCACTAATCCCACAAGACCCTTCTGGTGAGATGACAACCATTCAATTCAAAATATTATCACAATCCATGATGGAGTGGGAAAGCTTCGACCTAATGCCAGGAATCCACCTAATCTATATTGAACCATCTTAGGATAGGTTCTCTTGAATCCATGATAGTCTGAATCATGCCAATTGGGGGTCATTGTTCTCCTCGACCCCTCTTAATAGCAACACAACGCTATTCTGACAAGTTCTTTCCCACTCAGCTTTTGCTAGGTATGAACTTCAAGGGGGATTGGAATTTCATACCATCAAGGTTTCTGATCATCAGGATTGGTACACACCCATAAGAGACTATCTAAAGTTAGGTAGCCTCCCACTTGGATTGATGCATGTCATGAAAATATCATTCAAACAAAAAGTAGCAAAACATGTCTTTCTAGGAGACATTTTGTACCATCAGAGCTATGAAAGGATCCTCCTCTATTGCTTGGACCAGTAGGAGTCTGCTTGGGCAATCACCCAAGCGCACAATAGTACATGTAGTGGCCACTTTAGCGGTATGGCCATCGCAAAGTGCATTATTCACATGGGCTATTATTGGCCATATTTAGAGCGATATTTTTGTGCATATGTGAGGAAGTGCGTGAAATGTCAACACCATGCTAATTTGACACATGTACCTTCTCATGCCTTATAGCCCATCCAATCAGCTTGGCCATTTTTGTAGTGGGGCTTATATCTAATCGTAAAGATCTCCCCTGCATCGTCAGGTTGTCACACATTTATCATAACGGCCACAGAGTACTTCACCAAGTGGGTGGAAGAAATTCCGCTTACCTCTATGACTAGAACCCGCATTGTAGAGTTTATTTTACATAACATCATATGTCATTTTGGTATTCCATCCAAGATCATCTCGGATAATGGGACGTCATTTAAGAACAAATATGTGCGTTCTTTGATAATAAAGTACAAAATTCAGCACAGTTTTTCAACACCCTATTATCCGTAAGAAAATGGGCAAGTAGAGGCATCAAACAAAATGCTAGTTGCCATCCTTAAAAATACGATCATAGATAGTCATAAGGATTGGCACATTCAAATCCCACTTGCTCTTTGGGCTTATTGCACTAGCATTCGGACACCCACTAGGGCAACACCATTTTCGTTGGTGTATGGCTCTGAGGCAGTCATGCCTCTCGAGTTGGAAATACCCTCCCTATGCATATCAATGCAAGATTTTATCGATTATGACACTGCATGGTAGGCTCGGTTAGACCAGCTTATGTTACTCGATGAACGACGCATCAATGCTCTCGAGCATTTACGTATCTATGAAGAGCAACTTAAGAAAGCATATAACATGAAAGTTCACCTGAGGGACTTTCAGGTTGGTGACTTGGTCTTAAAAGAGAACTAACAAAATTCTAATTTGCCGCCCCATCTATGGGATAAGTTCATGGTAAACTGGTTAGGTCATTATGTAATTGACAGTAAAATAGGACCTAGAACATACCGGCTCGCCTCTTTTGAAGGAATCAAAGAACTAGAACCCTTGAACATTAGTAGTTTGAGGCCATTCCACATTTAAAAGAGCCATAGCCCACCCCAAAATTTCCAAGGGTTCTCACCACTGCTTGGTCACCTAAAAAGCTCCAAGGATTCTAGCTATAGCTTGGTCAACCAAATGCCCCAAAGGTATCTATAATCCCTTTGGTCAAACCAAAAGCTCCAAGGGTTCTCGCCATTGCTTGGTCACCTAAAAAGCTCCAAGGATTCCAGCTATTGCTTGGTCAACCCCCCCCCCCCAAAAAAAATGCACCAAAGGTACCTATACTCCCTTTGGTCAAACCAAAAGCCCCAAGGATTCCCGTAATCGCTCGATCAACCTAAAATTTCCCAAAGGTGTCCATAAACCCTTTGGTCAAACCAAAAGCTCCAAGGGTTCCCACAATCGCTTGGTCAAAAACAAATATTCAAAAACAAACAAAAACAAAAGATAATAAAAAATAACAAAAAAATTGCATCTCACTTCCATGCATACTCTTAAAAATCAAATCACAAAAAAATAATAAGCTGCATTAGGCATCATAACCATACATTTCATAATTGTTAGTCATTCAGGTCCAATGCACCATAGACTGTAATTACTCGACAATTCCATCATTTTCCACATTTAGTCCATTTTGTAAATACATCCATCCAGAATAATGCCATCCACATTTTTTTTATCATAGTCAGTTTTTTGCTAATGTCTTTAGGTTTTTCATCATTCAGTTATCTTTAGATTTTTGGTCAAAAACTGTACAAAGTCAGACAGATTTTACAAAGGTAAAGTTTTACTTGGATCACACCTTGTTATGTCACATCCCAACACAATTTAAAACACATAAAAAATTCCCAAGTTGTGTGAACGCAAGAGAAACCTACAAAGCAGTCTAGGATACCATAGGTGAAAGGTTAGCCTGCTCATCCCCCTGTGTGAATGGTTTGAGAATGCTAAGAATTGACAAAAGGACAAGCTCTTCCCCATCCAATTCCCCACAATAAATAGTGGTTACCACCACTATCACAAACCCCAAACACCTTTGGTCCCCAAAGCCGTAAGGATTCATACTACACGCCCCTAACAAGGATGGGTAGTCATCCCCAAGGCCTAAAAGGATCAATGTCGGTCACAAGAAAAAATCAAAAGAAAAAAATCCACTATCAAAAAAACCCAAACACCTTTGATCCCCAAAGTCGTAAGGATTCGTACTACACACCCCTCACAAGGATGGGTAGTCATCCCCAAGGCCTAAAAGATCAATTTCATTACATAATAAGATCCCCAATCACCTTTGGTCCCCAAAGTTGTAAGGATTCGTACTACACGTCCCTGAACAGGATGGGTAGTCATCCCCAAAACCAAAAGGGATCAATGCCATTCACAAGCCAAAAACCTACGAGCTCAACTTTGAAACCCAAAATGCAAAATCAAATAACAGTGGTTATCACCACTACTCAAACCCCTTGCTCAAAAATAAAAACAAAAGAGAAAAATAAACAATGTTTTTCATACCCAGGTGTTGTAGGTGAGTTGGAGAGGAGAGGGAAATCCTCTAAGGGAGGTCCTAGGTTCAAATCTCCACCCTACCAAAAAGATGAATTGGGTATCCAAAATCCAATTGATAATGTTGGTGCGGGCAGGGTCGGGTGTGACTCCCGGGTGACTTTGATGGTGTAGAACCCCCTGTTCATGGTCTCTCAGACCAAGGCGGCCTCGCAAAGGGTTTTTTGCTTAAAAAAAAATAGTGATTTTCATCACTATGTATGAGAGCGAGTATCCCAACAAGTTGAGAAACCGAAAGACGCCTGAGCTTGAATCCCTAGAATTATCAGCATTCGAAAAACCATCTAGGTGATCCTCATTACAAGTTTGGTGGACAGCCTACCTGGCAATGACGGTATCCTAAACACATGATGATATGTCTATCACATTAGCTTTGTATGTGAGCAGACCAATGTTTGCATGTGGATGAGCTAGCTTATGGTACCTTAGATTGTCCTGTGTATTAATCTTACTAAATAAAAACAAAGGAGTTAGTGGAGCTAATTAGGTGATCCTCAGTATAGGTTTGGTGGATAGCCTACCTGGCACTGGCGGTATCCTGACAAATACCACATAAACAAACTCAATCGCACACACAAGAATGTGAAATAACTTGGCCAAACTTAATTTTGATTCGTACCATTGTTCAAAAGTCTTATAAGATAAATGCACAGTCTTGGCTAGTTAGTTAAAACATCTGAGTCTCAAAAAAACATTAACTACATTCTAGAACACTTGTGGTACATTCCATTCTTACATCACCATCAAAAAATATAAAACAAAAAAAAATCACACATGCAAAGTCATTCCACAAAGCAATCACATAGTACAGAAAGCCAGTAAATCCTGTATAGTCTATGGTGCCACCGCCAAGTTATCAACAAATCATTTCATCCATTCCATATGCATACATCATATCAATAGAAACATCGCATTCATAATAACCCATGCATACATCAACGTAAATAAATATGCATAAAAGTAACAATAAATCATGACACATGTATAATAAAAATTAAAGTCATGTATATATATCACCAAAATGCCTACAGGCTACAATAAAATGGTCCCCTAACCTCACAAAAAGCAAAAACTCAAAAACCCCAAGCCTAGGGAGTCGGCCACCATGATCACGTAGGGTTGGTGTGACTGGAACTACCCCCAGTGGTGTGGGTCCTATGGGACCTCTCAGGGCGACTGCTGCTAGCCCTTGCATCACGCCCACTAGCGCTACCCTCACCCACCCACCTGTGATGAGAGGAAGAAGACTGCTCAGTCTCACTATCTCTCATTCGATGCGAAGATCCACCTCCAGTGAGCTCAAGTAACTGTCCACCAAGGTGGATAACCTCGACCTCCAGCTCCACCTAGAATCGACCCCACTCCACATCCCGATGGTGGTATGCAATCAATGCTTCATCTCGCTATGCCAACTGAGCCTGAAGGCGATCCATCTCAACACTATGCTCCTCATCCCATCTTTATAGTAGCTCCTCCAATCATGCTATCTCAATGAGATACCTAGCCTCCATATTCCCTAGGACTGCCTAGGGTAGGGGCATCTCCGATATGGCAGGCTACTTTGGCACCCACTACTCCAGAACGTCCTGTGTATCTGGCTGCTCTGAAACCCCTAGGTCATCCTTAGTCAAGTCGTCAACCTCCACAATATCTGAATCATCACGTGGAGCTCCCCAACCCTCCCTCGATGCCTTTGCATCCTCACCACCCAATGCTATTGCATCTGGACCTCCTAGAGGCCCCTCCCCCTACCATCGCCACATCGTCCACTACTGGTCATACTCTGCAGTCACCCCGACATTGTCCACGTCGAAGATATCAATCACTACATTTGAATCCTCACCCAACGGCTCAATGATCGACCAGGACAAAGTCCTCTCGTCACCCTAATGCCGATAGATCAAGGGCTCACTAGGCAATCCCTGGAACACCCCAAACTGTCGAGTCACCTAGACATATAGGAAGTACTCCTGCTTGATCCTATGCCACCTGATCAACCACCTACCCTTGCATGCCTGTCAGAGCCACTCCCCAGCCTCAGACCAGGCTGGACAATCCTAGTATGGCCGCCAGCACACCTCTCCTGGAGCAAGACATGAGAAAGCATCAGTATAGTGCCCCACGACACCTGCCCATTGACTCAGCCCTTGCTCCTTGGACCTCTACAATAGGGCAACATAGCCAATCTCCCTTTCCACCATCTCTCCCTGAGTGGTCCAATGCAACCCATGTGATCGCTCCACAGCTATGTGCTGCCATCCCCAGAACTGCAATAGGTAGCTGCACCCAATCCCCTTCTGCCTCTAGTAGCGGACCTCATAGAGCTCATCATATAAATGTGCTAGTAGCATCTAACCCCACCTCATAATCAGTGGTGCTATCGTCGGATACTCCACCAATCTAAACACTGCCTCAACTAGGTTCCAAGGGAACCTCACAACTGAGGAGTCGGGAAGGAGCATGTTGGAGATGAGGTTCATAAGAAATGTATGCCTCACCCCCAACACGTCCCTCTCAAACCACCACCGCACTAGAATCCTACCAATCAGGCAGTCCCCATCTGCCCTCTCCACCGCCCCATCCACCCCCATCTCCGTCGCATTCCCAAAGCATCGGGTCAGCACCGTCGTTTGTTGATCCCGAGGAGTCATTCGAATGGGCATCCCATCTATCAAAATCTATAGAATCTGATAAACGTCCTCCAAAGTCACTGTCATCTCCCCTGTTGGGAGATGAAAGGTGTTGGTGCAGGGATCCCACAAATTGATCAGGGCATTCAGATATGCCTGATCCCCCACCACAGGCTCTAATCGAGTCACTTGCTTGAGCCCAAGGGCATCAAGCCAATCCCAGTCCGCCATAGTCAGTGCCTCCCAAGCATCAAAGAATACCGTCGGCTGACGGTACCGACTCTTCACCACCTACAAAACAAAACAACACAAAAACATTAAAATATGACAACAAAAATAAACTGTACAGCACTAACACAAATATACAACAATGTCTACAAATTGTACAACAAAAATATTTAATAAATTGTATAGCAACATTAACAAAATATACAGTACAAACATTAAAAAAAAATCAATAAACAACGCAAAACAAAAACAAAATTTTAACCTAGGGTTTTTAACTCTAGTTTAAACTACAAAAATACAAAAAAACAAAATTTTAACCTAGGGTTTTAACTCTAGTTTAAACAAAAAATAAAAAAATAAAATCAAAACAAAAATTTTAACCTAGGGTTTTTAACTCTAGTTTAAACTACAAAAATACAAAAAAACAAAATTTTAACCTAGGGTTTTAACTCTAGTTTAAACAAAAAACAAAAAAAACAAAATCAAAACAAAAGTTTTAACCTAGGGTTTTTAACTCTACTTTAAACTACAAAAAAACAAAATTTTAACCTAGGGTTTTAACTCTAGTTTAAATAAAAAACCAAAAAATAAAATCAAAACAAAAGTTTTAACCTAGGGTTTTTAACTCTACTTTAAACTACAAAAATACAAAAAAACAAAATTTTAACCTAGGGTTTTAGCTCTAGTTTAAACAAAAAACCAAAAAACAAAATCAAAATGAAAAAATTTAACCTAGGGTTTTTAACTCTAGTTTAAACTACAAAAATACAAAAAAAAACAAAATTTTAACCTAGGGTTTTAACTCTAGTTTAAACAAAAAACAAAAAACAAAAAAAACAAAATTTTTAACCTAGGGTTTTTAACTCTAGTTTAAACTACAAAAATACAAAAAAAACAAAATTTTAACCTAGGGTTTAACCTTAGTTTAAACTAAAAAAATAAAAAACAAAATTTTTAAACTAGGGTTTTGATCTTAGTTTAAACAAATGCCACACAAAATACAAATACAAAACAATTAAACTAGAGTTTTGATCTTAGTTTAAACATAAAAACTAAATACAAATAAATTAATTACGGTTTTGAACTGTAAAATAAAAACAAACAAAATAAATATAAGGAGCACCTACCGGTCTTGCCTCTGCTCTGCCACTCGAAGATCTAGTCCATGCACTCATGGTATCGACAAAATCTCGATAGCGCTCTGCTATGCAGACTCGACCTCCTCCTCCTCACAACTCCAAATCGCCAGAAAAAACAAATGCAAATGATCCCAAAACCAAGTTTTGGCCCTTATATAGGCTCTTAGGCATGTAATCGTTCCACCCTGGGATGAGCACTCTAGTTCATGCTCATCCCACCTTGGGATGATTACAAAAATGGTATTCGTCCCACCCAAGGACGATTACAGAGCAAGAAAATCAAAAACAACCAAAACTGCATCCAAAATGCACCGAAAACAACAATAAAATTGTCGAAAAAAGGCACCTTTGAGCCTGTGATTCTTGGCATCCAAAATCGATGTTGGGGTCCTAAATTGTCACTATCCTACTCCCTAAGAAGGCTACCATATCCAGACCACTCCACGGGAGGACGGATTTTCGACAATTTCATCCCCAAAAGGCGTCACAAAAAGGGTCAAAGCCCACCCAATAACGACAATAAAATTTCCGAACAAAGGCGCCTTTGTTCCTACGATTCTTGGCATCCAAAATCGACGTTGGGGTCCTAAATGGTCACTATCCTACTCCCTAAGAAGGCTACCATAGCTGGACCGCTCCATGGGAGGACGAATTTTTGACAATTTTAGCTTCAAAATGCATCACAAAAAGGGTTACAACCCACCAAAAATAGGTCATATTGTTGGGAAACTGCATAAATTCAATAGAAAACAACTAAGGCACCCTTACCATAAGTCATCTTGGGTCAAGCGACTTGTCACTTTTCTCATGTTGGTCATTCCCTCATCGATTCATCGCTTGAGGGGGTAGTCACACTTAGTCACCAATCAAAAAATACACACCCAATCAAGGAAATGGCATGCATTCAAAGAATCATTGACAAAAACAATCACACTCCTACTTGGGGCAGCAAAAAAGCAATAATCATAAGCTGATCAAATGCTTGGCATTCTAAAATCATGAACTCAAGGTTCCCACAAACAAAAGGTTGTGCCCTTTGCCTATTCATGACTAAACAATGTCCAAGATCAAGTAACACCTCACTAAAAAAGGTTAACACTTGAATTAAGCTCCTTAGCTCGTCAGAAGCAAGGATTCAAGAATGCATTCCCTTTCCATACTTGGGGCATCAAAAGTTGGTTAGGTTACTGAGAAACCCTAATCATTAGTGCTTTGGTAATCTATTTTTGATCAACACTGCGCCACGCACAGCACATCCCAAAAAGGGGCATCTGTAGACACAAAAACATCACCAATCTGATTATGTGATGACAAGAACTAATCTAATTGACATACATAACCCCTAGGGTAGCCCCTAGAGGTTAAACAATGGTCCTAACCACTCTCACAGCAGTTTTGGAAGGTTAGAGGTAAATTTGGCATCGTTCAGGCACTCTACTCCCTATATGTTCCACCTTGGGATGAACACTCTAGTTCATGCTCATCCCACCCTGGGAATATTACAAAATTGGTATTCGTCCCACCCAGGGATGATTACAGAGCAAGAAAATAAAAAACAACCAAAACTGCATCCAAAATGCACCAAAAAAAATAATAAAATTGCCAAAAAAAGGCACCTTTGCGCCTGCGATTCTTGGCATCCAAAACCGACGTTGGGGTCCTAAATGGTCACTATCCTACTCCCTAATAAGGCTACCATAGCTAGATCGCTCCACGGGAGGATGGATTTTTGAAAATTTCATCCCCAAAAGGCATCACAAAAAGGGTCAAAGCCCACCCAACAATAGCAATAAAATTGCCAAACAAAGGCGCCTTTGTGCCTACGATTCTTGGCATCCAAAATCGACGTTGGGGTCCTAAATGGTCACTATCCTACTCCCTAAGAAGGCTACCATATCTGGACTGCTCCATGGGAGGACGAATTTTTGACAATTTTAGATTCAAAATGCATCACAAAAAGGGTTACAACCCACCAAAAATAGGTCATATTGTTGGGAAACTGCATAAATTCAATGGAAAACAACTGAGGCACCCTTACCATAAGTCATCTTGGGTCAAGCGACTTGTCACTTTTCTCATGTCGTTCATTCCCTCATCGATTCGTCGCTTGAGGGGGTAGTCACACTTAGTCACAAATCAAAAAATACACACCCAATCAAGGAAAGGGCATGCATTCAAAGAATCATTGACAAAGACAATCACGCTCCTACTTGGGGCAGCAAACAAGCAATAATAATAAGCTGATCAAACGCTTGGCATTCTAGAATCATGAAATCAAGGTTCCCATAGACAAAAGGTTGTGCCATTTGCCTATTCATGACTGAACAATGTCCAAGATCAAGTAACACCTCACCGAAAAAGGTTAACACTTGAATTAAGCTCCTTAGCTCGTCAGAAGCAAGGATTCAAGAATGCATTCCCTTTTCATACTTGGGGCATCAAAAGTTGGTTAGGTTACTGAGAAACCCTAATCATTAGTGCTTTGGTAATCTATTTTTGCTCAGCATTGCGCCATGCATAGCGCATCCCAAAAAGGGGCATCTGTAGACACCAAAACAACACCAATCCGATTATGTGATGATAAGCACTGATCGAATTGACATGCATAGCCCCTAGGGCAGCCCCCAGAGGTTAAACAGTGGTCCTAACCACTCTCACAGTAGTTTTGGAAGGTCAGAGGTAAATTTGGCATCGTTCAGGCACTCTGCTCCCTATTCGTTCCACCTTGGGACGATTACAAAATGGTATTCGTCCCACCCCGGGATGATTAGCAGCATTCACTCTAGGGTGGGGTGAATAACAGTTTTTACGGGAAAAAGGTCAACCCTTGATAAATGGTAGCTCAGATCTGCCACTCAACTCCACCTTCAATGCATGGGAGTGCGAGTGAGCATTTTTGAGCTCAAAGAGGTAGTCATAGAGGTAGTCATGGAGCCCTTAATCAGGGAGGAATCTTCTCTCCCCTGGGAAGGCATGATGGCCAAGTGGCACCCCTGCATGCACATTCAAAGCAGACCTTTAGGTCTATAAAATGGTGAGTCTTCTCACCCCAAAAAATGATAGAGCAGGAGCATTTGGAGCAATGGAGTGCTGCTGAATTACATCCTCACCCCTCACTTGTGCTTCTTACATCCTTGATCTCTCTTTTGGAATATAGGTTATTGGGTGAACATTAGAAGCACAATCCAGACCCAAAACCTAAACATTTAGCCACAATACCCCACCTAATTTTTTGACACAACCACCTAGGATGTTTTGGATCCATCCCAAGTGGATTGGTGTCGAAACCAAACCCCTAAATGATGGGCGTCCTGCCCCCAGGTGCCCCTTGTACTGCTGCAGTCCTAATCGCCCCACCCCATAATGATTAGAAATCTATAGCATATTTCTTCACTGTTTCTTTTGCATCTTATTTTATGTCATTCATGTATGCTGCCATTCAAATTTCATGCTATTCTGATGAGTTTTGACTGTGTTTTCATTATTTTCCACTTTCACTAACATACAGGGAGCATATTTGGATATAGGGCGATTGGGGCTGAATCTGTAGAATCAAACCTTCTGGGTCATCACAAAATGCCCCATTTTGTCTAACCCCAACTTGGCAGGTGTTTTGGAGGCCTTTGTATGGGACATTTAGGAGGTTGCTTTTTGATGTTTTATGACAATCCTAATCATCCCATCCCGGAGTGATTAGAAATATACAGTAGATTTCTCGATTGTTCCTTCTGCAGTGTGTTCATGATGGTGTTTGTATACTTCTATACAAATTTCATATTATTTTAACATGTTTTTATTACCATTTTAATTATTTCATGCATGCATTGACCGGAGGCCTTGGGGATTGCATGTTTCCCTCTATCCGTAGGTGCTATTAATCGTTTTTTGTTTCTATGAATGTAGGATATTGACACCAGAGGGATAGCAAGGAACTACATGTGCATTCACGCAAGCGACGGAGACGTTTGGCCTGCCCATTTCAAATGTGGGCACGCGAAAGATCCTGAAGGAGAGTATCATTCGTGGTGTAGCAAAACTATATCTAAATGCTCCTATCCCCTAAAAGGGAAGGATATGTATTGTAACCTGATATCAAAGCAAAATTAATAAAAGAAAGGGCTGCACTCTACATTTGCTTTATATCTCATTTCAGTTCGTTTTTTTTCCCTTTTCATGCTCTTTAGTCCCTTTTCTTCATTCGTAGGACTTAGCGTTTCATATGCTTTTGTTTACATCACAACCGGTATGCCTATTGCTTCCATATCCTCATGCTTTCAGAGGGTATAGAGCTTCTATGTGTGCTAAAGGGAAATTATATGCATCCAATGAAGGCTTGCTTATGGCATAGGCTAAAGCTGGGATGATCTAGGATACCCCAATTTCTAGAATCTAATGGGAATTAGCCCAAGGGAGTGTGGAGTGTCAGGATGCCTTAGTATGGGATTTGGTATCGGTGATGCATCCCAACCTAGGGTATTTCCCTAGTTAGGTTGATGATGCATATAGCAAGAGAACTTTGTATTATGGCTTGATTAGAGATACAACTTAAGATGAAACTATAATCTAATCCCCTTGCTTGGATGGAATCAGGTTAAGATGCCACCTAAAACCAGAAGAGGGAGGCCTACACCTAGACAAACTCGACAAAGTGAGGTGGAAGAAGAAAATCAAGATGAGGAACCAACCAACCCCAATAGGGAGGTGGAAGACCTCACCGCTATGGTCACTGCTATGCATGATCATATAAGACAATTGCTTGAAACAATTGCAAATCAAAATTTGCAAGTTTGAGGCTCAGAGGTTGGCCTAGATGGTGGATTAACTACAGAACAAGTACAAGCCAGAGCCTTAGAAAAAAAATAAATAGCTAGGGACATGAAAAACATCAACATCTCAAATTTTTATGGAGAAGGTGATGGGGATGCAGTGGAAGCATGGCTAAGAGAGGCAGAGGTTCATTTTATGGTAAAAGGTTACTCATATGGAACCCGAACACTATGGGCTACGATTAACCTAGAAGGAGCTACTCTGGAATGGTGGGAAACCCACTATGAGGAAACCAAGATTGAACCCATTGATACTCCATGGGAAGAATTTATAAACATCTTCAAAAAGATATTTCTAACAGAGCATTTCTATGCCCTAAAATTTGAAGAATTTGCTAGTCTTAGACAAGGAACCAACATAGTGGAAGTGTACTATAAGAAGCTAGTAAGACTATTCAAATATGTGCCTATTTATAATGAGAAAATGTGAGTTCATAAGTTCACCCTTGGATTGGAATCTAGGTTAAGGCACGATGTGGAGATGTAGGAGCCCAAATCATTGCAAAAGGTATATGACCTAGCAAAGAAAGTGGAGTCACACTTCTGTTATAAGTATGATGCTCTACCCGAGCAAGCGCGACAAGAACTTAAGAAGAGGAACAATAATGGGTTTGTAAAATGGGATGCTGAGCAAGAGCGAAAAGCCAAGAATCCCCAAAATCTTGAGAAGAAACCCTATGGGAATTGGAGTAAGTTCAAGAAGAACTTTCAGAAGAAGGATAACAAGCCCAACAATACGAAACCTCAGCCATAGAAGTCGCATACTCCAACTCTAGTAGCTAAGAATGGGAATGAGAAGTCTAAGAAATAGCAAGGACCCAAGGAAGGGTGCTACAATTGCCGAGGACCTCATTACTATAATCAGTATCCATATCAAGCAGGGACTAGCTCGACGGGTGTGAAAGGGAAGGAACCAAAACATCATATCTATGCCACAACCAGGAAGTAGAAGCTAGAGGGACAAGCCACCCCATTACTTGTGAAAGGTAAGGTTTTCAATAAGCAAGTAAACATTTTAATAGATAGTGGAGCCACTGATAGTTTTATTTTATCTAGTCTAGCAAGGACTATGTCAGAAAGGCCTAGGTATTTGGCTCAAGGGTGGAAGGTAGAGTACGGTTCTAGGTAAACCTACTCGGTAAACCAATGTTACCCTATGGTAGAAGTTACTCTATCTGAAGGGACTACAAAATGTTGTTTATATGTAGCTCCCCTACACACCTTTGATGTGATTCTTGGGATGGATTGGCTACAGACTCATAGAGCCTTAGTCAATTTCCAAGACCGTTGGATTGAGTATTCAGATAAAGGCAGAGAAATACTAAGAGTTCATAGCGATCAAGAGGCTTTTGAACCTCAAATATTATCCACTATGCAAGTGAAAAAGGCCCTCAAGAGAGGAGGAATAGTGTATGTGGTAAAACTCAATGAGGTGGGAGACCAAGAGAAAGGAAAAATACTAGGACGACATCCAATCCTACAAGATTTTTAGGACGTATTCCCAGAGGACCTACCTGGATTACCTCTTGTATGAGAATTCGATTTTACAATTGAACTTATGATGGGAACTGAACCTATTCATAGATCCCCGTATAGAATGAATCCTACTAAAATGCGTGAACTGAAGGTTCAATTGCAAGGATTATTGGAGAAGGGTTTGATAAAACCAAGTGTGTCACCGTGGGGCACATCGGTTCTATTCATGAAAAATAAGGATGGTTCACTAAGATTGTGTATTGATTATAGAATGCTAAATAAGGCTACAATCAAGAATCAATATCCTTTACCTAGGATCGAAGATTTATTCGATCAACTAAAATATGCCAAGGTGTTTACCAAAATTGATCTGAGGTTAGGGTATCACCAGTTGAGAATTCATGAGGAAGATACTCACAAAATGATATTTAAGACTAGGTATGGGCATTATGAGTTTACGGTCCTACCCTTTGGACTGACTAATGCCCCAGCCACTTTCATGAACCTAATGAACAACGTGTTCCAAAGACATTTGGACCAATTTGTTCTGGTATTCCTAGATGATATCCTTATATACTCTCGAGATAAAGTAGAGCACGATAAGCATCTTAGGATCATGTTGGAATTGTTGAGAAAGAATCAACTTTATGGAAATATGGCTAAGAGTGAATTCTATGTTCCAGAGGTAAGATACCTTGGGCACGTTATATCCGAAAATAGGATTGTTGTGGATCCAAAAAATATAGAGGCTATTCTAAATTGGCCACCCTTGACTAATGTCACTGAAGTGAAAAGTTTCATGGGGTTAACAGACTATTATAGATGTTATATAAAGGACTACTCTAATATTGTTGGACCCATAATGAACCTTCAGAAGAAAGGAAAATAATTCAATTGGTCAGAGAAGTGTGAAGTTGCCTTTGAGCTATTAAAGCATAAGCTTACTACTGCACCGGTACTAAAGGTTCTTGATCCTCAAGGGGACTTTTTAGTGTGCACAGATGCATCAATAGACGGGTTGGGTGGGGTACTCTCACAAGAGGATTTAGTAGTGGCATATACTTCAAGGAAACTTAAGAAGCATGAAGTTAATTATGCTACACATGATTTTGTTAAACTACTTGGTGGGAAGGCCCTTTGAACTAAAAACAGACCATCAGAGTCTACGGTATATATTCACCCAACCAATACTTAATGCAAGGCAGAGAAGATGGGTAGAATTCCTCACTGAGTATGATTTTGAGATTGAGTACATAAAAGGAAAGGAGAATAAAGTGGTTGATGCTTTAAGTAGAAGGAGATATATAGCAGCCATCACTAGAGCTCACATGGATCTGATGGATCAAGTGAGACAGAGGTAATCTCAGGATGAGTATTGTCAAGGAATTTGAGTCAAGATGGATAGAGATCTTGAAGGAAATAAGGAGTTTAGTGTGAAATATGACCTTCTGTGCTATAAGGGAAGGGTCATTATACCAAAGATAGGTGATTTGAGGAACTTAATCATGTGAGAAGCTCATAGATATCCTTATTCTGCTCATTTGGGAGGAGCCAAAATGCGAGAAAACATGAAAAGAGCCTTATTTTGGGTAGGAATGAAGAAGGATATCACATATTTTGTTGCTCGATGCCTCGAATTTCAGAAGGTTAAGGCAGAATGCTAGCATCCTACAGGAAAACTTCATCCGCATGAGGTACCTATGCAAAAATGGTAGGTCATATCCATGGATTTTATTGTGGGGTTACCCAAGACTCGGTACCAACATGATGCCATATTTGTAGTGGTCGACAAGTTGACTAAGGTTACCCACTTCATACCAAGAAATACCAAGGATGATGCTCGGGTAGTAGCTAGCAGATTCATCAAAGAGGTATTCCGATTGCATGGGTTTCTAGAGGTAATCATCTCAGATAGAGACTCCAAATTCACTTCTAAATTTTGGAAATCCCTTCATAGTGCAGTTGGTACGAAATTGAATATGAGTTCAGCATACCATCCTGAGACCGATGGACAAACAGAGTGGGTAAACCAAGTTCTAGAAGACATGCTCTGCATGTACTGCATGGATCATAAATCTTAGTGGGAAGACTATCTACCTTTGGTAGAATTTGCCTACAATAATGGATATCACTCCTCGCTAGGAATGGCACCTTTTGATGCCTTGTATGGGTGAAAGTGCAGAACACCATTGTCATGGGATAACCTAGAGGATCGAGTTGTGATTGGACCAGAGATGGTCAGGGTAATGGAAGAGCAGCTAAAAGAAATTAGGCAAAGGCTTAAGGAAGCTACGGATAGGCAGAAGAGTTATGCAGATCTAAAAAGGACTCCCAGAGAGTATTCTATTGGAGATAAGGTGTTCTTAAGGGTTAAGCCAAAGAAAAGTGCTATCAAATCCATGAAGTTGGATCCACATTTTGTGGGGCCCTTTGAGATCATATAAAAGATCAGTCTGGTTGCTTACCGACTTGCATTACCACCTAATCTATCCAAAATCCATGACACCTTCCACATATCCTTGCTTAGGAAATATGTTGTTGACCCTAAACATGTGTGGGATGTTTCTAAATTGCAGATGGCAAATCCGAAGGCCATTGAAGTACTTCCGATGAATATTCTTGAGTTTTGATCCAAATCTCTATGAAATCAGACTCTTGATCAATGTAAGGTCTAGTGGGACCAGTTCTCTAAGAAGAATGCCACTTGGGAGAAAGTGGAGGTTATGCGAAAACATTTTCCCTTTTTGTTTGAAGATTATATGATGTAATAATTTTATTTTCTGCTAAACCACAAAAGGAAAAATGGAAACATCGAGGACGATGTTTAATCCTAGTGGGGGAGGATGTCATGACCCTCCCTAGCTGACTTTAAGGCACAAGAAAACAATGTATGGACCGATGATGTGGTGATACTTAGTTTGAACATTTGAACCAGCTATGTGATGTTTAGTTGATTTATAAGGGCATGTTATTTCTAACATATTGCCAAGTGTGCAGGATCAGGTACACTCATAGGTGGAATAGGTAAAGTTACCCACCAGAAATGAGGGTACCAAAGATCAGGGAAAATGATGATTAAGGTACTCGAAGGTAACATGGATAGATACCTTCATATAGGCATGCATTGATGGAAGGGATAATCATCGATGGCTGATCACCTTGAGCTTTAGTTGATAGCCTAGCAACTATCATAAAATCTCTGGCTAAGATAGGTGATTGGGTTGATGGAAATATTCCCTCTTTGTTGATTATGTAAATGTGTTTGCTCTTTACTACATCATGGTTTGAGTAGTTGATGTTGAGTTTCTATATAAGAACCACTGCAAGATGCATATAGATGCATAGGGTAAACTATCATATTCAAAGTAAAGATAAAGCATACTCCTTGTGAAAGAAAGCAAACTAAATTTATATGTTGAATTTAGATTCTTTAAATTAATTAATGAGGTTTAAGAAAATAATGTTTGGCTCGTTGGAGCTCATTAGTAAATTCATTTGCAATTAATAAATGGGTTTTCATTTGAATTAATTAAAAGTGTTCTTTTAATGTTAATAGGGTATTCATTGAAAGGCTTTAATTAATTAAATAAAAGAGAATTCATTTAAAAAAAAGAGATATATGAAGATATATAATAGATATCTTTATTAAAAAAATAATAATAAACAAAGGGGCAATAATGAAATTGGGAAAATAAAAAGTAATGTATTTTAATGTAAATAAATATCTTAAGAATGATATTTTAATTAAAAGGCCATTCTTTAGTTTAAAAAAAAAAGGTAATGAAATGTAATCATCCCGTTCCTAAACGATGAAACCTAGGAGATATCCTACGATGCTGCTAAGTTTCCAAATGTGGGAAATATGGGAGGAGCACGTAGAGGATAGGGGATGGTGCATTGAAGAATGGAGGTAGATGATGGAGCTCGGGGTTTGAGAAGATGGTGGATGGGCACGTTAGGGAAGAAGGAAGGAAAAGTGAGAAAAAGGGGGAGAACAGAGCATACGAGGGGATACGAAGAGGCAAGGAGGAGAAACATGCTAGAGGCTGAGAGAGGAGAGCCTACTAGATGATGCCATATTTCCAATATCCATAGGAGTTAAGGTTGGGTTGTTCTGAATTTAATCCCGATTTTAAATTTACGTGGGATTATGCTATGTAAGCATTGTGCACCATGTTTAAAGAAGAACCTTTATGCTATGTAAGTGTTGGGTGCTATGTTATTTTATGTTATGGGAAAGGAAACTCTCTATGTGGCCATGTAAGTGATGTGCGCTATGTTGCTTTGTTTGGTGGAAAGAAAACTCCTCATGTTTCTTGTAGAAGTGTTGTGCACTACGTTGCTTTGTTTGGTGGAAAGAAAACTCCCCATGTTGCTTGTAGAAGCATTGTGTGCTACGTTGCTTTGTTTGGTGGAAATAAAACTCCCCATGTTGCTTGTAGAAGTGTTGTGTGCTACGTTGCTTTGTTTGGTGGAAATAAAACTCCCCATGTTGCTTGTAGAAGTGTTGTGCGCTACGTTGCTTTGTTTGGTGGAAAGAAAACTCCCCATGTTGCTTGTAGAAGCATTGTGCGCTACATTGCTTTGTTTGGTGGAAAGAAAACTCCCCATGTTGCTTTGTAGAAGCACTGTGCGCTACGTTGCCTTGCTTTATGGGAAATAAACCCTCTGTGTTGCAAGTGAGCATCATGCGCTATGTTTAATGAAGAAACTTGTAAACACCTTATGTGTGTGGCTTTAAAAGTAATCCACCTTACACCGAGTGAGTGTTGTGTGGGTGTGTAATCACCCTAGGCTGCATTGAGAGCTATGCATGAGGTTTAGGAAGGAAACCATCTCTTGTTTGAAAGTGTTGTGCATTGTGAAAAGCCATGAGCTCTAGTGAGCGCTTAGGAGAGAACCTTAGCGAGCATTTCAGAGAGAGTAAACACTAAGGAAACTAGTGGGCATCGACAAGGAATGTTGTGCATGTCCGAAGGTCACACCATGCCAAAGGGAACACTATGAGTGTTGCCGGGTCTAGTTTGTATAGAGGCTAGGAATACCATGGTTGCCCAGTATCCATTTACCTTTAGTTGTAAACTCCCACTGTAGAAAAGGTGTTGTGTAACGTGATCAAAATAAAGACAGAAACCTTGTTCTTTGGAAAAAATGAAAGGTTGAATTGGAAGGAAGACCTTAGTCTCCTGAAATATATTGAAGGCTTTTATTTAAAAGGAACCTTAGATTTTATGAAATGCATTTAGGGTTTTTAATTAAAAGGAACCTTTGATCTTTATGAGATTTATTTAAGGTTTTTAATTAAAAGGAACCTTAGATTTTATGAAATATATTTAGGGTTTTTAATTAAAAGGAACCTTTGATCTTTATGAGATTTATTTAAGGTTTTTAATTAAAAGGAACCTTAGATTTTATGAAATGTATTTAGGGTTTTTAATTAAAAGGAACCTTTGATATTTATGAGATTTATTTAAGGTTTTTAATTAAAAGGAACCTTAGATTTTATGAAATGTATTTAGGGTTTTTAATTAAAAGGAACCTTTGATATTTATGAGATTTATTTAAGGTTTTTAATTAAAAGGAACCTTAGATTTTATGAAATGTATTTAGGGTTTTTACTAAAAAAGAAGAGTTTTATAGATTTATAAAAAAGGTACAAGAAACAATCCTAAAAAAAAAAGGATATATAGAAAACCATGCACGGAAGTAGTTCTACACAAGCTTGTGAACACCTTGAGTTACATTAGCCTCCAAGTGAGAAATATTTTTAGTTAAATCAAGGGTAAATTTTAGCGAACTCCGGTTTTTAATTAAAAGGAACCTTTGATATTTATGAGATTTATTTAAGGTTTTTAATTAAAAGGAACCTTAGATTTTATGAAATATATTTAGGGTTTCAATTAAAAGGAACCTTTGATTTATAAGAGTTTTATTTAAGGTTTTAAATAATAGGGAACCTTTAGATTCTTATGAAATGTATTTAAGGGCTTTAATTTAAAGAGAGAACCCCTTTGATTAAGGTTGAATATCTTAGGAGTTTTAAATTAAAGAAATGTGGATTTATTCATGAATTGAAGTTATGGGGCTTCAATTTAGGGAATGAATGAATGTTGTTTTAAAGGTTGAAGGTATATGACTTTAATGCTTTAGAAAGTGATTGATTGATTGGAAATGGTGAATTAAAAAGGATGTAGTTTTATTCTTTGAATTAAAGTTATGGGGCTTTGATTTAGGGAATGAAAAGAAAGGGATTGTTTTAAAGGTTAAGGGTATGGGACTTTAATGCTTTAAAACATGAACGAATTTAATTTAAGTTAGACCTTTATCTAAGTTGTATATGTGGGATGACTCTCTAAGGGAACTTGAGAGGTGAAAATAAAAGTAAAGGTTCTTTTATGATATCCATTGTGCATTAGATGGTTAGAAACTTAAATGAATTTTGTATAGTTGCAATTTGGCAAAGTAAATGAATAGATGCATTTAAAAGGTATGCCTATCCTGAACCATGAGTATCCTGATCCCCTACTACCCTCAAAGTACCAATGGGAAGCAAGGAGAAGCAAGGAGTTCCATGGAAATGAAGAATAGGTAATTGTATCTTGCATTGATTTACTTATGATCAAATAGAACTAGAAATATGGGGAGATATCCCCAATGCAGATAATATGAGATTCTTAAGAGTAAGAAGGATTTGTCATGTAAGAATTAATGAGATAATTGCTTAATGGTTTAGTGAAGGTACTTTCCTTTATTTTTGTATTTAGTTATATTATGTAATTGATTCTCTTTAGTGTAAACTTGCTTTATTTTCCCTTTCTGTTTGATTGCTCCTTGATGTTATAGTAACTAGATGTATCATTGTTTGGTTGTTTGATGATAGAAATCTAGAGTAGAGTTCTAGGGTGAACTCAGAGGTGACCTAAGGGAATTAAGAACCCCTTAGGGTGAACATAGGTAACCTAAGGGAATTGAGAACCCCTTAGGGTGAACATAGGAGACCTAAGGGAATTGAGATCCCCTTAGGGAGATAAAGGACTAAGTGGTGAAGAGATTACATCTGAGTTAAGATAGCTCATCATGGAGATGAGATAGATAGCTTAACTCACAATACTCATAGCATACCTACACATAAGGATTTGTGTATGGTATGGAGATGCATGTATACCTTCGATGGACTGAGGGTGATAGGTCTAGCTCATCAAGGATGATGGGATAGATGGACTTATCTATAGTAACACACATTACGCCTGCATAGATAGACTTGTGATAGGGTACTTCATGAGATGTAACTTCTAGGGAGACTTAGGTGATTGAAACTTTAGGTTACACTAGTTAGGTTAGGGGTTCATGAAGGGTTCATGTACCTCTCTCCTTAGTATATATAAAAAAGCTTTTCTATTTTTGTATTTTTATGTTTGTGTGTTTTTGGGTCGTTACACTTTGTTTGAATGGAAAGGTACTGTATATAGTAATGCATGCATGTTTGATTCTATGGCAAAATTATTTATGCCTGAAACATGTGAATGAATAGTATTAGATTGAATTTTAGTGTGTATACTATAAACATAGGAGTCACATCTGATCCCCTTAGACGTCACTCTTGAACCTAAGCGGTAAAAATGGAGACCGAAGTTTGTTTTTATGTTATAAGGGAAACCACAACAAGTAGTAGGTAAATTCAAATCTTTCTCTTACTGCTATAAACTCTTAAAATATTATGAAATAGTGATTTATGTATTTGGCTTACCCTTTGTTCATTGCTTTATGTAAAAGTTGGTTCTAATTGGCACTTGGACCTCTAACCATACATGAGACTTGTAAGCTAAAAAATAGAACCAAAATTTATTCTTTCAATTGTAATATCTTAGTGTGGAATATCAAACAAATATCTTTATTACCCTATTAGTGACTTCAATTCAGAAACACTGATATAAGACCCAAATTGAATATGAATTTATTTTTATACATTTATGAAGGGATTTATGTTGTCAAGGGTCTTTATTAATATTAGAAAGAGTTGTGAAATGTTGTCCTTTTTAGAAGCCTAACTAGGACTTGGTAGAGTGAATCCATAGTACAACACTATTTGTATATTCATTAAAAAGTTAATCAAATAAAATAAGAGATATTTGATCTTCTATAAGTGAGTCTCTCAGCATGATCAATGTGTGGTTGTGTATTGCTAACTAGAGGAGGTCTTACTTGTGTAGCATTGTACAATGACTGCATTTTTAACACAAATTATATATACATATTTATAACTTTCTAAAAATGTTGTTTTTGGAAGTTTGAAACCTGAAACTTGGTAAATGCAATTTGACACCGTTACTCTTAATAGGATTTTGGGAGGATCTAAGTTTATGCGCCTTAGAGGTAATCACAAAATGCTTAGTTGAGCAATACATTTGTTATAGAAGAAAAATCTATTGTTATATGGGTATTCTTTTTGGAAAAAAATAGAATAATTTTTATTCTAATGCTAAACAGTCAATAGTAAGTTGTGTATATAAGAAATATTTTAACCTTTCTAGCTATATTGTAATGAAATACCAAAAATGTCTTCCAAGACAAGATTGTTCTCAATACTAGATATTGCATGTTTTATTTGAATAGCAAAAACCGACTTGGGATACCTTATTTGGATGCAATGTAAGGTATACAAAAAAAGAACAATATAATAATAAATAAATAAACCCAAGGTTTCCTAAAAATATTAAATATGTTAAAATTTTAGAAAATAAAGTAAATTATTTATTTTCAATCAATGGGAGTAGTCATGATCAATAAGAACTATTTTAAAGTCTTGATAAATTCCTTGTGAAGACACTTTCATATATGACATATTATCAAGTGTTACCTACATAGGTTATTGTATAAGTTGTATTTATATAATGACGATTAAATAAGCAATACTTACGTAAGCTTATTTTAGATATTAAAAATAAACAATGGTTCCTTTAATAAAACTATATTTTATATTGCTTCTTGGTTGCTTAGTAATTTATATTTTTTTATTTTCATAAAAATTAGTTGTACTTAAATTAATGCATGAAAGAGAGGTACATAATTTAAAAACTAGTGTTGGAATGAAATAATTATGTATTTGACATGGAACCATTCTTATTGTTTATCTATAATAGATTAATAAGTATATGGTAAATTAACGACTCTTTGTCTTTTTTATACTTGCAAACACAAACCAAGACGTGTTTTATTTTACTCATAATCTTAATAAAATGAGAATTAGATAGAAGAGTGATAATGTGAATGGATATTTGAGACCAAAGAATTTAACAAGCTAATATATCCAATCAGTAATGTAAAAAGGAATATTTAGCTTGTCTCTTGTAAAGCTAACAAATTGATCACCCAATATCGTTGAAGTGCGGGTATGCACACAATGAGTCTCAAGAGCAACCGTAATCTGATAGAATTGGTTGAAACATGTGACTTGGTTAGAACAGGTAACAAGTGGTTCAACCATCATGCTAGAACCTAGAGGACATAAATAAGATGAGTCAATTCCACTAAAATGGCATATTTTACAATATTTAGCCAATATCGTCCACTTGGGTGGCTATATGTAGCAATCCTAAACCCAAAAGTGTTTTGATATACCTATATTGATTCAAAACTATATGTTTAAAATTTATTCGGTGAAAAAAAATGCTATAAACTTGAAATTTTCTGCGATGAACATGAAATTACTTATAGAGCTAAAAATATTACATTTAGAAAAAAATACCCTAATAAATTGCTTGGATCATTTTTGTGGTGCAACCAAGTGAGTAGACTTGGGTTATAAGTACTACTTAAATCAAGTAGGATACTATATTTTTTACCATAGTTAAAGGTACTACTATAAATTAAGGTGAGTAGGGTATCATAGAGTAAGCATAACACTACTATGATGTAAACATGATTTTGTTATCATTTGAAGTATGTAAGATTCTATTATAACTGAAGCATATTTTATTTAATACTTTTATACAAACCAATTTCTTGAATGACCACTTATTTCGTTATGAATGATAAAATTAGTTATAGTTGGTGTCCAAGTAAAACTTTATTATAACCAAGTTAATGTACCCATATTATGACTAATATTACAATGGGAACCTATTATTATAGCCATATTTTTACTATCTATTACTCCTAATTTTAAACAAAAGAGGATGAATATAAATAAAGGTAAATAATTCCCCTAAACAACTGATGAGCCTAAAAAATGCTCATATTTTGTATGGGTTTCATCGATTATTATGCGGCAATTTAATAAGAATTGTGTACTTTTATGAATGATTATGTAATTATTTAATAGAATTGTGTGTATTATCTAATTTGTGTGTTTTTGCGGAAATGTGGTTGGTTTTGATAGATTTGGATCAGTCAAGGTCTTTCATGGACCTGGCACTCTATTTATTTTGGTATCAAGGCATGATAAGTAGGCGCCTTCCTCTTCAAGGAAGGTGCCAAGAGGAGATAGGCACCTTCCTCTTCAAATAAGGTATCAAGAAAATGGTAGGCACCTTCCTCTTCAAAGAAGGCACCAATAGAAAGTAGGCGTCTTCCTTATATAGAAGGTGCCCGACATACTTAGGTGCCTTTCACATAGGGAAGGCACCCCATACAAGGCAAAGAACCTTTCCTATAGAGAAGGCACCCACATCAGTAGGCACCTTCCATAGGAAGAAGGCGCTCAACATCAGTATGCGCCTTTCGCATATGGAAGGCACCTGTCAAAAAGCACGTGAGGAAGGCACCTTCCTCATAGAGAAGGTGCCTCCATTCTTTGCCAGTTGACCAAGTAAAGTGATGTGGGCAGAGTTGATCGGTGTTGTTCTAGTTCCACATCATGCAAGATAATTTTTGGATTTGCACCAATAGACAAGAACATCTTACCTATGCCAGGTGAAGCATGCATCAATCAGCAAACGCATAACTATTAGGAACAAAGCCTATTTTTAGCAGATGTCAATTACGTTTACCAGACTGTCCCAATTTAGTCTGAACTAAACTACTATTGTAACTTATTTGTAACATAATATATGTGTGTGTGCTATATAAACACACACAGACCTCTCTGATAGATATTTAGAATCTAAAATCCAGATTGAGAATAAATTTATCATTTTGATGAGATAGAAACATTGTAATAATTCTTTGGTGAATACAATAAAGTTCGATAGTTTTTAACTGCGTGTTTAGCTGGAAGGGAGCTGCTAGAGCCTGGGCCCACTCCAAGCCAGTATTACTTCCCTTTTATTTATGCTTTCCTATATTAGTTTCCTACTTTCATAGGTTTATTTCCTGCACTGTTATTTTTATTTCCACAATAGGTTTATTTTTATGCACGTATGAATATTTACATTCTCAGGAATTAATTATTCATACGTAAATTATTGTGGTGTGGATGAATGATTGACAATATTTTAAACCCCCCAATAGTAGCATTAGATGAACTCATCTCAAATTTGGTATTGTAAGTGATCTTGTATGAGACACTTCTAAATTTTATGAAGCTCCCTAAGTTGACAATTTAAATGATATGGCAGTGACAAAATACGAGAAAAATTCACCTGTGTTTGGCCTGCAACATTTTTGCGTCGTTTCCATGGAAGCGCCTCTATTATATTAATTGCAATACCTAAAAATTTTCTATCTAACTTTGTATGAGTTCTTCGAGAAGAAGAGGACCTGACGGTCAGTTCATAAAACAAAGTCCACCAAAATCTGAGACAACCAAACATTATGAGTTTGAAATAGATTCACCCGACTCACCACCAAAAGTCCACTGGAGTGAGGATCCTTGCTTTGTTGGAAGTGCTTACTCATCCATAAACCTGGAGAAGAATGAACTATTGTAAATCCATTGTTTAAGAGAAAACCCTTAGAGGAAGCTCTGTTGTGGAAAGCTATAGAATATCGGATAATAACACCAAACGATTTTAGAGCCCCGAATCAAAAAGTTTTGAATGATTGTGAGCCCATAAGAACTGCATTAGAGACCACATTTCCTAAAAAAATGGCCGACGAAGAGACTTCATCTGGCTTTATTTTCCCGATTGTGGAAGGAGTAGGAGAAACCAAAATGAAAAACATATCCCCTACTCACCTTCCTAACTTCAGAATATATCCGACCGAGGACCCTAACCTATTTTTATTTAAGTTTGATATTTTATGCAATTATGTGGACTACAAATCTGATACGTAGAAGCTGAAGCTCTTTCCTTCCACATTAGACAATGTAGCTCTACGATGGTTCATTGGTTTGGGGGACAAACACATTGCCACATGGGATCAAATGAAGAGGCTCTTTTTATAGCAATATAAAGACTTTGGGAGAGCAAGAGACTCCAAATAGGAGGTCCTAAGCATGACACAGAAGGAAGATGAGTCTCTTGAAGAATACTAGGAGATATTCAACTTCAATCTTCAATGATCTCATCATGCGAAGCTAGCTGATAAGTCTCTTAAAAGCATATTTTTGAGAGGATTTAACAATAAATCATTAAAAGCTCTCAACATGATTTTTGGAGGTGACGTCTACCAACACGCTATGGAAGATATCTGATAATTATATCAAAACTACTCAAGAAGGAGAGGCAAGACCACTTCTAGAACCATGAAAGCAACTACTTCGGTCACAAAATCAGAAATAAGCAACATGTTGAAAGATTTGAAAAGCGAGATGCTTTCATATCTAGCATTACAGATGGACATGTTGTTTTTGGAGAAAAAGAAGCAAGAAAATGAAGCAGCATTGGCTTATTTCTACCCAAAATGTAGAGGAAAGCATGCAAAGAATGCATTCCTAGAGAACAAAGTCAGAGTATGCATGGTCTACAAACTAAATCATAAGACCTAATTGTACCTGTAATTGCCCAGTATCAAGGAGGATGTTGATGTTATGGAAGCCTATTTTATAGGTAATCAGAGGAGTTTGCCACAACCCCCTCTGAGGAATATTCTAGTAAGAATACCATCATACAGGGGAGGACCATACATGCCATAAGGCCAGCCTCAACCACCTAACATGGGGTGGTGGGGATCATCACCTTGGTCCAACGCACCCCATGAGCAGCATTTCTAAACCAGAAGCCCTGGATGCCATATCAATACTCTAGAAAATAGTGGAGAGGCCATGCTCCATGGAATTTTGCTCCACAGAATGTAGTGCCAGCTCACCCCCATAAAAACATTCCAGCCTTGCATGCAGTGAGACCTACGTAACTACCCACACAACTGATGACAAATCCAAATAACTGAGTAAATCAGCCAACATACAATATAGAAGGTGAGATGTACCTAATGTATCATATCAATTGTAATCCTATTAAGCTTAGATCAGGTAGACAACTAGGAGTAGAGACACCTTCATTGATAGAAGAGGATGCAAATGTAGAAGAAACACCTCTTGTAGAATAGGTGGAAGAAGAAGTGGTTGAGAGAACAAAGGCTCCATTTCCTAACCGACTGTAAGAATAGAGGAAACTAACATAGTGAGAGTTTGATATACTTTCTAGCTTGAAAAATCTCATAGTGATAATTCCACTTTTTCAAGCTATCCAAGACTTCTTGATATATTTTAAAGCAATAAAGGAGATGTGCCTAATAAAGTCAAGATAGAGAGCAATCTAGAATATCAATGTCATGGGTAAGTTGGTGTATTTAATGATGGGCAAGACGTGTCATCCTAAGTATGTAGACCCAGGAATTCTAGTGTTGACTATAAAAATAAGGGATATTACTTGACCAATACGTTGATCGATATCGGGGTAGCCATCAACGTAATGCCTCAGGAGACCATGTAGAGGCTACAACTCATATAACCAAGACCTACCTCAACAGTGCTACAATTGGCCAACCGATCAACTGTAGAAATAGAAGGAATGCTTGAAGATATAATCGTGACAGCTGATGCATGGGAATATCCAACCAACTTCCTAGTTTTGCAGTCTAAAACTTGGCTGGGTGGCTACCCGTTTATCTTGGGAAGGTCATGGTTGGCGACAGTCGATGTGTACATCATCTGTTGTGATCGGTTGATGACCATCTCCTATGGATAGAACATAAAATTGTTGACCATTTCACCCCTCGCATAGTCTATTGATTCATTGGGAGAGTCCATGTTGACCAAGCATGAAGAGAAAGAGTTTTCCATCATCCAGTCAGTGATGGTATTATATAAATTGGAAGAGAGGATGGTGCTATTGTAGAATTACTCTAAGGATAATCCTCCGATACCACACCTAAGTCACCATTATCTGGCACCCAAGACCACCACATTTATCAAATAAATATTGGGCTAGGAAAGACATTGAATATCAATAGTGGGTTAATCCCCACACAACTAATGAAGGTAGAAGAACTTCTGGTTAAACACCAATGGGTATTTACATGGGATTACTCGGATATGAAATGTATCAATCCAAAAATTTGTACCCATCGCATATACCTTGAAGAGCAGGCTACTCCAAGTAGGTAGCCGTAAATAAGAATGAATCTGGCAATGAAAGATATTGTCAAGGTAGAATTGCAAAAACTCATCTATCCTATTTCTAATAGTGAGTGGGTGTCATCATTTGTGGTGGTCCCCAAGAAGAACAGGAAGTGGCAGATTTGTGTGGACTATAGGGCATTGAACAAAGTAACCAAAAAGGATCACTTTCCACTCCCATTTATCGATCAGGTATTGAATACACTTTTATGGTTAAA
Source organism: Wollemia nobilis (assembly GCA_028583015.1). Classification (NCBI taxonomy): domain Eukaryota; kingdom Viridiplantae; phylum Streptophyta; class Pinopsida; order Araucariales; family Araucariaceae; genus Wollemia; species Wollemia nobilis. The sequence continues at coordinate 4,001,642 of JAQPPZ010016614.1, read as the reverse complement.
GTAGGTCTCCTTCTTATATGGATTCAATGGATACAACCAGATTTAGATAGGAGAAGAAGATCAGGATAAAACGACATTCACCTACCCTTGGGGAATGTTTGCTTATCGGGTATTGCCTTTCGGGTTATGCATCACACCTGCCACCTTCCAAATGGTGGTGCTTAGCATATTCTCATACATGATAGGAGATGTAGTTGAATTATACATGGATGACTTCACTATTCATGAGGAAACCTTTGATGAAGAAATGACGAACTTGGAAAGAGTGCTCAAAATAAGTGAGGAAAATAATTTATCCCTTAGTAATGAAAAATGCTTTATGATGATGCAATAGGGCATCATATTGGGACACCATCTCTCCATGAAAGGAATACAGGTTAACAAAAGGAAAATAGAGGTCATCAAGGACCTACCCAGCCTAGAACGTAGTGAGAGGTGAGAAGTTTTCTTGGATCTGCTAGGTATTACCAGTGATTTATCATCGAATTTAGTAAAATTGCAAGACCACTACACACTTTATTGTCTAAAGATGTGGATTTCAACTAGACAAAAGACTATGAAATAGTGCTTCAGTCACTCAAGGAAAAGCTAATATCTACACCTATTCTAAGGGGACCAAATTGGGCCATACCCTTCAATATCTATTGTGATGCATCCAACAATGCGATTGGAGAAGTCCTCAGGAAAAAGGATGACGAGGAATTTTACGCCATCTACTACATCAGCAAAAACTTGGCAGGGGTTGAGCTCAAATATAAAATGATGGAGAAGTTGTTCCTCATAGTTGTGCATACCATAAATAAATTCCACCATTATATCATCGGATATCAGGTGTTTATCCATACAAAGCACACAATTATCAAGTTTTTTAATGAGAAAACTAGATATTGGTGAAATAATTATAAGATGGCTTCTACTATTGTAGGAGTTCGACATAACAATTGTTGACAAAACTAGAAAATACAATGTTGTAGCAGATTTTTTATCCATATTGACAACAACAGACCATGCGGCAATGGAAGACTAGTTTCTAGATGAACATTTGTTCACCATCAGCAGGCAGACATCATGGTACGCAGACATAGCCAATTACTTGGCCATAAAAATAACATTGCCTACTCTCTCCTCATGAGAAAAGCAAGCAGTAGTAGAGAAGAGTGCCTCATTTCTATGAGTTGATAGCCTCCTATTTAAAATAGGATGTGATCAGATTATAAGGAGGTGCATAGCAGAGCAGGAGTTCTCAGAAATACTCAAATCTTACCACAATGAAGCATGTAGAGGACACTTTGTGGGGAAGTGGACTACCTATAAAATCCTACAGGCTAGGTACTTTTGGCCCACTCTATTCAAAGATGCGGCTGCCTATGCTAGCAAGTGTGATGAGTGCCCGATAATGGGTAGACCAACCCATCAGGATTAGATGCCCATTCAATCGCAAGTGCATATAGAGCCCTTCGATAAATGGGGCATGTATTTTTTGGGGCCAATTAATCCACCTTCGATAGGTAGGAGATTTATTTTACTTTGTACGAACTATGTCACCAAGTGGGTGGAAGTCCAAGCACTAAGGGATTCAAAGGAAAGAATAGTAGCCAATTTCTTATTTTCTCACATTTTTACATGATTTGGGGTCCCCAAAGAGATAATAACATACCAAGGGCCTCAATTTATATCAAAATTGATTGAGGAGTTGATGAAGAAATATAGTATTTGGCACAACAAGACTACACCCTACCACCTACAGGTAAACAGACAAGTGGAAGTAACGAACAGAGAGATTGAGAACATCCTCACAAAAATCCTACAACAACATAGAAAATATTGGGCTACACAACTTTTGGAGGTAGTATGGGCATACAAAACCATGTGTAAGTCAACCATCGGCTTCACACCCTTCCATTTGGTCTATGGGAAGAGTGCAATGATGCCCATTGAGTTTAAGATTAAGACACTGAGAACTGCTTTAGAATTAAATTTGAGCTTGGAAGAAGCTCAAAAAGAGAGGGTTCGATAGCTAAACTAGTTGTATGAAATACGAATGGATGATTTACAAAGAATAGAGATCTTACAAAAGCATAGAAAAAATGGCATGATCGACACATAAAGATGAAGTAGTTCTAGGAGGGAGAATGGGTGTTGTATGATTCCAAGTTCCAGGAATGAAAGGGTAAATTAATGCAGAGATGGATGGGACCGTATGAGGTGGTAGAGCTCATAAAGAATGGTGATGTGCACATCTAAACCATTGATGGTAGCAACATTATATTGACAGTGAATGGCCACCGACTATAGCCCTATAGCACATCCAAAAATTTACTAGTGGAGTCCAGAACAAGCATGGGGGAGACCCCATCCTTGTAAATCTGGACCAAACTCTCAAAAAGCAAAATGGTGGACATGGAGGTGTCCACAAAAATTAGTTAGTGTAGGCTTGTTTTATTTCTTACAATGTATATCGTAGGGATGATGCCCGCACACAAGCTACAAGCATCCTAGTAGAGGGCCTACCAGGCACTGAATGCATCTAACTGCCTATAGTTTTATTTTCTTTTTGTTTGCTTTTGCAGGTGAAGGACCTAACAGCTAAAAAAATAGGTATCTAGAAAACCAGACCTAAACTGGCTCAGCATCCCAACACCTACACATGTAGTTTAGAAGTAGCACCTATCCAAGCACACTAGAGCCAGTTACCAGGAGGAAGCGCCTGTGACGTCTACTCCTATCATCAAATAAATAAGAGGATAACTTGGAGGATGATCTCGTAGACTAGAACCTCCAAGAATTAACAAGCTAGAGTCCATAGGATGTTGGGACTTTTGTAGGTATTAATCAGGAGGTTGACACATCCCTAGAAGAGGCCCTAGAATGGTATACCGATTGTTGGATGGCCCAAAAAATGTTGGAGGATTGCCATATGATGCATAGGGAGGAATTAGAGGAGCAAGCACAGAGAATATCTCAACTCGAGCAGCTAGTCCAGTAGTTGTAGGAGGAGAATCAACAATTATGGGCCAAGGAGACAGAGAAAAGGGATGCATCGACTCAGAATGATTGGGAGATTGAAGTCACGATGAATTCACCTACTTCATTAGAAAGAGTATATACTATTTGGGGGAATTCTGCTCGAATGCTCGATAAAGCAGCAGAAAAATAGGGGAGAATTCCTCTATTTTTGAGGTTAATAGGGGAAATAGTCCAAAGGAGCCCCTTGTTGTAGACCTAAGTGATATAGAGCCTGGTGAGGACCAATGACTGCAAATAGAACTAGGGGTTAAGGAATAATTCCTTGGACTAGAGGAAAAAGGGACCTAAGGACCTACAGGGTCAGCACCAGAACAACCAGAGAAATGAGGGACAGCTTTGGGGACATTAGAACCAGTCCCTCATAATGAAGAGACACCTACCGAGAATAAGGAGAAACCCCCTATTTGAGCCATCGTACTTTCTACCAGGGCCAAAGAAAAAGGGCCCAAGATGGCTTGAAAGAAGGCAAAGGTGACCTTCACCGAACCGGTTGAGGATGAATGGGATATGCATCCATTCATGGAAAGGTAGAAGTGGTTTGAATGGCTATGTGAAGATATGGAAGCAGTAAAGGAGTCCAAGAAGTCAACATCCAAATTCCAAGGAGACCCGGGTATTTGTGTTAACTTGAGGAATAATGATCAATTTTGGGAGATTTACGGGTCATCTCGTGGATGCCCCTCGAAGATACAAAGATATTTTGAGATATGGTGGGTATATGGACCTAAATTAGAAGTCATTGCCATTGCAAGAGAGAATGCAGGGATTATCCCTAAGGCAACCCAATTACACAAGGCCTAGGTAGTTTGACTTAGGAGGGATAATTCTAACATCCCTCTTGCAGTGGTCATACCTCCAAATGTTGACCTATGGCATGCTACAGAAGTTGGATTCTAGGCAGTAGGAACTACACTTGCTATACCACCTCTAGGAGCAGTTGGGGTGGGAACCTCGAACAGGCAGAGCCAACGGATTGAACAGAGGTAAACAATAGCAGTTGGTTGCCCCAACACCATAGCTCCATGTAGAAAAATAAATATCACACCTCTCGATGTCGGTCCACAAAAGAAATAGTCACAGGTCGTAAGTACAACTAGATCCACTCAAAAATGGCAACAATGAAGAAGTATGAAGAACTACTTGTAGTTTTGATGCCACGAGGGCATGGCATATGTTAGGCATGGAGGGATGATGAGCCTAAAAAATGCTCATATTTTGTATGTATTTCATCGATTATTATGCGACAATATAATAGGAACTATGTAATTTTATGAATGATTATGTAATTATTCAATAGAATTGTGTGTGTTATCTAATTTGTGTGTTTTAGTATGTTTTTGTGGAAATGTGGTTGGTTTTGATAGATTTGGATCAGTCGAGGCCTTTCATGGACCTAGAACTCTATTTATTTTGGTATCAAGGCATGATAATTAGGTGCCTTCCTCTTCAAGGAAGGTGCCAAGAGAAGATAGGTGCCTTCCTCTTCAAGGAAGGCACCAAGAAAAGGGTAGGCACCTTCCTCTTCAGGGAAGCCACCAACAGAAGGTATGTGCCTTCCGTATACAAAAGGCACTCAACATACTTAGGCACCTTCTACATAGGGAAGGTGCCCCATACAAGGCAAAGCGCCTTCCGTATAAAGAAGGCACCCACATCAGTAGGTGCCTTATGTAGGAAGAAGGCGCTCAACATCAGTATGTGCCTTCTGCATACGGAAGGCGCCTATCAAAAAGCATGCGAGGAAGGCACCTTCCTCATAGATAAGGCACCTCCATTCTTCACCATTTGACCAAGTAAAGCGAAGTGGGAAGAGTTGACCGATGCCATTCTTGTTCCACATCATGCAAGATAATTCTAGGAGTTACACCAATGAACAAGAACATCTTACCTACGCCAGGTGAAGCATGCACCAATCAACAAACACATAACTGTTAGGAACAAAGCCTATTTTTAGCATATGTCGATTATGTTTACTAGACTATCCTAGTTTATTTTGGACTAAACTACTGTTGCAACTTATTTGTAACAAAATATTTGTGTATGCGCTATATAAACACACACAAACCTCTCTTTTAGACATCCAGAATCCAGAATCTAGATTGAGAATAAATTTTTCATTCTGAGGAGATAGAAACATTGTAATAATTATTTGGCGAATACAATAAATTTTGAGAGTTCCTAACTGTGTGTTTAGCTGGAAGGGAGCTACTAGAGCCTAGGCCCACTCCAAGCCAATATTCCTACCCTTTTATTTATGTTTTCCTAGATTAGTTTCCTGCTTTCATAGGTTTATTTCCTACATTGTTATTTTCATTTTTGTTGTAGGTTTACTTTTATGCACGTATGAATATTTACATTCTTAGGATTTAATTATTCATATATAAATTATTGTGGTGTGGATGAATGATTGACAATATTTTAAACCCCCCAATAGTAGAATTAGATAGACTCATCTCAAAGTGGGTATTTTAAGTGATCTTGTATGAGACACTTCTAAAGTTTATGAAGCTCCTTGGGTTGAAAATTTAAATGATCAGGTAGTGACAAAATAGGAGAAAAATTCACCTGTGTTTGACCTGCAACACCAACATGATGGCAAGCCGAGATTCACACAACAAAACTTCAAATTATTTTTCTATAAATTTCTTAACACAGTATTACAATACCGTCTATCGACATACTTCTTCCTCCTCTCAATATCGAACTCACCATCCCATTCCCTTACAATTTTTGAGTTTTTATCGAGGTCTCGACCCTCTAGGCAATTAATGCCCCACCTGAGAGAATTCATGAAACAAATTCTAAAAGTTCGCTTCCTCGGCAAAGTTTTCAAATTTCCTTCCATTAATGGACAACTGCCCGATCTGCTAAGAAGCTCGCATTAAAGACCCCCTTGACCTGCAACCACCGATTTGGTCAGACTGTCCTCCTGAAACCGCTGTCCATCCAGTTGCCCATGCCCTGCAACTGCTGCTTTGTCAAAATTTTAATGTATGTGTGGCCGACATACTTGTCAGAATATTCCCTTGTGATGGTTATCCTTGTTTTTAATACACGCGCCCCACATAGTTGTCCTAATACACGTGGCTGTCCATGTGTCTAATTTGGCCTTGCCTTCAACAGGTCGTGATGTTGCGACTATCGCGCCTTTGAGCCCTTCATCTTGTGGAGCTGTCGCGATATCGCGACGTCGCGATATCGCGACAAAAGGCCTTCAACTCTACCTTTGCTTTTGAAGTCACGATATCCATGACAAAACTTCCCTTTGCCTCCGTCTTAACTTTTGAAGTCACGATATCGCGACGAAACCTACCTTCACCTTGTCGTAGCCTTTGGAGTTGCGATTTCGTGACATGTCGTGAAATCGTGACATGTAACGATTTCGTGACCCCCCCCAACTTTTGCCTTGGGAAAGAACTTGCTTTACAAAACTTAAACTTCCCCCTTGTTTTACAAAACTTTTGCCTTGGGAAAGAAAAGAAATAAATCAAAATACAAAGTACTTAGAAAAATTTGGTGGATGCAAGATTGCTCTATTGTCGTCGGATGCTCCTACATCAGACACCCGGGGTAAATTAAAAAGTGATCCTCACTTCTATTTTGTTAGGGGAAGACCCAGGCGGTCAACCTCCGTCTTCGACAACCAAGTTGCATCTTCAACAGGTCTGCCCTTCCACTTTATCAAATATTTAGAATACTATTTGTTTCTAGTGCTTCTGCCTTCATGAGCATCTAATATTTCCTCGACCTCGTCTGTGATTGGAGTAGATACTGGAATTTTCCATAATTCTATGCTTGGTACCTCTGTACTCTCTCCCTCATGATATTCCACTAAATTTGAAATGTTAAAAACAGGTGAAATTTCAATCCAACTTGGCAATTCCACTTCATATGCATTGCCTGACTCCCGTTTTTCCAATATTCTGCATGGCCCAAACTTCTTCATCTTCAATTTGTTATAAGTTTTGGCAAGAAATATTTCCTTCTTGAGATGGACCATGACTTCATCTCCTACTTCGAACTCTTTGAACCACCGCTTCTGGTCTGCTCTTGTATTATATTGAGTATTCATTTTTATAATTTGTTTCTTTACTTCTTCATGTAGACTTTTCATATGTTCCACAAATTCCTCCGCCTCGGCACTGCACTTTTCCCCTTTTCCCAATTTTCTTAGCTCAGAAACATTTCTTGGGTTGTTTCCATATATGACCTGGAATGGAGATTTATTTGTGCTCTTATTGACATAATTGTTATATGCAAATTATGCCTGTGGTAAAACCAAATCCCATCCCTTGGGTTTATCTGCTATCAAGCATCTCAGTAAATTACCCAGACTTCTATTTACCACCTTTGTCTATCCATCAGTTTTTGGGTGGTATGTAGAACTGAATTTTAGATCTGTCTTCAACTTCTTCCACAAAGTTCTCCAAAAATATCCAACAAATTTTGTATCTCTGTCAGAAACAATGCTCTTCGATAGACCGTGAAGTCGTACCACTTCCTTGAAAAATAACCCTGCTATGTGAAATGCATCACTTGTCTTCTGGTAGGGAATAAAATTTGCCATCTTGGAAAATATATCAACCACTACAAATACAGAGTCATTTCCCCTCTATGTTCTTAGCAGTCCAAGGATGAAATCCATGCTGATGTCCTCCCATGGCCTCTCAGGTACAGGTAACGGTTGGTATAATCCTATGTTCTGCCTCAAGCCCTTTGCCATCTAGCATATTCTGTAACTTTGCACAAACATTTTCACATCTTGCTAAAGTTGTGGCCAGTAGTAATTTTCATTCACCAGGGCAATGGTCTTATCCCGACCAAAGTGTCCAGCCAGTCCCTTGCTATGCTTTTCCTTGATTAAGTTCTCCTGCATGGAACTCCTTGGAATGCATAATTTACTTCCCTTGAATAACATTCCATCTTGGATTAGAAAATCCAACCATTTTGTCCTATCCATAGTAACAGGTGCCAAGCAAGCTGTCCAGGATTCTGCAAATTCAGGATCTTCAAGATAAAGACCCTTCAGTTCTTTGAATCCTACCACTTCCACTGTCATTTCAATCAGCAGATTTTGCCTTCTACTTAAGGCATCTACAACTCTGTTTGATTTTCCACTTCTATGCTTTAGCATAAAGGTATAGCTTTGGAGGAAGTCAACCCACTTCAAGTGCCTTTGATTTAGTTTTGTTTGGCTATTAATGTACTGTAATGCCTGATGATCAGTGAATAAAACAAACTCTTTTGGCAACAAATAATGCCTCCACTTCTTTAGAGCCTAAACTATAGCATAAAATTCCTGGTCATAAACTGAATACTTTTTTCGAGCATCATTTAGCTTCTCACTAAAATAGGCAACGAGCTCTGCCTTCCTAACTCAAGATGGCCCCTATTGCACTGCCACTGGCATCACAGTCTACCTGAAATACTTTGTTAAATTATGGAAGTGCCAAAATAGGCTGTTCTGTGACCTTTTTCTTTAATGCATCAAAGCTCCTTTCAGCCCCTAAGGTCCACTTGAATTCTTTCTTATCCCCTCTCATTGTTTCTGTGAGGGGTGCACAAATGCTGCTAAAATTTTTAATGAATTTTTTGTAAAAGCTGGCTAGACCATGAAATGATCTTACCTCTATTGTGCTTCTTGTAGTAGGCCATTCCATGATGGCTCTCACCTTCTCTGGGTCCATCTTCAGACCTTCTACTGAGATTACAAATCCCAGGTACACTAACTCCTTTACAAAATTACACTTTTTCAAATTTATTAATAACTGCTCCTCCTACAGCTTCTCAAAAACCCTTCTGATATGCATTAGGTGTTCCTCCAGGGTTCTGCTAAATATTAGTATGTCATCTAAATAGAAAATGACAAATTTTCCTAAAAACTCTTTCAGTACCTCATTCATCAGCCGCATGAAGGTACTTGGTGCATTGGATAGCCCAAATGGCATGACTAACCACTCATACAAGCCCTCCCTGGTCTTGAAGGTTGTCTTCCACTCATCCCCCTCTCTTATGCGGATTTGATGGTAACCACTTTTGAGATCAACTTGGCTCCACTTAAACAATCCATTATGTCATCCATTCTTGGCAATGGAAATTTGTATTTTATTGTGATCTTGTTGATGGCCCGCAAATCTGTACACATTCTCCATTCTCCATCTTTCTTTGGCACCAGCACTGTAGGTACTACGCATGGGCTCAAAATTTCCTGAATCAATCCCTTCTCCAGCAACTCCTGGACCTGCCTGTTTAACTCCTCAGTTTCTACAGGCATCATTCTGTGTGCAGCTTTGTTTGGCAAGCTTGATCCTAGCACCAAATCTATATGGAGGCTGATTTTCCTTACTGGGGGTAAACCCTCAGGCACATTATCAGACACAATATCTAGAAATTCCTCCAATAGATCTAGGACTTATGCTGGGGTATCTTGGCATTCTTTCTCCCTAACTCTAGGAATTATTGCATAACATAAATGTTCATGCTTCAAACCGTCCAAAAATTTTCTCCCTTCAACTAAATAGATTTTGGAGCTGTTACACACCTTTTCATCTGCCTCCTTCATGGGCTTCAGCTTATGGCACATGCCATTCTTCGTCAATGAGTAGGTGTTGGCACGGCTATCATGCACTACACTCCGATCGAACTGCCAGGGCCTTCACAGCAACAAATGGCAAGCATCCATAGGCAGGATGTCACATAGGACCTCATCACAATAATTCCCAATATTAAATTTAACAGAGCATTGCCCACTAACCAAAGCCCTATGGTCCTTCTATAACCACGCGACCCGATATGGATGCGGGTGCTTCTTCCTCTCTAACTGTAATTTGGTAACCATTTCTTCTGAAACCAGGTTATCTGTGCTACCATTGTCAATAATAATATTGCAAATATTACCCGCACATTTACACCTTGTGCAGAATAAGCTTCTCCTCTGATCTGCGTCCTTCTCCTCATTTAACAGGAATATCCTTACGATCATTGCTTCCCCTCTCTCTACTTCTTCAAAATGTTTAGATCCAACATCTTCCTCTACCACAGCAGCTCTGGCTAGACCCTCAGGCCTCTTGTTCGTCCTTTCTTGGTGTTGTGGACATTCGAATGCTCGATGTCATTCTTCACCACAGTGGAAATAGGTCTCATGAAATAATCCTATTCCAAACCCTCATCCAGATCCACCTCGTCCTCTTAGGTAGCTATTCTGATCACGGGGCTAATAAATATCCTCTTCCCTTTGATCCTAGTTACTACTGGCTTCACCAGTCTTCTTCAGATCTTTGTATTTTTCTCCACTGGTTCTACCACCAGTTCTTCCACCATGGCCCCTTCCTCTTTGCTTGCTTTCAAACCGCCTATTTAGATTTTCTTCCACCTTTAGGGCAAATTGGTAAGCATCCTCAATGGTGCTTACCCGAACTAGGCTCAGATATTCTTGTATACTGAGTCTCAACCCATTAATATAACAGGCCACCTTCTCCTTGTTTGCCTCTAAATGTCCAGTTCTAATAGAGATCTTGTAAAACTCCTCGATGTATTCTTGGATAGTTTTGTTTGTCTGTCTCAAACTCTGCATTGTCCTTAGTAGATCCAACTCATAATCTGTCAAAATAAACTGTCTTTTCAGCTTTTCCACCATTCGATCCCATCTTGTTATTCTTTCCTTCCCTCTTCTGTTCCTTTCCAGCTGTATTCCATTCCACTAGATGCTGGCATGACCCTTCAACTTGGTCTTAGCAAATCTGACCTGATTAGGGTCTTTAACCTCCTCATATTCAAAATATTCTTCTAGATCATTTATCCAATCAATCACATCTTCTGGATTTAGGTTTTTGGAATATGTAGAAACCTCCATTTTTGGTTGCTTTTCAATCTGAGAGATGGCTTTGTAAAACTTGGCTTGTGTAGGATCCACAACCTCTTCTTCTTCCTTAGACTGGTCTTCTTCTTCATCAACTTCATCTTCACTTTCCTCATCCCTTTCGGGCTTGTGCCTTCTACGTAGCTCTTCTTGTAGGGCCTAAACTTGCCTTTGCAAAGCTCAAAAGTCTTCTGCCAGCACCATATTTCTTACTCCACCATGGTTTCTTCATGGAGGCATTTTTCTTTCTTCCCTTACAAATCCTTCCATAGATCCTGGTGTAACTGCCTCTCTTTCGGCGATCTGTTACACGCTCAGGAGCTCCCGCTCTGATACCACTTGATGGCAAGCCAAGATTCACACAACAAAACTTCAAATTATTTTTTTGTAAATTGCTTAACACAGTCTTACAATACTGTCTACCGAAATACTTCTTCCCCCTCTTAATATCGGACTCACCATCCCCTTCCCTTACAATTTTTGAGTTTTTATCGAGGTCTCGACCCTCTAGGCAATTAATGCACCACCTGAGAGAATTCATGAAACAAATTCTAAAAGTTCGCTTCCTCGGCCAAGTTTTCAAATTTCCTTCCATTAATGGACAACTGCCCGATCTGCTAAGAATCTCACATTCAAGACCCCCTTGACCTACAACCGTCGATTTGGTCAGACTGTCCTCCTAAAATCGTTGTCCATCCAGTTGCCCATGCCCTACAACTGCTGCTTTGTCAGAATTTTAATGTATGCATGGCCGACATACTTGTCAAAATATTCCCTTGTGATGGTTATCCCTGTTTTTAATACACGCGCCCCACACAGCTGTCCAAATACACGTGGCTATCCACATGTCTAATTCGGCCTTGCCTTCAATAGGTCACGATATCGTGACATGTCGTGATATCACGACTATTGTGCCTTCAAGCCCTTCGTCTTGTGGAGCTATCGTGATATCGCGACGTCATGATATCGTGACAAAAGGCCTTCAACTCCGCCTTCGCTTTTGAAGTCGTGATATCGCGACATCATGATATCACGACGAAACTTGCCTTTGCCTCCATCTTAACTTTTGAAGTCACGATATCATGACGTCGCGATATCACGACGAAACCTGCCTTCGCCTTGTCGTAGCCTTTGGAGTTGTGATTTTGCGACCCCCCCCCAACTTTTGCCTTGGGAAAGAACTTGCTTTACAAAACTTAAACTTCCCCCTTGTTTTACAAAACTTCTGCCTTGGGAAAGAAAATAAATAAATCAAAATACAAAGTACTTAGAAAAATTTGGTGGATGCAAGATTGCTCTATTGTCGCTGGATGCTCCTGCATCACAACATTTATATTATTTATATTAATAGAATTTGTAATAGGATCATGAAACCTTGGATAATATTAAATTTATAATAGGGTATAAGATAAAAAACCCTATTCCAACTCTCGAATGCAATAATTATAACTTATACTATTATGTCTAAGTAGTTGGAATAAACAAATGGTATTGTTCCCCTATTTTACTTACAAAAACTAGTATAACCAAAAATTTAAAAATTAACATAAGATGGTTCCATTAGAAAAATTATGCATTATAATATAAATATTTTAATATACATGAATCCTTCATAAGAACAACATTTAAATACTAGATGTGTCCTTTTAATTCAAATTAATTTAGATAAGAAACTTAAGCAAAAACTATGGAGACAATATTGATAAATATATAGATACTCATATATTAGTCATAAACATTTAATCAACATGTAAGTATATACATTTTATTTATATTGAGTAATGTATAAACATAATATGGAATACCCATATACTTGACTTCATCATATCAATTTAAACACATTATTTTAAAATGGAAAGAATCCAAAAAGAATGCCATTATCACCATGCAAAATTGTCATACAAGGGAATGAAAGGAAATATAATTTCAACTATCATTGCATAGTAATGTGACTTGTCTACTCAATTTATAATATAGGTCAAAATGATTGTATGTATTCACAAGCTCTTGAAAACCTAGTTAGCTTACCATTTTTCTAAAATTTTGTACTCTACAAAGGAAAATGACTTGGAGGGTGGCCAAAGCATCATAGCAACATAAAAATGCTAGTGATAGCTCAAATATGTTAATTCAAAGCTACATTATAGGATGGTAAATGTAATCAATTTTAGACTTTCCTAAAGCATGACAATATCTAAAAACTTATAGGGATATGAAAACTAGAATGACATGATTCTGACATTTCCTAAGTTTAGAACAAGTCAAATTTGGGTCTTCCAAATGCTCATGACAACAAAAGCACTCTAGGACTTTGAAAACCAGAAGACTAGAATGAAACAAAGCTAGAATTTTCAAACACTTACATCATCGTAAGCAAGCCTAAAAGTGCACAAAATCAAAATATTAAAGCACTACCTAAAAATATGAGAAGTTGGACATTCTAAGAAATGATGTTAGTGAAATCCCCCAAAAGTATAAATTTATGTAAAAAACCTTTGAACCAATCTCAATAACCTAACATCGCTATAAATTTTGGCATCAACTTAAGTCGACTTAGGAGCATTACTTTTATCTAGCTTACTCCTATCAAAAGTTATAACTGCTCATGACTTCTAAACCACTTGAGCAAAGGTTGTTGGAGTTGATAGTGACATGTCTAAAAAATTGTTGTAACAACTAAGTAAATTGAAAATATGATGGTTGGAGATTTATGAACCTACTAAAGGCATGAAGAAGAGAAAGCTAAAAGAAAGAAATTTAGAAACACTACATTAGTGAAACTAGCAATAAATACTTCTAATTGGTATAGAATATAAAAGTGATATTCACTCCCATGAGCATTTCTTACCAGTCTATTTTATAATAGGTCTGTAACAAAATTTTAAAAAACTTGAGCTAGAAGATTCATATAGAAGCTTATAAATAGCTCAATTAAACTCATAATAAAGGTTGGCTCTATATCAATTTCTTGATTGTATATTGTATGATGGCTACTACTAATTAATAAAAACTAAAGTTATTTGACATCCATTTTTATTTTGTTTATAAGTTTTTATGAATGAGTGATATGCTCTAATACATTTTTGTTGCACTTTGTGACTTGTGAATTCTACTAAAGTGAATTATGCTTATTGGATCGCTAATTGGACTATGTTTTTTAGGGTATTCAAAATGATAGGGCATATAACCAATGCTTATAAATTATGTAAATGATTTCAACTGTGGGTGGTCTATTAAGTTATACATACATTTGATTGTGTAATATTCTTATGTTGTATACATTCAGTGTTGTTACACTATACCCATGCATCCTTTAAGTAATTTTTTAACCCTTACCTCTTTCTAATTCTTCCATTTCTTAAATTTTTACTAAACCTCTATTTTAATTTTGTTACATATTATAAGGATCTAGCCTTATCCAAAGGTTGAGCCTTGGAGAAATCTTAGTCATGCAATATTATCCAAAGCATAGGGCACATTTTATTGACAAGGTAGATTTTGGATTAAGAGTTTTAACATGCTCGATGGGATAAATTTCATTAAGTCACCCATTGTAAAGAACATATTAAAATATCCAAAGTAAATACACGTCATGATGAACCAAGAGTTTTGGCATACTCGATGGGAAGAATTTCATCAAGTCATCCACAAAAAATAACATGCTAAAATATCCAAGTGAATACACATCATGTTGAACCAAGATTTTTGGCATGGTTGCTAGGATAGATCTATCCCACCCATAAATGAGTATACTAAAATATTGAAAGAAAAAATATTATGTGCTATCTAAGATCTTTGGGATAGAATATATCAAATTTATTTCACTCACCTAGAGGACTCAAGATTCTAGTGAACAGTCTTAACATCTTAAGAAAAGAATGCATATTCACCTAATGACTCCACTTATGAAAGAACTAGAGATATTGGAAAATCCATTAGTGATAGAACCTAGAATTACATAGTGACTAAAATGGATGCTACGAGAATCAACTTCAAAAAAATTGTCAGATAAATTTATCTTGCTTAAAATAATATTGAACCCCTTGATATCTTGGATCTTAATGAAATTCCCCAAGATGTTTTAAAGGCCTTACCCATTTATAATAGCAATAGGAAAATGACCTATTAGAATTATAAAGATGTGGTTGTTTTGGCCTTCATCTATAATGTAGCCTTTGAAGATGTGATGGTAATACTTCTTTCTTGATCCATTCAAGGTAAAGTGTTGCTATGGGACCACTCCTTAGAGGAAAATAACATTAGGACATGGGATGATCTAAAAAAACCCTCATAATAGAGTTTTATTAGCTAGGATAATCATTCCTAAAACTCACCTAACTTTCCTTTATTCAAATATTCCCTCACAATAACATTATAGATTCTAACACTTGGTTCAAAATAACCTGGATAAGTATCCCTTAGTAAATATGATCATCTCATGTCCAAGGTTACATTTACTAATTCATACCCTCACCCTAGACCTAAGCCTTCTGATGTAGTAGTTCAATAAAAAAATATTCATGTAAATTTTTTAAATAGCCAACATTATATAGAATATGTTCATCTTTATGGGAAAAATCACTTGTATAATCACCATGTGGGATATTCCTTAGGTCCATCAAATAAATCCATACGATTATTTTCCAATCATACCTTCTCCATGACATAATATGTTTCCCAAACCATATCCCTCTCATCCATGTCTGATAGAGAATACACCTACCATACCCACCCTAGAATCTTGGATAGTACAAGAATTAAAAAAATCTAATTTAAAGTTTAACTAATGAGCTCAATGTTGTGGAAAGATAATATGCTAAAGCAAGATTTGATGTACATCCTCAAAATGTGTCTTTTCCAAGAGATCTAATTGTTAGGGCGTGAAGCATTAGAAAAATATATTCAACATAGGAGATAATAAATAGTACAAACTAAGGCTAAGAATAGCCTTTAGGAGATATTATCCTAAACTAATGCTAACAACTATGCACTTAGCAAAATAAGCGCTAACCACTAACCAACTAGGGAGTTAACATAGTCAAGTTGACTACGACTACCTAGTTACCATAAGATATTCTAAACAATGAATATCTTCATGGTAGAAAGTAAAAACATGTGGTAAAAAGTAAGAAATTACTTTTTACCATGTGGTAAAATAAAATCTATATAATGTAGCAAATAGGTAATTATCCCAAATGATGGAATTACTCTAACATCCCCTCTTATTACATTATTTGGTAATGTATATAAGTATCCCAATATAGTGAAAAAAATGTTGATCTATTGGTTCTTGCTCCGTCGTAGTGCTCTAGCTGCTTCTAAGCAAAAAGTGGGTCATTCCTCACTTTGTCTTCACACCAATGAATGTCCTTATAGTAATCTTGTCATCTAACCAAATCACATGGGTAACTAGCTGCTATAATCACTAGGTGTAGTAGAGTAGATAACTTCATACGAGGTTCATTCAGTTACAAAATGAGTTTTCAAAAGATAAGGTAGCTAAGGTGTCGATCGCTGTTGAAAATGCACCCTTATAAGTTTCCCCATTTTTGCAAAACATGTTGTAATGAAATTCCTGAAATAAGTGTGACTAAGGTGTTGGTCACTGCTGAAAATGCACCCTTATAAGTCTTCTTCCCTTTTTACAAAAAAATGTGAAGAAAATCAACATATATCCCCATTTAATTGCAAAATATGTGCAACACAAGAAGCTTTGTGAAATATTTTACAAATATTTCCTCCTAGGCAATTTTACACAAGAAAGTTCCCTCCTTTTGTTACAAGAACTTCAAAAAATAAGAGTTTGCTATTTATGAAGACTAAAAGAGGTAAAAAAAACCTTTATTACAAGTACTTCAAACAAAAAACTTATGCTATTTATGAAGCCTAAAAAAAAGAGAGAGGAAATGGTGCTTTGCTTAAGGTGACAAAATGCATTTCCCTCTACAATATTGTCTTAGCAATGAGCACTATGTGTGCTCTATTTGAACCATAATCAAAATAAGAATGAGACACTTCACTAGAAACATTGCCTTTGTGTTCCTTCTATGATGTGCCTTTGCCTTTCATCTTAGTTTTCCATGTTGAATAATTAGGACCTTTAAGAAATTGTGTATCAGTTAAGTATTTGATAGTTGCCATGATGGTCCTAGAATTTGCACTAAGATGATCTTTCTTTCACTCTTAAGTGATATTTAATGGAACCTGCCTAAAAATTCTCTTGAAGAGAGATAATCAGTTGGAGGAAATTAAGCCAAACAAATAGAGTGAATTAGGGGTTTTTGTTTGTAGGAGAGAATATCAAGTGAATATTGGCTTTAAATTTGTGCAATGGTTAACACAAATTTATTAGTGAAATTTTGGGGTATGGAGTGTTCTTGATTCTATGACTTATAATTACAAAAGAAATAATGCAATAATCAAACAATAATGCCCACAAAATTCTTATCACCTAGGTGTCGGATGCAACCGAAAATGCACCTAATTTGCCAATGAAGGTGTCCAGTAAAATCGAAATGCACCTTTAATTTTTGCAACAAATTTTAGATTTTGTGTTGTGCAAAAATTTGATATATTATGTCTCCTCTTATTTTCCAAATTTGCAAAGAATGTGGCATAAAACAATTGCCTTTTCTTTTTATTTTACAAATTTAACAAGTTTGGTTTTATTTTAAAGTGCTCCTCACTTTTGTGTTACAAATTTGCAAAAGAAATATAATTTCTTGTCTTCCCCCATTTATTTTGCAAATTTAACAAATAGCACTCCTTCCAAGATAAGTCGACACACGACCCACTTTTGAAAGGATTTCATAACCAGTCGACAAACGACTTGGTTTTTATGGACCCAATGTCACAATGTCTTCTCAATTTTTGCAAAAAAA
The DNA here is from genome assembly GCA_028583015.1 of Wollemia nobilis. Lineage (NCBI taxonomy): Eukaryota > Viridiplantae > Streptophyta > Pinopsida > Araucariales > Araucariaceae > Wollemia > Wollemia nobilis. Next base: position 3,983,876 of record JAQPPZ010016614.1, on the reverse strand, counting down.
TAATAAAATGTGCAATACATGTATTATATCCTCCCTTAGAGAAAAACAAATGCACACTTTTGCCTTTGAATTTTACAAAATTGTGTCTCCTTGTTTTCTAATTTTGCAAGAAATAATCAAATTTATTTGATGTTATCCTTCTTGTATTTTGCAAAACTAACAAGGTTGAGAAGATTTTGAAGGCTCTCTAATTTTTCAAGATAATTTGTGCTATTGAATGTCTTATATCCCTTTTGGAGGAGAAAACAAAAAATAACACTAGTCCTTGTATTTTGAAAAAAATAGCCTATTAACTTTCTATTTTTAATGTATAAATATAATAAATTTTAGCATAATGTAACTTAATAATAAAATATTTTAGTTAAAAATCATCTTAATTTGACAAAAAATGAATTTTAAACAATAAAATATTAAAATATTAAGGAAATTCACTAAAAACTATTAAAAAAATAGATAAACCTTGAGCTTTTTGAATGCACTTTTGGAATGTCAAAAAAAATATTTTTGACACCACGGGGAGTTGAATAGGTGACCCCGCAGTTATATGCACCCCCCCGACTGGCACTCCGCCAGTCAGGCTAACCCACCTGTTGGGTTAGTGAAGGCTACAACATTCAATTTGAAGGCTTAGACTTCGGTGGGATGCAAAAATAATAATTTGGGACTTTTAGTCCCACATCGATAGGGTAGGCATGATGTTGGTGTTTAAAACCACCAATGCCCCCTTATCCATTCGATTTCCTGTAGGCAATCGATCTCCCGCCTGCAACCTTTTGCCGACCACAAACCCTATAAGCTTTAGCCAACTCAACTACACTCCAATGAATTACTACCAACTCAACAATACTCCAACAAATTTATTAATGCCACATTAGTCTGCCCGTCATTCCGTTGAATGGATGCCACTTATCAGTCTGATTGCCACCTCAAACATTGTTGTCATGGTCGTTATAGCCATGTGTCTAGTCCATTCTAGGTCAGCCTTAAGAGTTGTGTTGTTCATTCTAGGTGTCCACCTATCACCACGTCAGCTCCTGCTTCTAGAGTCATACTATTAGAGTGATGTCAGTCTATTCCATGTATGACTCTTGCCCTCCTTGGTGGTAGCTCCTACCCTATTAGAGTTTGTTTGGGTCAGGGAATCAAAGTATGTTCTTCGGTCTGGCGATAGTAGTCAGGTCGAGTGTAGGAGACTCATCTTTGGTAATTTGGTTGGAGGGCTTCTTGGTGGCTGGTTGCTAGAGGCTAGACTCCAGTCACAAACTTGTGAGAGCATGCCTGCCTGAGGTCTTAGGGTTGTCATTGTCAGTGCCTGAACCTACTGTCAGGACCAAGCCCTCATCATCAGTTATCAGAGAAAAGTCTTTGATAATAGCTCCAGTTGGCCGATTGGTGTGGTCCTTGCCCTCATGTGGGCTGCCCGATGATGTGGGCTACCCCAAATGGGCCTATCATGCTTGACAAGTCTAAAAACCACCTACTATCATATCTATGGGCCTACGGGTCATTTCAACACTAAGACAAAAAAAAATTATGCATAGGTCCAGCTTCTAGATGCCTCGAAATGCATGCATGTCCAGGGGGTCCCGAGTTCCCCTGGTCCATATGGAACGAATTGCTACCGCTTTGTCCAATTCTAATGCCTACGCAATCGGAGTGAGAGGCAATTGCCCACTTTGATACCAATATTAGGGCGTGAAGCATTAGAAAAATATATTCAACATAGGAGATAATAAATAGTACAAACTAATGCTAATAATAGCCTTTTGGAGATATTATCCTAAACTAATGCTAACAACTATGCGCTTAGCAAAATAAGTGCTAACCACTAACCAACTAGGGAGTTAACGTAGTCAAGTTGACTACGACTACCTAGTTACCATAAGATATTCTAAACAATGAATATCTTCATGGTAGAAAGTAAAAACATGTGGTAAAAAGTAAGAAATTACTTTTTACCATGTGGTAAAATAAAATCTACCTAATGTAGGAAATAGGTAATTATCCCAAATGATGGAATATTACTCTAACACTAATGTTGTGTAGTAAAAAAATCGGTGAGGAAACTAAATATAGGAGGAATTTCCTAGTCTCAATTCTACTCAAATATTGCTTTTCATTACAATGATAATGACTACTAGATTTATCGATCTCATTTCTACTCAAATATAGATCAAGGAACAAGTGATTCTATAGCTCTTTCAATGGATATAGAAAAATATTTTGTAAAGTATGGATTGACCATGGTTGATCTGAATAGTATGGGTGAAAAGTTTGGTCTTCTTTGTCAACATATAATCATAAGAATAGAAATCTATAAAATATGATATAGTATACAGAGTAGAGGAGGGAAAAAGATGAAGAAGTAGAGCCAAAATTGGCACTATGTCCATAGATAAGGAAATGGGGGAAAAGAAAACTGGAGTTGTGTGCTAGGATAAAAGGTCTAAAAATTCTAAGTTTGGAAACATTGCTATTGAACCAACAAAGGAAAGAGACTTATTGAAGTTTATATTTACCATGCATAATGAGAATATAGAGGGTAGAAATAGTTGAACAATATAAAAAAATGTTCAAGCAACCAGTACAAGGACTAGAGCTACTAAATGAAACCAAAGATAACATCATGATAGAAGTGAAAAGTCTAAAAGAAAATTTGTTAGTTTCCAAATAAGTGAATTATGTTGAAGTAGCTCTAAAGGATTTAAAATTTGATAAGACCATTTCCTAGGACTCTAATTCAGTATACAAGAAACTACTACTTGGTATGGGTAAGAGTGATCCTATGCTCTTTTATCCATCATTATACCTAAAATATTGGGTGTAAAATCGAAATTTCAAATTTGAAATTTGGGGCAACTTGCGAAGGTCATAACTTCACGCTCGTTGACCCAATTGACTATTACAACATATTTTCAAAAACAACATGAAACGAGCTAAGCAGGGCGACCCTTGGCTCCTCGCGCCAAGGCCCGCGTCTAGCCGAAAATCCTCAAATTCGACCTCTAAGACCAAAAAACACATACAATCCACTGAAAACCAGAAATGCTAAAAGGAGCCAAAGCTTTCCACTACTTTCATGCTGATAATGAAGATCCCAAAAGAAGAACCCTTTTACAATTTCAAAAATTCCTACTTATGCCCTATTTTCCCCTTTTTTCCCACCTAAAACTTGAAATTTTAAATTTCAAATTTGGGGCAACTTGCGGAGGTCATAACTTCGCGCTCATTGACCTGATTGACTATTATAGCATATTTTTGGAAACAACATGAAACGAGCTAAGCGGGCCGACCCTTGGCTCTACGCGCCAAGACTCGCGTGTAGTTGAAAATCCTCAAATTTGACCTCTAAGACCAAAAAACACATACAATCCATTGAAAACCACAAATGCTAAAAGGAGCCAAAGCTTTCCATTAATTTCATGCTAATAATGAGTATCCCAAAAGAAGAGCCCTTTTACAATTTCAAAAATTCCTACTTATGCCCTATTTTCCCCTTTTTTCCCACCTAAAACTTGAAATTTCAAATTTGAAATTTGGGGCAACTTGCAGAGGTCATAACTTCGCAATCGTTGACATGATTGACTATTACAACATATTTTCAGAAATGGCATGAAACGAGCTAAGCGGGGCGACCCTTGGCTCTTCGCGACAAGGCTCACATCTAGTCGAAAATCCTCAAATTTGACCTCTAAGACCAAAAAACACATACAATCCACTAAAAACCATAAATGCTAAAAGAAGCCAAAGCTTTCCATTACTTTCATGCTAATAATGAGGATCCCAAAAGAAAATCCCTTTTACAATTTCAAAAATTCCTACTTATGCCCTATTTTACCCTTTTTTCCCACCTAAAACTTGAAATTTCAAATTTGAAATTTGGGGCAACTTGCAAAGGTCATAACTTCGTGCTCGTTGACCCGATTGACTATTACAGCATATTTTCAGAAACAACATGAAACAAACTAAGCGAGGTGACACTTGGCTCCTCACACCAAGGCTCATGTCTAGCCAAAAATCCTCAAATTCTACCTCTAAGACCAAAAAACATATACAATCCATTGAAAACTAGAAATGCTAAAAGGAGCCAAAGCTTTCCATTACTATCATTCTAATAATGAGGATCCCAAAAGAAGAGCCCTATTACAATTTCGAAAATTCCTACTTATGTCCTTTTTTCGCCTTTTTTCCCACCTAAAACTTGAAATTTCAAATTTGAAATTTGGGGCAACTTGCGAAGGTCACAACTTCGTGCTCGTTGACCCGATTGACTATTACAGCATATTTTTAGAAATGGCATGAAACGAGCTAAGCGGGGTGACCCTTTCCTGTTCGCGCCAAGGCTTGCACCGAGAAAAAAATCCTCAAATTCGACCTCTAAGACTAAAAAACATATACAATCCACTGAAAACTAGAAATGCTAAAAGGATCCAAAGCTTTCCATTACTTTCTTTCTAATAATGAGGATCCCAAAAGAAGAGCCCTATTACAATTTCAAAAATTCCTACTTATGTTCTATTTTCCCCTTTTTTCCCACCTAAAACTTGAAATTTCAAATTTAAAATTTGGGGCAACTTGCGGAGGTCATAACTTCACGCTCATTGACCTGATTGACTATTACAACATATTTTCGAAAACAACATGAAACGAGTTAGGCAGGGCAACACTTGGCTCTTTGCGGTAAGGCTCGTGTCTAGCTGAAAATCCTCAAATTCGACCTCTAAGACCAAAAAACACATACAATACACTGAAAACTAGAAATGCTAAAAGGAGCCAAAGCTTTCCATTACTTTCATGTTGATAATGAGGATCCCGAAAGAAGAGCCCTTTTACAATTTCGAAAATTCCTACTTATGCCCTATTTTCCACCTTTTTCCCACCTAAAACTTGAAATTTCAAATTTGAAATTTGGGGCAACTTGCGGAGGTCATAAATTCTCTCTCGTTGACCCAATTGACTATTACAACATATTTTTGGAAACAACATGAAACAAGCTAAGCAGGCCGAACCTTGGCTTTTTGCGGTAAGGCTTGTGTCTAGCCGAAAATCCTCAAATTCGACCTCTAAGACCAAAAAACACATACAATCCACTGAAAACCAGAAATGCTAAAAGGAGCCAAATATTTCCATTACTTTCATGCTGATAATGAGGATCCTAAAAGAAGAGCCCTTTTACAATTTTGAAAATTCCTACTTATGCCCTATTTTCCCCTTTTTTTCCACCTAAAACTTGAAATTTCAAATTTGAAATTTTGGGTAACTTGCGGAGGTCATAACTTCGCGCTCCTTGACCCGATTGACTATTACAACATATTTTTGGAAACAACATGAAATGAGCTAAGCGAGCCGAAACTTGGAACTTCGCGGTAAGGCTTGCATCTAGCCAAAAATCTTCAAATTCAACCTCTAAGACCAAAAAATACATACAATCCACTAAAAACCAGAAATGCTAAAAGGAGCCAAAGCTTTCCATTACTTTCATGTTGATAATGAGGATCCTAAAAGAAGAGCCCTTTTACAATTTCCTAAATTCCTACTTATGCCCTATTTTCCCTTTTTTTCGCACCTAAAACTTGAAATTTAAAATTTAAAATTTTGGGCTACTTGCGGAGGTCATAACTTCATGCTCGTTGACCCGATTGACTATTACAACATATTTTTGAAAACAACATGAAACAAGCTAAGTAGGGAGACCCTTGGATCTTCACGCCAAGCCTCGTATCTAGCTGAAAATCCTCAAATTCGATGTCTAAGACCAAAAAATATATACAATCCTTTGAAAACCAGAAATGCTAAAAGGAGCCAAAGCTTTCTATAACTTTCATGCTAATAATGAGGATCTCAAAAGAAAATCCCTTTTAAAATTTTGAAAATTCCTACTAATGCCCTATTTTCCCCTTTTTTCCCACCTAAAACATGAAATTTCAAATTTGAAATTTGGGGCAACTTGTGGAGGTCATAACAACATATTTTTGGCATGAAATCTATTGTTGTTGATTGCTTTTCCAATATTTTTGTTGCTACTCCTCTTGACTCAGCTTCACAACAAAATGTTCTTCAAGCAATCCCTTCTCTTATCACTTCTAAGGAGAACTCTATTTTGACTGCTCCTGTTACTATCAATGAGCTTCGACAAGTAGATTTTAAAATGCAAAAAGGGAAAACCCCAGGACCTGATGGTTTTCCTATTGAGTTCTACCAAGAGTTCTGGGATATCCTTCATGTTGATTTATTAGAGGTGGCGGAAGAAGCTAGGAAATCCAAAGAAATTTTGAAGGTTATCAATAAAACTTATATTACTCTTGTTCCAAAAGCTCAAGAGGTTGATCATATCTCAACTTTTAGACCTATTGCTTTATGTAATGTTCTTCTCAAAATTATTACTAAAATCATGGCAGAAAGGTTGAAGCCTCTTTTACATAAGATTATTTCCCGAGAGCAAGGGGGATATGTGGAAGGACGTCAAATAGTAGATGAGATAGTTCTTTCTCAGGAAGCCATCCATTCCATGGATATGCAAAATTCTCCTTCTATGTTCATCCGATTAGACTTATCCAAAGCTTATGACAGAGTGGATTGGCACTTCCTTATCAAAGTTTTGAGGCAATTTGGTTTCTCTAAGGATTGGATGGATTGGATTATGGTATGTATATCTTCAGTTTCCTACTTAGTTCTTATCAATGGCAGACCTTCTCAATCTTTCCTAGCTTCCAGAGGTATTAGGCAAGGTGACCCACTATCCCCTTATTTATTCATAATTCTTACTGAATGCTTGGGTAGGACTATAACCAAAAAGAGGGAAAACAAAACCCTTGAGGGAGTTACCATTGCTCATGGAGCTAGACCTATCTCTCATCTTCAATTTGTAGATGACTCTACCCTTTTAGGTAAAGCTACAGTTAAGGAAGCTTCTAATATTAAGCAAATCATTAGCTATTTTTCTAAGGCTACTGGGAAGTTGATCAATGAAGACAAATCTAAAGTTATTTTCTTTCAACTGCTCTGCTAGACAGGGAATCCATGGTCTTGGATAAATTAAGATATAAGAAGACCTCTCTTCCAATCACTTATTTAGGTATTCCCATAAATATTCAAAGGCAAAAAAATAAAGATTGGAATTGGTTGTTGGACAAAGTCAAGAAGAAAATTGGAAAGTGGACCAACAAGTGGCTTTCTTCTGGGGGTAGAATCACCTTGGTAAAATTAGTACTTCAAGCTATTCCTATTTATGTTTCTTCAATTTTGAATATCCCAAAGGTTGTTCTTCGAGAATTGGATCAAATCAGTCATCATTTCCTTTGGAGTGATACTAAGGAGAAAAGAAAATGGGCCTTGGTGAAATGGGATACTTTATGTCTTCCTAAGAGTGAAGGGGGTTAGGATTTCAGTCTTCAATTAATAAAAACAAAGCTTTAGCTACTAAATTATATTGGAGGATGTTGCATAACCCCAATGCTCTTTGGGCCAATAATCTCCATGCTAAATATGTTGAGAACAAAAGTCCTGAAGACCTTGTTCGCTATCAACTTCCTACCAAAGGTTCTCCCATTTTAGCAGTTCTTAAGACTGGTGAGGATTTGATAAAGAAAAAATTATTTTGGATCATTCATAATGGTCAACATGCAAATTTTTGGACAGATTCTTGGGATGGTCACAAGCCTTTGATAACTTAGTTTCTCGATTGGAGGCCTTGGATGGAGGAGCTTCACCGAGCTAATTGGATAAAGGTGGCTAATTACTGTCGATACCATACTGGTAATTCAAAGGTTGGTAGATATTGGATCCCTATTGAGGAATGGCCTATTCAAATCCTAGAAAGGCAAAGACAAGATATCCAAGGCATCCTTCATATGAGATCCCTCTCTTGGTCCCATGAAAAATATTGTTTTGGATGGAACAACACTACTAAGGGTGAGTATTCAGTTGCTCAAGGTTATCTGACCTTATGCCATAATAATCCCAACCATTCTTCTGACATATTTTCTCAATTGTGGGCTCAAAATCTCTGGCCTAAGGTGAGGTTCTTTAATTGGCTTTTATTGCATCGTAGGGTGCTTACTTGGTGAGCAACTTATGAAGCATGGTTTTCATGGCCCTTTTAGATGTGAAATGTGTGAAGAGAATGTAGAAAATATCAACCATATTTTTATTGAGTGTACTTTAGCCTCTGAACTATGGAGGAGAATGGCAACTTTACTTGGCTTACAGTGGTCCAATTTTTTCACTTTTGAATAGCTTTGGAGGGATTGGCCTAATCAAGAGGGTGTTGATCATTTTATTAGGCAATTAGTTTGGATGGGTTCTACCATTCTTCTTTGGAATATTTGGAATGAAAGGAACAACCAAATTTTTAATCAATATAGGAAGGATATTCACTATATTTGGCAAAAGACCATAGCCAACTTAGTTGAATTAGTCCATCAACTCCTTAATCACCCCCAAAACTCCCACCAAATATGGGATCAAGTGATGCAAATATTGAAGATTAAACCTTCTAAGGGCAACCAACTTAAAGGGAATGTGAGTATTAGTAAGATGGATAGGACTAGAAATTGGCAACCTCCTCCTAAGGATTTTGGAAAATTCAATACTGATGGAGCCTCTAGAGGGAACCCTGGAAAAGCCAGTGTGGGAGGAATTGGTAGAATTTCAGATGGCTCCCTGGTTTTTACTTTTGCTGAGAATTTGGTTATTCTTTCCAATAACCTTGTTGAGGGGTATGGTATCCTTAGAGGCCTTCAAGGAGGCTACTAAGGTTGGTTGGGAAAAGGTGTTAGTTGAGTCGACTCTCAACTTATGATTAATCTCTTGAAGACTCCTTCTAAGAATCATAAGGTGGATTGGAGAATAAAAAGAATTATTGAGAAGATTCGGTTAATCCAGATGGGATTTTTGAAAGTTGATTACAATAATGTGGTCAGAGATCAAAACAAGAGTGCTGATGCTTTAGCTAATTGGGCTTTGGACAAAGGTGATCTTACTTGTTATGGCCACCCTCCTATATGGTGGGCTTCTCAAATTACGGAAGCTCTTCTTTCTATCATTTCTTTGGATGGCTCCAGTTCTGAAGGTACCTAGTTTCTTCTTGTTTTTTTTTTTTTTGTTTCTCTTTGGTTCATTTAGTTTTTTTAGTTCCCTAGCTCATTCTATTCTTTATTTTGTTTCCTCTGTTGATTCTTGCATTAATAGTCTTCGGTCTAGATAGGTCATTGTTTTGTTCTTTTTTTTTTTCTTTTGTCTTCTTTGTTTTTTTGTTTAGTTTTTTAAGGTGGGTGGGTTCTTTTGTTTTTTTTTGTTTTGTGTTCTTTGTGTTGTTTTTTGTTGTTCTTGTGTTTTTGTTGTTTTGTTTTTTTTTTTTATGTTTTTTGTTATTGTTCTTGTGTTTTTTCATTCTTGTTCTTGGGTTTCTCTTTGTTTGTGTTATTTCATTTTTTTTATGTGTGAGTGTCTTCTATGTATTTTGTTTTTGTTTTTTGTCTGTTGTTGGTTGTTTTTATTTTTATTTTATTTTATTTTTTAGGTTTTGGTTGTGTTTATTTTTCTTGTTTTTTTGGGTTATGTCTTTGTAGTGTTCTATTGTTTTTGTCTTGTTTGTGTTTTGTTATGTGGTTCTTGTGTTTTTCTATGTGGTTTGTGTTGTGGTTTCTTTTATCTTATTGTGCATGTTTGGTTGTGCTTTTGGTTTTGACACACTCAAGGAGCATGTTTTTTATTTTATTTTATTATTTTTGTTGTTATTTACTTTTTTTAATTTGGTTTTGTGTGTTTGTTTGCTCCTTGAGTATGTCAAAGGTGGTAGGCCAGGTCCGAGTCCTGGGCGTTTTTGGCGGAATGGATACCCTTTCCTCCTTGGGTCTTACCCGAAAGTGGCATCCCTTTTGGGATGTTTTCCACAAAAAAAAAAAAAAAAACATGAAATAAACTAAGCGGGGTGACACTTGGCTCCTCGCACCAAGGCTCGTGTCTAGCCAAAAATCCTCAAATTTGACCTCTAAGACCAAAAAACATATACAATCCACTGAAAACTAGAAATTCTAAAAGGAGACAAAGCTTTTCATTACTTTCATTCTAATAATGAGGATCCCAAAAGAAGAGCCCTATTACAATTTCGAAAATTCCTACTTATGTCCTTTTTCCTTTTTTTCCCACCTAAAACTTGAAATTTCAAATTTGAAATTTGGGGCAACTTGCGGAGGTCACAACTTCATGCTCGTTGACCCGATTGACTATTATAACATATTTTCAAAAATGGCATGAAACGAGCTAAGCGAGGCGACCCTTGCTTGTTCGCACCAAGGCTTGCACCTAGCCAAAAATCCTCAAATTCGACCTCTAAGACCAAAAAACATATACAATCCACTGAAAACCAGAAATACTAAAAGGAGCCAAAGCTTTCCATTACTTTCTTTCTAATAATTAGGATCCCAAAAGAAGAGCCCTATTACAATTTCAAAAATTCCTACTTATGTCCTATTTTCCCCTTTTTTCCCACCTAAAACTTGAAATTTCAAATTTGAAATTTGGGGCAACTTGCGAAGGTCATAACTTCGCGCTCGTTGACCTGATTGACTATTACAACATATTTTCAAAAACAACATGAAACGAGCTAAGCAAGGCGACCCTTGGCTCCTCGCGCAAAGGCCCGCATCTAGCCGAAAATCCTCAAATTTGACCTCTAAGACCAAAAAACACATACAATCCACCAAAAACTAGAAATGCTAAAAGGAGCCAAAGCTTTCCACTACTTTCATGCTGATAATGAGGATCTCGAAAGAAGAGCCCTTTCACAATTTCAAAAATTCCTACTTATGCCCTATTTTCCACTTTTTTCCCACCTAAAACTTGAAATTTCAAATTTGAAATTTGGGGCAACTTGCGGAGGTCATAACTTCACACTCGTTGACCCAATTGACTATTACAACATATTTTCGGACACAACATGAAATGAGCTAAGCGGGCCGAACCTTGGCTCTTCGCGACAAGGCTTGTGCCTAGCCAAAAATCCTCAAATTCGACCTCTAAGACCAAAAAACATATACAATCCACTAAAAACCATAAATTGTAAAAGGAGCCATAGATTTCCATTACTTTCATGCTGATAATGAGGATCCTAAAAGAAGAGCCCTTTTACAATTTTGAAAATTCCTTTCCCACCTAAAACTTGAAATTTCAAATTTGAAATTTGGGGCAACATGCGGAGGTCATAACTTCATGCTCATTGACCCGATTGACTATTACAACATATTTTTAAAAACAACATGAAAGGAGCTAAGCGGGCCGAACCTTGGCACTTCGCGGCAAGGCTTGCATCTAGCCAAAAATCCTCAAATTCGACCTCTAAGACCAAAAAATACATACAATCCACTAAAAACCATAAATGCTAAAAGCAGCCAAAGCTTTCCATTAATTTCATGCTGATAATGAGGATCCTAAGAGAAGAGCCATTTACAATTTCGAAAATTCCTACTTATGCCCTATTTTCCCTTTTTTTCGCACCTAAAACATGAAATTTAAAATTTAAAATTTGGGGCTACTTACGGAGGTCATAACTTCATGCTCGTTGACCTGATTGACTATTACAACATATTTTCATAAACAGCATGAAACAAGCTAAGTGGGGCGACCCTTGGATCTTCGCACCAAGGCTCGTGTCTAGCTGAAAATCCTCAAATTCGACCTCTAAGACCAAAAATCATATACAATCCATTGAAAACTAGAAATGTTAAAAGGATCCAAAGCTTTCCATTACTTTCATTCTAATAATGAGGATCCCAAAAGAAGAGCACTTTTACAATTTCAAAAATTCCTACTTATGCCCTATTTTCCCCTTTTTTCCCACCTAAAACTTGAAATTTGAAATTTGAAATTTGGAGATACTTACAGAGGTTATAACTTCAATCTCATTGACCTGATTGAATATTACAACATATTTTTAGAACAACATGAAACAAGCTAAGCGGGGTGACCCTTGGATCTTCGCGCTAAGGCTCGTGTCTAGCCGAAAATCATCAAATTCGACCTCTAAGACCAAAAAACACATACAATCCATCGAAAACTAGAAATGCTAAAAGGAGCCAAAGCTTTCCATTAATTTCATGCTAATAATGAGGATCCCAAAATAAGAGCCCTTTTACAATTTCAAAAATTTCTACTTATGCCCTATTTTCACATGTTTTCCCACCTAAAACTTGAAATTTCAAATTTGAAATTTGGGGCAACTTGCAGAGGTCATAACTTTGTGCTCGTTGACTAAACTGACTATTACAACATATTTTTGAAAATAGCATGAAATGAGTTAAGCAGGGCGACCCTTGGCTCTTCGCACCAAGGCTCCCATCTAGCTGAAAATCCTCAAATTTGATCTCTAAGACCTAAAAACACATACAATCCATGGAAAACCAGAAATGCTAAAAGGAGCCAAATCTTTCCATTACTTTCATGCTAATAATGAGGATCCCCAAAGAAGAGCCCTTTTACACTTTCGAAAATTCCTACTTATGCCCTATTTTCCCCTTTTTTCCCACCTAAAACTTGAAATTTCAAATTTGAAATTTGGGGCTACTTATAGAGGTTATAACTTCACTCTCATTGACCCAACTAACTATTACAACATATTTTTAGAAACAACATGAAACTAGCTAAGCAGGGCGACCCTTGGCTCTTCGCACCAAGGCTCATGTCTAGCCAAAAATCCTCAAATTCGACCTCTAAGACCAAAAATAATATACAATCCACTGAAAACCAAAAATGCTAAAAGGAACCAAAGATTTCCATTACTTTCATTCTAATAATGAGGATCCCAAAAGAAGAGCCCTTTTACAATTTTGAAAATTCCTACTTATGCCTTATTTTCCCCTTTTTTCCCACCTCAAAACTTGAAATTTCAAATTTCAAATTTGGGGCTACTTACGGAGGTTATAACTTTGCTCTCATTAACCTGACTGACTATTACAACATATTTTTAGAAACAACATAAAACAAGCTAAGCGGGGCGACCCTTGGCTCTTCGCACCAAGGCTCATGTCTAGCCGAAAATCCTCAAATTTGACCTCTAAGACCAAAAATCATATACAATCCACTGAAAACTAGAAATGCTAAAAGGAGCCAAAGATTCCCATTACTTTCATTCTAATAATGAGGATCCCAAAAGAAGAGCCCTTTTACAATTTCAAAAATTCCTACTTATGCCCTATTTTCCCCTTTTTTCACACCTAAAACTTGAAATTTCAAATTTGAAATTTGGGGCTACTTACGGAGGTTATAACTTTGCTCTCATTGACCCGAATTACTATTACAACATATTTTTGAAAACAATATGAAACAAGCTAAGCAGGGCGACCCTTGGCTCTTCGTGCCAAGGCTCGTGTCTAGCCAAAAATCTTCAAATTTGACCTCTAAGACCAAAAAACACATACAATCCATTGAAAACTAGAAATGCTAAAAGGAGCCAAAGATTTCCATTACTTTCATGCTAATAATGAGGATCCCAAAAGAAAAGCCCTTTTACAATTTCGAAAATTTCTACTTATGCCCTATTTTCACCTTTTTTCCCACCTAAAACTTGAAATTTCAAATTTGAAATTTGGGGCAACTTGCAGATGTCATAACTTTGTGCTCATTGACATGACTGACTATTACAACATATTTTTGAAAATAGCATGAAATGAGATAAGTGAGACGACTCTTGGCTCTTCGCGCCAAGGCTCCAATCTAGCCAAAAATCCTCAAATTCGACCTCTAAGACATAAAAAAACATACAATCCACTAAAAACCATAAATGCTAAAAGGAGCCAAATTTCATTCTAATAATGAGGATCCCAAAAGAAGAGCCCTTTTACAATTTTGAAAATTCCTACTTATGCCCTATTTTCCCCTCTTTTCCCACCTAAAAATTGAAATTTCAAATTTGAAATTTGGGGCAACTTGCAAAGGTCATAACTTCACACTCGTTGACTCGATTGACTATTACAACATATTTTTGGAAATGACATGAAACGAGTTAGGTAGGGCGACACTTGGCTCTTCACGGTAAGGCTCGTGTCTAGCCGAAAATCCTCAAATTTGACCTCTAAGACCAAAAAACATATACAATCCACTGAAAACTAGAAGTGCTAAAAGGAGCCAAAGCTTTCCATTACTTTCATGCTAATAATGAGTATCCCAAAATAAGAGCCCTTTTACAATTTCAAAAATTCCTACTTATGCCCTATTTTCATCTTTTTTCCCACATAAAACTTGAAATTTCAAATTTGAAGTTTGGGGCAACTTGCAAAGGTTATTACTTCACGGTCTTTGACCCGATTGACTTTTAACTTCATATTTTTGGAAATGGCATGAAATGAGCTAAGCGGGGCGACCCTTGGCTGTTCGCACCAAGGTTCACATCTAGGAAAAAAATCCTCAAATTCGACCTCTAAGACCAAAAAACACATACAATCCACTGATAACCAGAAATGTTAAAAGGAGCCAAAGATTTCCATTACTTTCATTCTAATAATGAGGATCCCCAAAGAAAAACCCTATTACAATTTCAAAAATTTCTACTTATGTCGTATTTTCATCTTTTTTCCCACATAAAACTTGAAATTTCAAATTTGAAGTTTGGGGCAACTTGCGGAGGTAATAACTTTGCGCTCGTTGACCCGATTTACTATTGCAACATATTTTTGGAAATGACATGAAACGAGCTAAGTGGGGTGACCCTTGGCTGTTCGTGCCAAGGCTCGCATCTAGCAAAAAATCCTCAAATTTGACCTCTAAGGCCAAAAAACATATACAATCCACTGAAAACCAGAAATGCTAAAAGAAGCCAAATATTTCCATTACTTTCATTCTAATAATGAGGATCCCAAAAGAAGAACCCTTTTTCAATTTAAAAAATTCTTACTTTGCCCTATTTTCCCCTTTTTTACCACATAAAACTTGAAATTTTAAATTTGAAATTTGGGGGAACTTGCGGAGGTCATAACTTCGCACTCATTGACCCGATTGTCTATTACAACATATTTTCAAAAAAAGCATGAAATGAGCTAAGCGAGGCAAACCTTGGTTGTTCGCGCCAAGGATCACATCTAGCCAAAAATCCTCAAATTTGACCTCTAAGACCAAAAAACATATACAATCCACTGAAAACCAGAAATGCTAAAAGGAGCCAAAGCTTTCCATTACTTTCATTCTAATAATGAGGATCCCAAAAGAACAGCCCTTTTACAATTTCAAAAATTCCTACTTATGCCCTATTTTCCTCTTTTTTCCCACCTAAAACATGAAATTTCAAATTTTAAATTTGGGGCCACTTACAGAGGTTATAACTTTGCTCTCATTGACCTGACTTACTATTACAACATATTTTTGGAAACGACATGAAACAAGCTAAGCAGAGCGACCCTTGGCTCTTCGCGCCAAGGCTCGTGTCTAGCCGAAAATCTTCAAATTCGACCTCTAAGACCAAAAAACACATACAATCCATTGAAAACTAGAAATGCTAAAAGGAGCCAAAGCTTTCCATTACTTTCATGCTAATAGTGAGGATCCCAAAAGAAGAGCGCTTTTACAATTTCAAAAATTTCTACTTATGCCCTATTTTCACCTTTTTTCCCACCTAAAACTTGAAATTTCAAATTTGAAATTTGGGGCAACTTGCAGAGGTCATAATTTCATGCTCATTGACCTGACTGACTATTACAACATATTTTCTAAAATAGCATGAAACGAGCTAAGCGGGACGACCCTTGGCTCTTCGCGCCAAGGCTCCCATCTAGCCAAAAATCCTCAAATTCGACCTCTAAGACCTAAAAAAACATACAATCCACTAAAAACCATAAATGCTATAAGGATCCAAAGATTTCCATTACTTTCATGCTAATAATGAGGATCCCAAAAGAAGAGCCCTTTTACAATTTCGAAAATTCCTACTTATGCCCTATTTTCCCCTTTTTTCCCACCTAAAACTTGAAATTTCAAATTTGAAATTTGGGGCAACTTGCAGAGGTCATAACTTCACGCTCGTTGACCTGATTGACTATTACAACATATTTTCAAAAATGACATGAAACGAGTTAGGCAGGGCGACACTTGGCCCCTCGCACCAAGGCTCGTGTCTAGTCGAAAATCCTCAAATTCGACCTCTAAGACCAAAAAACACATACAATCCATTGAAAACCAGAAATTCTAAAAGGAGCCAAAGATTTCCATTACTTTCATGCTAATAATGAGGATCCCAGAAGAAGAACCCTTTTACAATTTCAAAAATTCATACTTTGCCCTATTTTCCCCTTTTTTCCCATATAAAACTTGAAATTTCAAATTTGAAATTTGGGGCAACTTGCAGAGGTCATAACTTCGCACTCGTTGACCCGATTGACTATTACAACATATTTTCAAAAATAGCATGAAACGAGCTAAGCAAGGTGAACCTTGGCTCTTCGCGACAAGGCTCAAGTATAGCCGAAAATCCTCAAATTCGACCTCTAAGACCAAAAAACATATACAATCCACTAAAAACCAGAAATGCTAAAAGAAGCCAAAGCTTTCCATTACTTTCATTCTAATAATGAGGATCCCAAAAGAAGAGCCCTTTTAGAATTTCAAAAATTCCTACTTATGCCCTATTTTCCCCTTTTTTCCCACCTAAAATTTGAAATTTGAAATTTGAAATTTGGTGCAACTTGCGGAGGTCATAACTTTGTGCTCGTTAACCCAATTGACTATTACAACATATTTTCAAAAATAACATGAAACGAGCTAAGCGGGGCGACCCTTGGCTCGTCGCACCAAGGCTCGTGTCTAGCCGAAAATCCTCAAATTTGACCTCTAAGACCAAAAAACACATACAATCCATTGAAAACCAGAAATGCTAAAAGGTGCCAAAGCTTTCCAGTACTTTCATGCTAATAATGAGGATCCCAAAAGAAGAAACCTTTTACAATTTCAAAAATTCATATTTTGCCCTATTTTCCCCTTTTTTCCCACATAAAACTTGAAATTTGGGCAACTTGCGGATGTCATAACTTCACACTTGTTGACCCGATTGACTATTACAACATATTTTCGAAAACAGCATGAAACAAGCTAAGCGAGGTGAACCTTGGCTCTTCGCGACAAGGCTCAATTCTAGCCGAAAATCCTCAAATTCGACCTATAAGACCAAAAAATATATACAATCCACTGAAAACTAGAATTTCTAAAAGGAGCCAAAGATTTTCATTACTTTCATTCTAATAATGAGGATCCGAAAAGAAGAGCCCTTTTAGAATTTCAAAAATTCCCACTTATGCCCTACTTTCCCCTTTTTTCCAACTAAAACTTGAAATTTCAAATTTCAAATTTGGAGCAACTTGCAGAGGTCATAACTTCATGTTCATTGACCCGATTGACTATTACAAAATATTTTCAGAAATAACATGAAACGAGCTAAGCGGGGCGACCCTTGGCTCCTTGCACCAAGGCTAGTGTCTAGCCGAAAATCCCCAAATTCGACTTCTAAGACCAGAAAACATATACAATCCACTGAAAACCAAAAATTCTAAAAGAATCCAAAGCTTTCCATTACTTTCATTCTAATAATGAGGATCCCAAAAGAAGATCCCTTTTACAATTTTGGAAATTCCTACTTATGCCCTATTTTCCCCTTTTTTCCCACCTAAAACTTGAAATTACAAAATTTAAATTTGGGGCTACTTACGAAGGTCATAACTTCGCGCTCGTTGACCTGTCTGACTATTACAACATATTTTTGAAAAGAAAATGAAACAAGCTAAGTGGGGTGACCCTTGGCTCTTCGCGCCAAGGCTCGCATCTAGCCAAAAATCCTCAAATTCGACCTCTAAGACCAAAAAACACATACAATCCACTAAAAACCAGAAATGCTAAAAGGAGCCAAAGCTTTCCATTACTTTAATGCTAATAATGAGGATCCCAAAAGAAGAGCCCTTTTACAATTTAAAAAATTTCTACTTATGCCCTATTTTTACCTTTTTTCCCACCTAAAATTTGAAATTTGAAATTTGAAAATTTGGGCAACTTGTAGAGGTCATAACTTCATGCTCGTTGACTCGACTGAATATTACAACATATTTTCAAAAATAGCATGAAACGAGCTAAGCGGGGCGACCCTTGGCTCTTTGCGCCAAGGCTCCCATCTAGCCGAAAATCCTCAAATTTGACCTCTAAGACCTAAAAACACATACAATCCACTAAAAATAATAAATCCTAAAAGGAGCCAAAGATTTCCATTACTTTCATGCTAATAATGAGGATCCCAAAAGAAGAGCCCTTTTACAATTTCTAAAATTCCTACTTATGCCCTATTTTCCCCTTTTATCCCACATAAAACTTGAAATTTGAAATTTGAAATTTGGGGCAACTTGGGGAGGTCATAACTTCATGCTCGTTGACCCAATTGACTATTGCAACATATTTTTGAAAACAACATGAAATGAACTAAGCGGGGTGGCAATTGGCTCCTCGTACCAAGGCTTGTGTCTAGCCAAAAATCCTCAAATTCGACCTCTAAGACCAAAAAACATATACAATCCACTGAAAACCAAAAATGCTAAAAGGATCCAAAGCTTTCCATTAATTTCATTCTAATAATGAGGATCCCAAAAGAAGAGCACTATTACAATTTCGAAAATTCCTACTTATGTCCTTTTTTCCCACCTAAAACTTGAAATTTCAAATTTCAAATTTGGGGCAACTTGCGGAGGTCATAACCTCATGCTCATTGACCCAATTGACTATTACAACATATTTTTGGAAACAGAATGAAATGATCTAGGCAGGGCGACCCTTGGCTCTTTGCACCAAGGCTCACGTCTAGCAAAAAATCCTCAAATTTGACCTCTAAGACCAAAAAACATATACAATCAACTGAAAACTAGAAATGCTAAAAGGAGCCAAAGCTTTCCATTACTTTCATGCTAATAATGAGGATCCAAAAAGAAGAGCCCTATTGCAATTTCAAAAATTCGTACTTATGCCCTATTTTCCCCTTTTTTTCCACCTAAAACATGAAATTTCAAATTTGAAATTTGGGGCAACTTGCGGAGGTCATAACTTCACACTCGTTCACCTGATTGACTATTACAACATATTTTTGAAAACAACATGAAACGACCTAAGCGGGGCGAACCTTGGTTCTTCATGCCAAGGATCGTGTCTAGCCGAAAATCCTCAAATTTGACCTCTAAGACCAAAAAACATATACATTCCACTAAAAACCAAAAATGCTAAAAGGAGCCAAAGCTTTCCATTACTTTCATTCTAATAATGAGGATCCCAAAAGAAGAGCCCTATTACAATTTCGAAAATTCCTACTTATGCTCTATTTTCCCCTTTTTTCCCACATAAAACTTGAAATTTCAAATTTGAAATTTGAGGCAACTTGCGGAGGTCATAACTTTGCACTCGTTGACCCGATTGACTATTACAACATATTTTCGGAAACAACATGAAACGTGCTAAGCGAGGTGACACTTGGCTTATCGCACCAAGGCTCATGTCTAGCCGAAAATCCTCAAATATGACCTCTAAGACCAAAAAACATATACAATCCACTAAAAACTAGAAATGCTAAAAGGAGCCTAAGCTTTCCATTACTTTCATTCTAATAATGAGGATCTCAAAAGAAGAGCCCTATTACAATTTCCAAAATTCCTACTTATGTCCTATTTTGCCCTTTTTTACCACCTAAAACTTGAAATTTCAAATTTGAAATTTGGGGCAACTTGTGGAGGTCATAACTTCACGCTCGTTGACCTGACTGACTATAATAACATATTTTCGGAAACAACATGAAACAAGCTAAGTGGGGCGACCCTTGGCTCCTCCCGCCAAGGCTCGTGTCTAGTTGAAAATCCTCAAATTCGACCTCTAAGACCAAAAAACACATACAATCCACTGAAAACCAGAAATGCTAAAAGGAGCCAAAGCTTTCCATTACTTTCATGCTAATAATGATGATCCCAAAAGAAGAGCCCTTTTACAATTTCAAAAATTTCTACTTATGCCCTATTTTCCCCTTTTTTCCCACCTAAAACTTGAAATTTCAAATTTGAAATTTATGGCAACTCATGGAGGTCATTACTTTGTGCTCGTTGACTCGATTGACTATTACAACATATTTTTGAAAACAACATGAAATGAGCTAAGCGAGGCGATCCTTGGCTCCTCGCACCAAAGCACGTGTCTAGCCAAAAATCCTCAAATTTTATCTCTAAGACCAAAAAACATATACAATCCATTGAAAACTAGAAATACTAAAAGGAGCCAAAGCTTTCCATTACTTTCATTCTAATAATGAGGATACCAAAAGAAGAGCCCTATTACAATTTCAAAAATTCCTACTTATGTCTTATTTTCCCATTTTTTCCCACCTAAAACTTGAAATTTCAAATTTGAAATTTAGGGCAACTTGCGGAGGTCATAACTTCGTGCTTGTTGACCTGATTGACTATTACAACATATTTTCGAAAACAACATGAAACGAGCTAAGCGAGGCGACCCTTGGCTCCTCGCACCAAGGCTCGTGTCTACCCGAAAATCCTCAAATTTGACCTCTAAGACCAAAAAACACATACAATCCATTGAAAACCAGAAATGCTAAAAGGTGCCAAAGCTTTCCATTACTTTCATGCTAATAATGAGGATCCCAAAAAAAGAAACCTTTTACAATTTCGAAAATTCATACTTTGCCCTATTTTCCCCTTTTTTCCCACATAAAACTTGAAATTTCAAATTTGAAATTTGGGGTAACTTGCGGATGTCATAACTTCGCACTCGTTGACCCGATTGACTATTACAACATATTTTCAAAAACAATATGAAACCAGCTAAGCGAGGTGAACCTTGGCTCTTCGCGACAAGGCTCAATTCCAACCGAAAATCCTCAAATTCGACCTCTAAGACCAAAAAATATATACAATCCACTTAAAACCAGAATTGCTAAAAGGAGCCAAAGCTTTCCATTACTTTCATTCTAATAATGAGGATCCAAAAAGAAGAGCCCTTTTAGAATTTCAAAAATTCCTACTTATGCCCTACTTTCCCCTATTTTCCAACTAAAACTTGAAATTTCAAATTTGAAAATTGGGGCAACTTGCGGAGGTCATAAATTCGTGCTCGTTGACCCGATTGACTATTGCAACATATTTTCAGAAATAACATGAAACGAGCTAAGCGAGGCGACCCTTGGCTCCTTGCACCAAGGCTCGTGTCTAGCCAAAAATACCCAAATTCGACCTCTAAGACCAAAAAACATATACAATCCACTGAAAACCAGAAATTCTAGAAGGAGCCAAAGCTTATGCCCTATTTTCATTCTAATAATGAGGATCCCAAAAGGAGAGCCCTTTTACAATTTTGGAAATTCCTACTTATGCCCTATTTTCCCCTTTTTTCCCACCTGAAACTTGAAATTACAAAATTGAAATTTGTGGCTACTTACAAAGGTCATAACTTCGCGCTCGTTGACCTGACTGACTATTACAACATATTTTCGAAAACAACATGAAACAAGCTAAGCGGGGTGACCCTTGGCTCTTTGCGCCAAGGCTCGCATCTAGCCAAAAATCCTCAAATTTGACCTCTAAGACCAAAAAACACATACAATCCACTAAAAACTAGAAATGCTAAAAGGAGCCAAAGCTTTTCATTACTTTAATGCTAATAATGAGGATCCCAAAAGAAGAGCCTTTTTACAATTTCAAAAATTTCTACTTATGCCCTGTTTTTACCTTTTTTCCCACCTAAAATTTGAAATTTGAAATTTGAAATTTTGGGCAACTTGCAGAGGTCATAACTTCACGCTCGTTGACCCGACTGAATATTACAACACATTTTTAAAAATAGCATGAAACGAGCTAAGCGGGGCGACCCTGGCTCTTCGTGCCAAGGCTCCCATCTAGCCGAAAATCCTCAAATTCGACCTCTAAGACCTAAAAACACATACAATCCACTGAAAACAATAAATGCTAAAAGTAGCCAAAGCTTTCCATTACTTTCATGCTAATAATGAGGATCCCAAAAGAAGAGCCCTTTTACAATTTCTAAAATTCTTACTTATGCCCTATTTTTCCCATTTTTCCCACATAAAACTTGAAATTTGAAATTTGAAATTTGGGGCAACTTGCAGAGGTCATAACTTCACGCTCGTTTACCTGATTGACTATTGCAACATATTTTTGAAAACAACATGAAACGAACTAAGCGGGGTGACAATTGGCTCCTCGCACCAAAGCTCATGTCTAGCCAAAAATCCTCAAATTCAACCTCTAAGACCAAAAAACATATACAATCCACTGAAAACCAAAAATTCTAAAAGGAGCCAAAGCTTTCCATTACTTTCATTCTAATAATGAGGATCCCAAAAGAAGAGAACTATTACAATTTCGAAAATTCCTACTTATGTCCTTTTTTCCCACCTAAAACTTGAAATTTCAAATTTCAAATTTGGGGCAACTTACGGAGGTCATAACTTCACGCTCATTGACCCGATTGACTATTACAACATATTTTTGGAAATAGAATGAAACGATCTAGGCAGGGCAACCCTTGGCTCTTTGCACCAAGGCTCACGTCTAGCCAAAAATCCTCAAATTTTATCTCTAAGACCAAAAAACATATACAATCCACTGAAAACTAGAAATACTAAAAGGAGCCAAAGCTTTCCATTACTTTCATTCTAATAATGAGGATCCCAAAAGAAGAGCCCTATTACAATTTCAAAAATTCCTACTTATGTCTTATTTTCCCATTTTTTCCCACCTAAAACTTGAAATTTCAAATTTGAAATTTAGGGCAACTTGCGGAGGTCATAACTTTGTGCTCGTTGACCTGATTGACTATTACAACATATTTTCGAAAACAACATGAAACAAGCTAAGCGAGGCGACCCTTGGCTCCTCGCACCAAGGCTCGTGTCTAGCCGAAAATCCTCAAATTTGACCTCTAAGACCAAAAAACACATACAATCCATTGAAAACCAAAAATGCTAAAAGGTGCCAAAGCTTTCCATTACTTTCATGCTAATAATGAGGATCCCAAAAAAAGAAACCTTTTACAATTTCGAAAATTCATACTTTGCCCTATTTTCCCATTTTTTCCCACATAAAACTTGAAATTTTAAATTTGAAATTTGGGGTAACTTGCGGATGTCATAACTTCGCACTCGTTGACCCGATTGACTATTACAACATATTTTCAAAAACAATATGAAACGAGCTAAGCGAGGTGAACCTTGGCTCTTCGCGACAAGGCTCAATTCCAGCCGAAAATCCTCAAATTCGACCTCGAAGACCAAAAAATATATACAATCCACTGAAAACCAGAATTGCTAAAAGGAGCCAAAGCTTTCCATTACTTTCATTCTAATAATGAGGATCCAAAAAGAAGAGCCCTTTTAGAATTTCAAAAATTCCTACTTATGCCCTACTTTCCCCTATTTTCCAACTAAAACTTGAAATTTCAAATTTGAAAATTGGGGCAACTTGCGGAGGTCATAAATTCGTGCTCGTTGACCCGATTGACTATTGCAACATATTTTCAGAAATAACATGAAACGAGCTAAGCGAGGCGACCCTTGGCTCCTTGCACCAAGGCTCGTGTCTAGCCGAAAATCCCCAAATTCGACCTCTAAGACCAAAAAACATATACAATCCACTGAAAACCAAAAATTCTAGAAGGAGCCAAAGCTTATGCCCTATTTTCATTCTAATAATGAGGATCCCAAAAGAAGAGCCCTTTTACAATTTTGGAAATTCCTACTTATGCCCTATTTTCCCCTTTTTTCCCACCTGAAACTTGAAATTACAAAATTGAAATTTGGGTCTACTTAAAAAGGTCATTACTTCGCGCTCGTTGACCTGACTGACTATTACAATATATTTTCGAAAACAACATGAAACAAGCTAAGCGGGGTGCAACTTGGCTCTTCGCGCCAAGGCTCGCATCTAGCCAAAAATCCTCAAATTTGACCTCTAAGACCAAAAAATACATACAATCCACTAAAAACTAGAAATGCTAAAAGGAGCCAAAGCTTTCCATTACTTTAATGCTAATAATGAGGATCCCAAAAGAAGAGCCTTTTTACAATTTCAAAAATTTCTACTTATGCCCTGTTTTTACCTTTTTTTCCCACCTAAAATTTGAAATTTGAAATTTGAAATTTTGGGCAACTTGCAGGGGTCATAACTTCACGCTCGTTGACCCGACTGAATATTACAACACATTTTTAAAAATAGCATGAAACGAGCTAAGCGAGGCGACCCTTGGCTCTCCGCGCCAAGGCTCCCATTTAGCCGAAAATCCTCAAATTCGACCTCTAAGACCTAAAAACACATACAATCCACTAAAAACAATAAATTCTAAAAGTAGCCAAAGATTTCCATTACTTTCATGCTAATAATGAGGATCCCAAAAGAAGAGCCCTTTTACAATTTCTAAAATTCTTACTTATGCCCTATTTTTCCCTTTTTTCCCACATAAAACATGAAATTTGAAATTTGAAATTTGAAATTTGGGGCAACTTGCGGAGGTCATAACTTCACGCTCGTTTACCTGATTGACTATTGCAACATATTTTTGAAAACAACATGAAACGAACTAAGCGGGGTGACAATTGGATCCTCGCACCAAAGCTCGTGTCTAGCCAAAAATCCTCAAATTCAGCCTCTAAGACCAAAAAACATATACAATCCACTGAAAACCAAAAATGCTAAAAGGAGCCAAAGCTTTCCATTACTTTCATTCTAATAATGAGGATCCCAAAAGAAGAGCACTATTACAATTTCGAAAATTCCTACTTATGTCCTTTTTTCCCACCTAAAACTTGAAATTTCAAATTTCAAATTTGGGGCAACTTGCGGAGGTCATAACTTCACGCTCATTGACCCGATTGACTATTACAACATATTTTTGGAAATAGAATGAAACGATCTAGGCAGGGCAACCCTTGGCTCTTTTCACCAAGGCTCACGTCTAGCAAAAAATCCTCAAATTTGACCTCTAAGACCAAAAAACATATACAATCAACTGAAAACTAGAAATGCTAAAAGGAGCCTAAGATTTCCATTACTTTCATGTTAATAATGAGGATCCAAAAAGAAGAGCCCTATTGCAATTTCAAAAATTCGTACTTATGACCTATTTTCCCCTTTTTTTCCACCTAAAACTTGAAAATTCAAATTTGAAATTTCAGGCAACTTGCGGAGGTCATAACTTCGCACTCGTTGACCCGATTGACTATTACAACATATTTTTGAAAACAACATGAAACGAGCTAAGCGGGGCGAACCTTGGCTCTTCACGCCAAGGATCGTGTCTAGCTGAAAATCCTCAAATTCGACCTTTAAGACCAAAAAATATATACATTCCACTAAAAACCAAAAATGCTAAAAGGAGCCAAAGCTTTCCATTACTTTCATTCTAATAATGAGGATCCCAAAAGAAGAGCCCTATTACAATTTCGAAAATTCCTACTTATGCTCTATTTTCCCCTTTTTTCCCACCTAAAACTTGAAATTTCAAATTTGAAATTTGGGGCAACTTGCGAAGGTCATAACTTTGCACTCGTTGACCCGATTGACTATTACAACATATTTTCGAAAACAACATGAAACATGCTAAGTGGGGTGACCCTTGGCTTATCGCACCAAGGCTCGTGTCTAGCCGAAAATCCTCAAATTTGACCTCTAAGACCAAAAAACATATACATTCCACTGAAAAATAGAAATGCTAAAAGGAGCCAAAGCTTTCCATTACTTTCATTCTAATAATGAGGATCCCAAAAGAAGAGCCCTATTACAATTTTGAAATTCCTACTTATGTCCTATTTTGCCCTTTTTTACCACCTAAAACTTGAAATTTCAAATTTGAAATTTGGGGCAACTTGCGGAGGTCATAACTTTGCGATCGTTGACGTGACTGACTATTACAACATATTTTCGAAAACAACATGAAACAAGCTAAGCGGGGCGACCCTTGGCTCCTCCCGCCAAGGCTTGTGTCTAGTTGAAAATCCTCAAATTTGACCTCTAAGACCAAAAAACACATACAATCCACTGAAAACCAGAAATGCTAAAAGGAGCCAAAGCTTTCCATTATTTTCATGCTAATAATGATGATCCCAAAAGAAGAGCCCTTTTACAATTTTGAAAATTTCTACTTATGCCCTATTTTCCCCTTTTTTCCCACCTAAAACTTGAAATTTCAAATTTGAAATTTGGGGCAACTCACGATGGTCATTACTTTGTGCTCGTTGACCCGATTGACTATTACAACATATTTTTGAAAACAACATGAAACGAGCTAAGTGGGGCGACCCTTGGCTCCTCACACCAAGGCACGTGTCTAGCCAAAAATCCTCAAATTTATCTCTAAGACCAAAAAACATATACAATCCACTGAAAACTAGAAATACTAAAAGGAGCCAAAGATTTCCATTACTTTCATTCTAATAATGAGGATCCCAAATGAAGAGCCCTATTACAATTTCAAAAATTCCTACTTATGTCTTATTTTCCCCTTTTTTCCCAACTAAAATTTGAAATTTCAAATTTGAAATTTGGGGCAACTTGCAGAGGTCATAACTTCGCGCTCGTTGACCCGATTGACTATTACAACATATTTTCAAAAACAACATGAAACGAGCTACGTGGGGTGACCCTTGGCTCCTCACACCAAGGCTCCTGTCTAGCCGAAAATCCTTAAGTTCGACCTCTAAGACCAAAAAATATATACAATCCACTGAAAACTAGAAATGCTAAAAGGAGCCAAAGCTTTCCGTTACTTTCATTCCAATAATGAGGATCCCAAAAGAAGAGCCCTTTTAGAATTTCAAAAATTCCTACTTATGCCCTATATTCCCCTTTTTTCCCACCTAAAACTTGAAATTTCAAATTTGAAATTTGGGGCAACTTGCAGAGGTCATAACTTCATGTTCATTGACCCGATTGACTATTACAACATATTTTTAGAAACAACATGAAACGAGCTAAGCGGGGCGACCCTTGGCTCCTTGCACCAAGGCTCGTGTCTAGCCGAAAATCCTCAAATTTGACCTCTAAGACCAAAAAACACATACAATCCATTGAAAACCAGAAATGCTAAAAGGAGCAAAAGCTTTCCATTACTTTCATGCTAATAATGAGGATCCCAAAAGAAGAAACCTTTCACAATTTCAAAAATTCATACTTTGCCCTATTTTCCCTGAAATTTGGGGCAACTTGCGGATGTCATAACTTCGCACTCGTTGACCCGATTGACTATTACAACATATTTTTGAAAACAGCATGAAATGAGCTAAGCGAGGTGAATCTTGGCTCTTTGCGACAAGGCTCAATTCTAGCCGAAAATCTTCAAATTCGACCTCTAAGACCAAAAAACACATACAATCCACTAAAAACCAGAATTTCTAAAAGGAGCCAAACCTTTCCATTTCTTTCATTCTAATAATGAGGATCCCAAAAGAAGAGCCCTTTTAGAATTTCAAAAATTCCTACTTATGCCCTACTTTCCCCTTTTTTCCAACTAAAACTTGAAATTTCAAATTTGAAATTTGGGGCAACTTGCGGAGGTCATAACTTCGTGCTCGTTGACTCGATTGACTATTACAACATATTTTCAGAAATAACATGAAACAAGCTAAGCGGGGCGACCCTTGGCTCCTTGTACCAAGGCTCGTGTCTAGCCGAAAATCCCCAAATTCGACCTCTAAGACCAAAAAACATATACAATCCACTGAAAACCAAAAATTCTAAAAGGAGCCAAAGATTTCCATTACTTTCATTCTAATAATGAGGATCCCAAAAGAAGAGCCCTTTTACAATTTTGGAAATTCCTACTTATGCCCTATTTTCCCCTTTTTTCCCACCTAAAACTTGAAATTACAAAATTGAAATTTGGGGCTACTTACGAAGGTCATAACTTCACGCTCATTGACCTGACTGACTATTACAACATATTTTCGA
Organism: Wollemia nobilis; assembly: GCA_028583015.1. Lineage (NCBI taxonomy): Eukaryota > Viridiplantae > Streptophyta > Pinopsida > Araucariales > Araucariaceae > Wollemia > Wollemia nobilis. The sequence goes on along the minus strand of JAQPPZ010016614.1, from coordinate 3,955,911 downwards.
AAACAACATGAAACTGTTGTAATCACAATGACACTGAGAGGGGGGGTGAATCAGTGTGTTCTTTAAAAACTTCTAAAACAATTAGATTATAAAACCAGCAGCAGTTTAAAGCAGATAAAAGAGATACTAAATGCATCAAGAAAGCATCACACATAACACAACATTTTAACGAGGTTCACCAATGTGGCTACTCCTCAAAAAGACTGCTTGGACTACCATCCAAATCCAATCAATGCAAAGCTACAACTTTACATAATCCTTTACCAAGCACCAACCGGAAGGAGCACCAACCCCTTAACTTTATCTCGCTTCAATGGAATGGAGCACCAACTCCTATTTTACCAAGCACCTACCGGAAAGAGGCACCAACCCCTTAATTTGCCAAGCACCAACCGGACAAATTGTTTACCAACGACCAACCGGAAAGAGGCACCAACCCCTTAATTTGCCAAGCACCAACCGGACTTCAATATTGAATAAAAAAATGTTTGACATATACCTTTGTTATTGCAAGACTCTAACTGGTCTACATCACCTTTGCAATCTCTGTGCACTCTGCTCTCTCTTGCACAATCACTTCACATAGTTTGCCGCACTGCTACAGCCAGACTTTGCAATCAACTTTGCCCTTCGCGCTTCTCTGCACACTCGCTTTCTCTGCGCACACGCTTCGCACACTCGTGTCGTTTCACATTCTCGCTCTCTCGCTCAACACGAACTTCACTTTCACAAACACTATGCTCGCATTCGCACTTTATCTTTACACCCCACTTTTCAAACTCGAAGTACCCTTGCTTTTATAGAAGAAGTTTTAGGAACAAACCCTAAAAGAACGTCCGTTGAGAAACCCTAGAATTTGTCAACCGCCAAACCCTAAAATCCATCGGCCCGCATTTAACTTTGTCGGCCTCAAACACTTCTTCCACCTTCGTCACTTTCCCGTAGCTTATTGCCGCGAAATAGTAACATGTCTGCCCTTTTAATTTAATTTAATATTTTAATTTAAATTTTAAATAAAATAAAATTTAAACTAAATATTTAAAATTAAATATCTTCATCACCGGGGCATCTTTTTCAACGAAACGAAGAGCCAACTTGGGTTTTAAGAAAAACCCATTTCAAATCTGTTATCCATGGTTTTAAATAAAACTTTTTATTTTGACCGCCTTGGTTTTCACAAAAAACCTTTAAAATTTAAACTAAATATTTAAAATTAAATATCTTCATCACCGGGGCATCTTTTTCAACGAAACGAAGAGCCAACTTGGGTTTTAAGAAAAACCCATTTCAAATCTGTTATCCATGGTTTTAAATAAAACTTTTTATTTTGACTGCCTTGGTTTTCACAAAAAACCTTTTCGCTTCTTGACATCTCAGGTTCTGAAGACTTCTTCTTCTCATTCTGAATTATGTTTTCTGTTTCTGCATCTATCATTTAAGGACTCATGATCTGACTAACTTTTGAACTTTATCCTCTGGCATCCGAGTGACTTCTGAACTACCTCGTCCATTGCATCATTAGATCTAACCGACCGTATTGACAACAATGACAATCCTCCCGCAACACCTTGCTCAACACTGAACTCCTATCCATTGTACTTTGGCTGCACCTTGTTGTTCAATAAACTCTTGTCCATTGCATCAATAAATCTGTCTGACTGTGTTGACAACAATGACAATACTGTTTGCTGCACTTTGCTCAACAATCTCCCCCTTTGGAATTGTTGGCAACACATGTGCAATTTTCCTGTAAATCTTCTCCCCCTTTGACAATAATACCAAAGGGCTACTGCAGACTCCCCCTGAGTCTATGCACAATATTCTTAGACACAAATTATTACAATTAGCAAATATTCCAAGCATGAACAAGAAGAAAAACAAATACACAAATGCTCCCCCTGAGTCCAAGACCACTTCATTTCACTGATTGACAACATCATGATAAGCATAATAGGCATCAATAAAATCAACAATGTGAATAGCAAGCAATAACCAAGTGAATGACACCATCACCGTCAACTTCACCAATATAACATGTGTAAGAACATGATCGAACCACCGTCTTCCGTGCAACTACCCTCTCGTTACCTTGCAAACTCAAACTTGTCCACTGTTAGTGAAGGCATACAATAATATTATATAGCCAGCTTTTTGTTCTGCAATGCCAGCAACATCCGCATACAACTTCACCATGCATCTTGGATATATTCTCAACAAGCTTGAACCTAATGACAGCTATTTGTCTCTCTCTGCAAGTGAGAATCCAAGCAGGCTACCTCAATCCACTTTCAACTCGTGCAAGTACCAAACACTCGTACCACAAGGACAACCAACATCTTTTCTCAACCAATTAGGGCTTTAGCAACAATGCTTATAGACAAGGTTTAACCAACATCATTCAACTCAAGATTAACCTTGAAGCATTCAACCAATCACTACATGAAAAGGAAACTAGTAGACATCCTTTTCCTTCCAAAGGTATTTGAACAAGACAACCACCAACATAAATCACCAAGGCAAAGAATAACTTGCTCAAATCAAACTCAATGGAGTAAGCCCAAATCATGTATCAAGAAAAGCATTAACTTGATCAAAACAACCACTATGAAAGCAACTCAACTATTCATCACCAGGCTGGAAATCATCTGGTCGCTCATTAAAAAACTTTTTCTTCAATCTTCCCATTCAACATGCTGATTTCACTTTTGTCAACAGAATTGACAAGTGACTCACATCTGTACCAATTTTTGTCCAAAACTGCAATTTTATTGCCAACTCTTACTTTCAACTATGCATGTCGAAAGAAGACATTTTGTCAAACACTTTATGGCCAACCGTAGTGCACCTTACTCAGCCTCAAGCTTCTTATCCTTGGACTGGCATTAAATCAATAGTTAAAACAAAACTGTCTGTGAATTAAATATATTCACCAAGGTGTCATGAAAGATCTGGCAATCTTCACATCAAAGAGTAAAAACAAATACATGCTGCTCGAAACACAAATACACAGCTAGGGCAAGCATTCTTTCGTTGAGCAAATTATCTGGACTATTATGATTCATAATTTTGAACAGTGGTATTAAGAATCATCAACAATACAACAGTGACATATCTCAAAACTACCAATGGTGACAACTCTCAAATTAAACACCACACTTCACGGCATTTCCACAAACCACTATATAAACTGAAAAACACACTTTAACAACTATACAACATTAACCCGACTGCTTACCTTTCATCCTCAGATACCTAGACAAATACATAGGAGCATTAAAATAAAACTTTAATATTGCTCCTCCCGAGGATGTGCCACCAGGAGTTGCTTAGAGCAATGGCAGAGTAGCCTCCTTCAGTCCAAGGAGACACAATTTCCTTTCTTCTACCTTTTTCTAGATTTTCCTAAACTTGGGCTTGGGTTTTTCAACAACATCCCTATTTTGTCCCTGTTCGTGAACTTGAACATTTCTCTTGTGGGGTTGTCTCTTGTGCATTCTTGATGGATGATTATTTTCTTTTCTTTTATGCACATGATATGTTCCTTGTCGGTGTTGTCCTCTTTGTGTCCGATGAAATCTAGGGTTTTGCCTTAGATTAGATATAGAAGTGCTTGGACAGAACCTTGCTATGTGCCCTTGACCGTTGCATTTAAAACATTGCACATGTTTTATTCCCTGTCTGTATTGCATTCTATGTGTATGATGAAATCTATGGTATTGCCTTAGATTGGATACATAAGTGCTTGAACAAAACCTTGCTATGTGCCCATGGCCATTACATTTAAAACATTGCACAGGGTGTTCACTCAAAAAAATAGAAGTATTTTTATCAACGATAACTCTTTGATCTATTGTTCACTCCACAATAAATTGCCTTGTGACCAAAGTGGTTGCATTTAGAACAATAGCCATAAAAAGCATTATTATTAAAAGAGTGAGAGTGAGAGAACCTCTTTTGTTGTGGTTGCTTTTCTGTAGATCTTATTTGATATTTTCTTCCTTTTGAGGATTCAACTTCAGACTTTTCTTGTTTCAATCCTTCAACCGAGGACTTCTTCTTCTCCGCATATTTGGAGGATGAAGGTTGTTCAGCTTCATATCCAAGACCAAACTTAGTCGTGGAGCTTCTTTGTTGATTTATCATTGTATCTAGCAACTCTGTGCTCTTCTCAAATTTGAGATTTATATTGGCCTCTTTTAGTTGTTTCTTCAATGAAACAATCTCTTCTTCTTGTTGGCAACATACAGTCTCTTTCTCATTGATTTGATACCTGAGAGTTTCTTCACTCTTTTTGAACTCTTCTATTTTCAGCTCCAGATTGTTAACAACTTTGTTAGATTCCTCTTCATGTTTTTTGTATATACCAACTTTATTACTCATTTCTTGTCTGCATTCTTAAACCGTCAATTTCTTTTTCTAGCTTATCGCAATACTCGTTTTCTTAGAAGATTGCATTTCAAGATCTTCAAAAATTTTCTTGTAATCTTCTACTTGAATTTTCAAGTTGGTGATTATATCTTCTCGCATCCTCAACCTTTTTACTCAAGTCTGAAAATCAGTTTTTGTTCCCAATTTGCTTCCGCATCACTTCCTTCTTCATCACACTCTTGTTCTAACTGTTTTTATCAATTTTGAATGGATCATCTTCATCTTCACCGCTACTAAACCCATGGCACTCAAGCACCATTATGCCCGAGTTGACCACAAACAAAACATTCTCTACCTTGTGAGCAATCACTACAAAGTGACCGGTCTTCCCACATCTGTGCAAAACTTTATTAACTCCGGCTTGTTCTCCACTGCTTGATTCATCTCTTGAATCTATTTTCATTCCCAAAGAAACATTGAGATCATCTTCATTTTCTTTTGTGCCCTTGTGAGATTTCTTCTTCTTGTGTCTTATGGTTTTGCTTTTGCCTTTCCTTGCCATTTGTGTTCTTGTAAGATCTTCCTTCAAGCTGTTAAACTTTCCGAAGGAACCTGGCTCTGATACCAATTGTTGTAATCACAATGACACTGAGAGGGGGGTGAATCAGTGTGTTCTTTAAAACTTCTAAAACAATTAGATTATAAAACCAGCAGCAGTTTAAAGCATATAAAAGAGATACTAAATGCATCAAGAAAGCATCACACATAACACAACATTTTAACGAGGTTCACCAATGTGGCTACTCCTCAAAAAGACCGCTTGGACTACCATCCAAATCCAATCAATGCAAAGCTACAACTTTACATAATCCTTTACCAAAGACCAACTGGAAGGAGCACCAACCCCTTAACTTTATCTCGCTTCAATGTAATGGAGCACCAACTCCTATTTTACCAAGCACCTACCGGAAAGAGGCACCAACCCCTTAATTTTCCAAAGCACCAACTAGGAAAAATTGTTTACCAAAGACCAACCGGAAAGAGGCACCAACCCCTTAATTTGCCAACACCAACTGGACTTCAATATTGAATAAAAAAATGTTTGACATATACCTTTGTTATTGCAAGACTCTAACCGGTCTACATCACCTTTGCAATCTCTGTGCACTCGCTCTCTCTTGCACAATCACTTCACAAGCTTTGTTGCACCGCTACATGCAGACTTTGCAATCAACTTTGCCCTTCGCGCTTCTCTCGCACACTCGCTTTCTCGCACACGCTTCGCACACTCGTGTCGTTTCACATTCTCGCTCTCTGCTCAACACGAACTTCACTTTCACAAACACTATGCTCGCATTCGCACTTTATCTTTACACCCCACTGTTCAAACTCGAAGTACCCTTGCTTTTATAGAAGAAGTTTTAGGAACAAACCCTAAAAGAACGTCTGTTGAGAAACCCTAGAATTTGTCACCGCCAAACCCTAAAATCCGTCGGCCCGTATTTAACTTTGTCGGCCTCAAACACTTCTTCCACCTTCGTCACTTTCCCGTAGCTTATTGCCGCGAAATAGTAACATGTCGGCCCTTTTAATTTAATTTAATATTTTAATTTAAATTTTAAATAAAATAAAATTTAAACTAAATATTTAAAATTAAATATCTTCATCACCGGGGCATCTTTTTCAACGAAACGAAGAGCCAACTTGGGTTTTAAGAAAAACCCATTTCAAATCTGTTATCCATGGTTTTAAATAAAACTTTTTATTTTGACTACCTATTTAAATATCTTCATCACCGGGGCATCTTTTTCAACGAAACGAAGAGCCAACTTGGGTTTTAAGAAAAACCCATTTCAAATCTGTTATCCATGGTTTTAAATAAAACTTTTTATTCTGACTACCTTGGTTTTCACAAAAAAACCTTTTCGCTTCTTGACATCTCATGTTCTGAAGACTTCTTCTTCTCATTCTGAATTATGTTTTCTGTTTCGTGCATCTATCATTTAAGGACTCATGATCCGACTAACTTTTGAACTTTATCCTCTGTATCCGAGTGACTTCTGAACTACCCGTCCATTGCATCATTAGATCTAACTGACCGTATTGACAACAATGACAATCCTCCCGCAACACCTTGCTCAACACCGAACTCCTATCCATTGTACTTTGGCTGCACCTTGTTGTTCAATAAACTCTTGTCCATTGCATCAATAAATCTGTCCTGACTGTGTTGACAACAATGACAATACTATTTGCTGCACTTTGCTCAACAATCTCCCCCTTTGGAATTGTTGGCAACACATGTGCAATTTTCCTCGTAAATCTTCTCCCCCTTTGACAATAATACCAAAGGGTCGCCGCAGACTCCCCCGAGTCTATGCACAATATTCTTAGACACAAATTATTACAATTAGCAAATATTCCAAGCATGAACAAGAAGAAAAACAAATACACAAATGCTCCCCTGAGTCCAAGACCACTTCATTTCACTGATTGACAACATCATGATAAGCATAATAGGCATCAATAAAATCAACAATGTGAATAGCAACAATAACCATTGAATGACACCATCACCGTCAACTTCACCAATATAACATGTGTAAGAACATGACTGAACCACTGTCTTCTGTGCAACTACCCTCCGTTACCTTGCAAACTCAAACTTGTCCACTGTTAGTGAAGGCATACAATAATCTTATATAGCCAACTTTTTGTTCCGCAATGCCAGCAACATCTGCATACAACTTCACCATGCATCTTGGATATATTCTCAACAAGCTTGAACCTAATGACAACTATTTGTCTCTCTCTACAGTGAGAATCCAGCAGGCTACCTCAATCCACTTTCAACTCTGTGCAAGTACCAAACACTGTACCACAACACAACCAACATCTTTTCTCAACCAATTAGGGCTTTAGCAACAATGCTTATAGACAAGGTTTAACCAACATCATTCAACTCAAGATTAACCTTGAAGCATTCAACCAATCACTACATGAAAAGGAAACTAGTAGACATCCTTTTCCTTCCAAAGGTATTTGAACAAGACAACCACCAACATAAATCACCAAGGCAAAGAATAACTTGCTCAAATCAAACTCAATGGAGTAAGCCCAAATCATGTATCAAGAAAAGCATTAACTTGATCAAAACAACCACTATGAAAGCAACTCAACTATTCATCACCAGGCTGGAAATCATCTCGTCGCTCATTAAAAAACTTTTTCTTCAATCTTCCCATTCAACATGCTGATTTCACTTTTGTCAACATAATTGACAAGTGACTCACATCTGTACCAATTTTTGTCCAAAACTGCAATTTTATCGCCAACTCTTACTTTCAACTATGCATGTCGGAAGAAGACATTTTGTCAAACACTTTATGGCCAACCGTAGTGCACCTTACTCAGCCTCAAGCTTCTTATCCTTGGACCGGCATTAAATCAATAGTTAAAACAAAATTGTTTCGTGAATTAAATATATTCACCAAGGTGTCATGAAAGATCCGGCAATCTTCACATCAAAGAGTAAAAACAAATACATGCCGCTCGAAACACAAATACACAAACTAGGGCAAGCATTCTTTCGTTGAGCAAATTATCCGGACTATTATGATTCGTAATTTTGAACAGTGGTATTAAGAATCATCAACAATACAATAGTGACATATCTCAAAACTACCAATGGTGACAACTCTCAAATTAAACACCACACTTCACGGCATTTCCACAAACCACTATATAAACTGAAAAACACACTTTAACAACTATACAACATTAACCCGACTGCTTACCTTTCATCCTCGGATACCTAGACAAATACATAGGAGCATTAAAATAAAACTTTAATATTGCTCCTCCCGAGGATGTGCCACCCGGAGTTGCTTAGAGCAATGGCAGAGTAGCCTCCTTCACTCCAAGGAGACACAATTTCCTTTCTTCTGTCTTTCTCCGGACTTTCCCGAACTTGGGCTTGGGTTTTTCAACAACATCCCTATTTTGCTCCCGTTCGTGAACTTGAACATTTCTCTTGTGGGGTTGTCTCTTGTGCATTCTTGATGGATGATTATTTTCTTTTCTTTTATGCACATGATATGTTCCTTGTCGGTGTTGTCCTCTTTGTGTCTGATGAAATCTAGGGTTTTGCCTTAGATTAGATATAGAAGTGCTTGGACAGAACCTTGCTATGTGCCCTTGACCATTGCATTTAAAACATTGCACATGTTTTATTCCCTGTCTGTATTGCATTCTATGTGTATGATGAAATCTATGGTATTGCCTTAGATTGGATACATAAGTGCTTGAACAAAACCTTGCTATGTGCCCATGGCCATTACATTTAAAACATTGCACAGGGTGTTCACTCAAAAAAATAGAAGTATTTTTATCAACATAACTCTTTGATCTATTGTTCACTCCACAATAAATTGCCTTGTGACCAAAGTGGTTGCATTTAGAACAATAGCCATAAAAAGCATTATTATTAAAAGAGTGAGAGTGAGAGAACCTCTTTTGCTGTGGTTGCTTTGTTGTAGATCTTCTTTGATATTTTCTTCCTTTTGAGGATTCAGCTTCAGACTTTTCTTGTTTCAATCCTTCAACCGAGGACTTCTTCTTCTCTGCATATTTGGAGGATGAAGGTTGTTCAACTTCATATCCAAGACCAAACTTAGCTGTGGAGCTTCTTTGTTGATTTATCATTGTATCTAGCAACTCTGTGCTCTTCTCAAATTTGAGATTTATATTGGCCTCTTTTAGTTGTTTCTTCAATGAAACAATCTCTTCTTCTTGTTGGCAGCATACAGTCTCTTTCTCATTGATTTGATACCTGAGAGTTTCTTCACTCTTTTTGAACTCTTCTATTTTCAGCTCCAGATTGTTAACAACTTTGTTAGATTCCTCTTCATGTTTGCTGTATATACCAACTTTATTACTCATTTCTTCTGTCTGCATTCTTAAACCGTCAATTTCTTTTTCTAGCTTGCTGCAATACTCTGTTTTCTTAGAAGATTGCATTTCAAGATCTTCAAAAATTTTCTTGTAATCTTCTACTTGAATTTTCAAGTTGGTGATTATATCTTCTGCATCCTCAACCTTTTTACTCAAGTCTGAAATCAGTTTCTGTTCCCAATTTGCTTCTGCATCACTTCCTTCTTCATCACACTCTTGTTCTGAATCTGTTTCTTTATCAATTTTGAACGGATCATCTTCATCTTCACTGCTACTAAACCCATGGCACTGGCGTCCATTATGCCCAAGTTGACCACAAACAAAACATTCTCTACCTTGTGAGCAATCAGCTACAAAGTGACCGGTCTTCCCACATCCGGTGCAAAACTTTATTAACTGGCTTGTTCTCCACTGTTTGATTCATCTATTGAATCTATTTTCATTCCCAAAGGCAGCAACATTGAGATCATCTTCATTTTCTTTTGTGCCCTTGTGAGATTTCTTCTTCTTGTGTCTTATGGTTTTGCTTTTGCCTTTCCTTGCCATTTGTGTTCTTGTAAGATCTTCCTTCAAGCTGTTAAACTTTTCGAAGGAACTTGGCTCTGATACCAATTGTTGTAATCACAATGACACTGAGAGGGGGGGTGAATCAGTGTGTTCTTTAAAAACTTCTAAAACAATTAGATTATAAAACCAGCAGCAGTTTAAAGCATATAAAAGAGATACTAAATGCATCAAGAAAGCATCACACATAACACAACATTTTAACGAGGTTCACCAATGTGGCTACTCCTCAAAAATACTGCTTGGACTACCATCCAAATCCAGTCAATGCAAAGCTACAACTTTACATAATCCTTTACCAAAGACCAACCGGAAGGAGCACCAACCCCTTAACTTTATCCGCTTCAATAGAATGGAGCACCAACTCCTATTTTACCAAGGACCTACCGGAAAGAGGCACCAACCCCTTAATTTGCCAGACCAATTGGACAAATTGTTTACCAAAGACCAATCGGAAAGAGGCACCAACCCCTTAATTTGCCAAGCACTAACTGGACTTCAATATTGAATAAAAAAATGTTTGACATATACCTTTGTTATTGCAAGACTCTAACCGGTCTACATCACCTTTGCAATCTCTCGTGCACTCGCTCTCTCTTGCACAATCACTTCACACGCTTGCTTGCACCGCTACATGCCAGACTTTGCAATCAACTTTGCCCTTCGCGCTTCTCTCGCACACTCGCTTTCTCTCGCACACGCTTCGCACACTCGTGTCGTTTCACATTCTCGCTCTCTCGCTCAACACGAACTTCACTTTCACAAACACTATGCTCGCATTCGCACTTTATCTTTACACCCCACTTTTCAAACTCGAAGTACCCTTGCTTTTATAGAAGAAGTTTTAGGAACAAACCCTAAAAGAACGTCGGTTGAGAAACCCTAGAATTTGTCACCGCCAAACCCTAAAATCCGTCGGCCCAGATTTAACTTTGTCGGCCTCAAACACTTCTTCCACCTTCGTCACTTTCCCGTAGCTTATTGCCGCGAAATAGTAACATGTCGGCCCTTTTAATTTAATTTAATATTTTAATTTAAATTTTAAATAAAATAAAATTTAAACTAAATATTTAAAATTAAATATCTTCATCACCGGGGCATCTTTTTCAACGAAACGAAGAGCCAACTTGGGTTTTAAGAAAAACCCATTTCAAATCTGTTATCCATGGTTTTAAATAAAACTTTTTATTTTGACTCGCCTTGGTTTTCACAAAAAACCTTTAAAATTTAAACTAAATATTTAAAATTAAATATCTTCATCACCGGGGCATCTTTTTCAACGAAACGAAGAGCCAACTTGGGTTTTAAGAAAAACCCATTTCAAATCTGTTATCCATGGTTTTAAATAAAACTTTTTATTCTGACTGCCTTGGTTTTCACAAAAAACCTTTCCGCTTCTTGACATCTCAAGTTCTGAAGACTTCTTCTTCTCATTATGAATTATGTTTTCTATTTCGTGCATCTATCATTTAAGGACTCATGATCCCGACTAACTTCTGAACTTTATCCTCTCCATCCGAGTGACTTCTGAACTGCCCGTCCATTGCATCATTAGATCTAACCGACCGTATTGACAACAATGACAATCCTCCCGCAACACCTTGCTCAACACTGAACTCCTATTCATTGTACTTTGGCTGCACCTTGCTGTTCAATAAACTCTTGTCCATTGCATCAATAAATAAGTCTAACTGTGTTGAAAAAAATGAAAATACTGTTTGCTACACTTTGCTCAACAAAAACAAGCTAAGCGGGGTGACCCTTGGCTCTTCGCGCCAAGGCTCGCATCTAGCCGAAAATCCTCAAATTTGACCTCTAAGACCAAAAAACACATACAATCCACTAAAAACTAGAAATGCTAAAAGGAGCCAAAGATTTCCATTACTTTAATGCTAATAATGATGATCCCAAGAGAAGAGCCCTTTTATAATTTTGAAAATTTCTACTTATGCCCTATTTTCCCCTTTTTTCCCACCTAAAACTTGAAATTTGAAATTTGAATTTTTGGGCAACTTGCAGAGGTCATAACTTCATGCTCGTTGACTCGACTGAATATTACAACACATTTTCAAAAATAGCATGAAACGAGCTAAGCGGGGCGACCCTTGGCTCTTCGCGCCAAGGCTCCCATCTAGCTGAAAATCCTCAAATTCGACCTCTAAGACATAAAAACACATACAATCCACTGAAAACAATAAATGCTAAAAGGAGCCAAAGCTTTCCATTAATTTCATGCTAATAATGAGGATCCCAAAAGAAGAGCCCTTTTACAATTTCTAAAATTCCTACTTATGCCCTATTTTCCCCTTTTTTCACACATAAAACTTGAAATTTGAAATTTGAAATTTGAAATTTGGGGCAACTTGCGGAGGTCATAACTTCACGGTCGTTGACCCGATTGACTATTGCAACATATTTTTGGAAACAACATGAAATGAACTAAGTGGGGTGACAATTGGCTCCTCGCACCAAGGCTCGTGTCTAGCCAAAAATCTTCAAATTTGACCTCTAAGACCAAAAAACATATACAATCCACTGAAAACCAAAAATGCTAAAAGGAGCCAAAGCTTTCCATTACTTTCATTCTAATAATGAGGATCCAAAAAGAAGAGCACTATTACAATTTCGAAAATTCCTACTTTTGTCCTTTTTTCCCACCTAAAACTTGAAATTTCAAATTTCAAATTTGGGGCAACTTGCGGAGGTCATAACGTCACACTCATTGACCCGATTGACTATTACAACATATTTTTGGAAATAGAATTAAATGATCTAGGTAGGGCGACCCTTGGCTCTTTGCACCAAGGCTTGCGTCTAGTAGAAAATCATCAAATTCGACCTCTAAGACCAAAAAACATATACAATCAACTGAAAACTAGAAATGCTAAAAGGAGCCAAAGCTTTCCATTACTTTCATCCTAATAATGAGGATCCAAAAAGAAGAGCCCTATTGCATTTTCAAAAATTCGTACTTATGCCCTATTTTCCCCTTTTTTTCCACCTAAAACTTGAAATTTCAAATTTGAAATTTGGGGCAACTTGCGGAGGTCATAACTTCGCACTCGTTGAATCGATTGACTATTACAACATATTTTTGAAAACAAAATGAAACGAGCTAAGCGGGGCGAACCTTGGCTCTTCATGCCAAGGACCGTGTCTAGTCGAAAATCCTCAAATTCGACCTCTAAGACAAAAAAACATATACATTCCACTGAAAATCAAAAATGCTAAAAGGAGCCAAAGCTTTCCATTACTTTCATTCTAATAATTAGGATCCCAAAAGAAGAGCCCTATTACAATTTCAAAAATTCCTACTTATGCTCTATTTTCCCCTTTTTTCCCACCTAAAACTTGAAATTTGAAATTTGAAATTTGAAATTTGAGGCAACTTGCGGAGGTCATAACTTTGCGCTCGTTGACTTGATTGACTATTACAACATATTTTCGGAAAGAACATGAAACGTTCTAAGCGGGGTGACACTTGGCTTATCGCACCAAGGCTCGTGAGCCAAAAATCCTTAAATTCGACCTCTAAGACCAAAAAACATATACAATCCACTGAAAACTAGAAATACTAAAAGGAGCCAAAGATTTCCATTACTTTCATTCTAATCATGAGGATCCCAAAAGAAGAGCCCTATTACAATTTTGAAAATTCCTACTTATGTCCTATTTTGCCCTTTTTTACCACTTAAAACTTGAAATTTCAAATTTGAAATTTGGGGCAATTTGCGGAGGTCATAACTTCACGCTCGTTGACCCGACTAACTATTACAACATATTTTCAAAAACAACATGAAACAAGCTAAGCGGGGCGACCCTTGGCTGCTCCCGCCAAGGCTCGTGTCTAGCTGAAAATCCTCAAATTCGACTTCTAAGACCAAAAAACACATACAATCCACTAAAAACTAGAAATGCTAAAAGGAGCCAAAGCTTTCCATTACTTTCATGCTAATAATGAGGATCCCAAAAGAAGAGCCCTTTTACAATTTCAAAAATTTCTACTTATGCCCTATTTTCCCATTTTTTCCCACCTAAAACTTGAAATTTCAAATTTGAAATTTGTGGCATCTCGCGGAGGTCATTACTTTGTGCTCGTTGACCCGATTGACTATTACAACATATTTTTGAAAACAACATGAAACGAGCTAAGCGGGGCGACCCTTGGCTCCTTGCACCAAGGCACGTGTCTAGCCAAAAATCCTCAAATTTTATCTCTAAGACCAAAAAACATATACAATCCACTGAAAACTAGAAATACTAAAAGGAGCCAAAGCTTTCCATTACTTTCATTCTAATAATGAGGATCCCAAAAGAAGAGCCCTATTACAATTTCAAAAATTCCTACTTATGTCTTATTTTCCCATTTTTTCCCACCTAAAACTTGAAATTTCAAATTTGAAATTTGGGGCAACTTGTAGAGGTCATAACTTCGCGCTCGTTGACCCGATTGACTATTACAGCATATTTTCGAAAACAACATGAAACGAGCTACGTGGGGCGACCCTTGGCTCCTCACACCAAGAATCCTGTCTAGTCTAAAATCCTTAAGTTCGACCTCTAAGACCAAAAAATATATATAATCCACTGAAAACCAGAAATGCTAAAAGGAGCCAAAGCTTTCCATTACTTTCATTCCAATAACGAGGATCCCAAAAGAAGAACCCTTTTAGAATTTCAAAAATTCCTACTTATGCCCTATTTTCCCCTTTTTTCCCTCCTAAAACTTGAAATTTCAAATTTGAAATTTGGGGCAACTTGCGGAGGTCATAACTTCGCGCTCGTTGACCCGACTGACTATTAAAACATATTTTTGGAAACAACATGAAATGAGCTAAGCGGGGTGACCCTTGGCTCCTCGTGCCATGGCTCAAGGCTAGCCGAAAATCCTCAAATACGACTTCTAAGACCTAAAAACACATACAATCCACTGAAAACTAGAAATGCTAAAAGGAGCCAAATCTCTCCATTACTTTCATGCTAATAATGAGGATCCCAAAAGAAGAGCCCTTTTAAAAGTTTGAAAATTCTTACTTATGCCCTATTTTCCCCTTTTTTCCCACCTAAAACTTGAAAATTTAAATTTGAAATTTGGGGCAACTTGCGGAGGTCATAACTTCGCGCTCGTTGAACCGATTGACTATTACAACATATTTTTGGAAACGACATGAAATGAGCTAAGCAAGGCGACCCTTGGCTGTTCGCGCCAATGCTCGCATCTAGCCAAAAATCCTCAAATTTGACCTCTAAGACCAAAAAACACATACAATCCATTGAAAACCATAAATGCTAAAAGGAGCCAAAGCTTTCCATTAATTTCATGCTAATAATGAGGATCCAAAAAGAAGAGCCCTTTTACAATTTCAAAAATTTCTACTTATGCCCTATTTTCACCTTTTTTCCCAACTAAAACTTGAAATTTCAAATTTGAAATTTGGGTCAACTTGCGGAGGTCATAACTTTGCGCTCGTTGACCCGAATAACTATTACAACATATTTTCGAAAACAACATGAAACGACCTAAGCAGGGCGAGCCTTGGCTCTTCACGCCAAGGCTCGTGTCTAGCCAAAAATCCTCAAATTCGACCTCTAAGACCAAAAAACACATACAATCTACTAAAAACCAGAAATTCTAAAAGAAGGCAAAGCTTTCCATTACTTTCAAGCTAATAATGAGGATCCCAAAAGAATATCCCTTTTACAATTTCGAAAATTCCTACTTATGCCCTATTTTCCCACCTAAAACTTGAAATTTCAAATTTGAAATTTGGGGCAGCTTGCAGAGGTCATAACTTCAAGCTCTTTGACCTGATTGACTATTACAATATATTTTTGGAAATGGCATGAAAATAGATAAGCAGGGTGACCCTTGGCTCTTCACGCCAAGGCTCGTGTCTAGCAAAAAATCCTCAAATTTGACCTCTAAGACAAAAAAAAACATACAATCCACTGAAAAGTAGAAATGCTAAAAGAAGCCAAAGCTTTCCATTACTTTCATGCTAATAATGAGGATCCCATAGGAAGAGCCCTTTTACAATTTCAAAAATTCCTACGTATGCCCTATTTTACCATTTTTTCCCACCTAAAACATGAAATTTCAAATTTGAAATTTGGGGCAACTTGCGAAGGTCATAACTTCGCGCTCGTTGACCCGATTGACTATTACAACATATTTTTAGAAACAACATGAAATGAGCTAAGCGGGGTGACCCTTGGCTCTTCACGCCAAGGCTTGCATCTAGCTAAAAATCCTCAAATTCAACCTCTAAGACCAAAAAATACATACAATCCACTAAAAACTAGAAATGCTAAATGGAGCCAAAGCTTTCCATTACTTTCATGCTAATAACGAGGATCCCAAAAGAAGAGCCCTTTTACAATTTCAAAAATTCCTACTTATGCCCTTTTTTCACTTTTTTTCCCACCTAAAACTTGAAATTTCAAATTGAAATTTGGGGCAACTTGCGGAGGTCATAACTTCATGCTCGTTGACCCGACTGACTATTACAACATATTTTAAAAAATGACATGAAACAATTTAAGCGGGGCGACCCTTGGCTCTTCACGCCAAGAATCGCGTCTAGCCAAAAATCCTCAAATTTGACCTCTAATACCAAAAAACATATACAATCCATTGAAAACTAGAAATGCTAAAAGGAGCCAAAGATTTCCATTACTTTCATTCTAATAACGAGGATCCCAAAAGAAGAGCCCTATTACAATTTTGAAAATTCCTACTTATGTCCTATTTTGCCCTTTTTTACCACCTAAAACTTGAAATTTCAAATTTGAAATTTGGGGCAACTTGCGGAGGTCATAACTTCGTGGTCGTTGACGCGACTGACTATTACAACATATTTTCGAAAACAACATGAAACAAGCTAAGCGAGGCGACCCTTGGCTCCTCCCGCCAAGGCTTGTGTCTAGTTAAAATTCCTCAAATTTGACCTCTAAGACCAAAAAACACATACAATCCACTGAAAACCAGAAATGCTAAAAGGAGCCAAAGCTTTCCATTACTTTCATGCTAATAATGATGATCCCAAAATAAGAGCCCTTTTACAATTTTGAAAATTTCTACTTATGCCCTATTTTCCCCTTTTTTCCCACCTAAAACTTGAAATTTGAAATTTTGGGCAACTTGCAGAGGTCATAACTTCATGCTCGTTGACTTGACTGAATATTACAACACATTTTCAAAAATAACATGAAACGAGCTAAGCGGGGCGACTCTTGGCTCTTCGCGCCAAGGCTCCCATCTAGTTGAAAATCCTCAAATTCGACCTCTAAGACATAAAAACACATACAATCCATTGAAAACAATAAATGCTAAAAGGAGCCAAAGCTTTCCATTACTTTCATGCTAATAATGAGGATCCCAAAAGAAGAGCCCTTTTACAATTTCTAAAATTCCTACTTATGCCCTATTTTCAACTTTTTTCCCACATAAAACATGAAATTTGAAATTTGAAATTTGGGGCAACTTGCGAAGGTCATAACTTCACGGTCGTTGACCCGATTGACTATTGCAACATATTTTTGGAAACAACATGAAACGAACTAAGTGGGGTGACAATTGGCTCCTCGCACCAAGGCTCATGTCTAGCCAAAAATCCTCAAATTTGACCTCTAAGACCAAAAAACATATACAATCCACTGAAAACCAAAAATGCTAAAAGGAGCCAAAGCTTTCATTACTTTCATTCTAATAATGAGGATCCCAAAAGAAGAGCACTATTACAATTTCGAAAATTCATACTTTTGTCCTTTTTTCCCACCTAAAACTTGAAATTTCAAATTTCAAATTTGGGGCAACTTGCGGAGGTCATAACTTCATGATCATTGACCCGATTGACTATTACAACATATTTTTGGAAACAGAATTAAACGATCTAGGTAGGGCGACCCTTTGCTGTTTGCACCAAGGCTCGCGTCTAGCAGAAAATCATCAAATTCGACCTCTAAGACCAAAAAACATATACAATCAACTGAAAACTAGAAATGCTAAAAGGAGCCAAAGCTTTCCATTACTTTCATGCTAATAATGAGGATCCAAAAAGAAGAGCCCTATTGCAATTTCAAAAATTCGTATTTATGCCCTATTTTCCCCTTTTTTTCCACTTAAAACTTGAAATTTCAAATTTGAAATTTGGGGCAACTTGCAGAGGTCATAACTTCGCACTCGTTGACCCGATTGACTATTACAACATATTTTTGAAAACAACATGAAATGAGCTAAGCGAGGCGAACCTTGGCTCTTCATGCCAAGGAACGTGTCTAGCCGAAAATCCTCAAATTCGACCTCTAAGACAAAAAAACATATACATTCCACTGAAAACCAAAAATGCTAAAAGGAGCCAAAGCTTTCCATTACTTTCAATCTAATAATGAGGATCCCAAAAGAAGAGCCCTATTACAATTTCAAAAATTCCTACTTATGCTCTATTTTCCCCTTTTTTCCCACCTAAAACTTGAAATTTCAAATTTGAAATTTGAGGCCACTTGCGGAGGTCATAACTTTGTGCTCGTTGACCCGATTGACTATTACAACATATTTTTGGAAATAACATGAAATGTGCTAAGCGGGGTGACAGTTGGCTTATCGCACCAAGGCTTGTGTCTAGCCGAAAATCCTCAAATTTGACCTCTAAGACCAAAAAACATATACAATCCACTGAAAACTAGAAATTCTAAAAGGAGCCAAAGCTTTCCATTACTTTCATTCTAATCATGAGGATCCCAAAAGAAGAGCCTTAGTACAATTTTGAAAATTCCTACTTATGTCCTATTTTGCCCTTTTTTACCACTTAAAACTTGAAATTTCAAATTTGAAATTTGGGGCAATTTGCAGAGGTCATAACTTCACGCTCATTGACCCGACTGACTATTACAACATATTTTCGAAAACAACATGAAACAAGCTAAGCGGGGCGACCCTTGGCTCCTCCTGCCAAGGCTCGTGTCTAGCTAAAAATCCTCAAATTCGACATCTAAGACCAAAAAACACATACAATCCACTAAAAACCAGAAATGCTAAAAGGAGCCAAAGCTTTCCATTACTTTCATGCTAATAATGATGATCCCAAAAGAAGAGCCCTTTTACAATTTCAAAAATTTCTACTTATGCCCTATTTTCCCCTTTTTTCCCACCTAAAACTTGAAATTTCAAATTTGAAATTTGTGGCAACTCGCGGAGGTCATTACTTTGTGCTCGTTGACCCGATTAACTATTACAACATATTTTTGAAAACAACATGAAACGAGCTAAGCGGGGTGATCCTTGGCTCCTTGCACCAAGGCACGTGTCTAGCCAAAAATCCTCAAATTTTATCTCTAAGACCAAAAAACATATACAATCCACTGAAAACTAGAAATACTAAAAGGAGCCAAAGCTTTCCATTACTTTCATTCTAATAATGAGGATCCCAAAAGAAGAGCCCTATTACAATTTCAAAAATTCCTACTTATGTCTTATTTTCCCATTTTTTCCCACCTAAAACTTGAAATTTCAAATTTGAAATTTGGGGCAACTTGCAGAGGTCATAACTTCGCGCTCGTTGACCCGATTGACAATTACAGCATATTTTCGAAAACAACATGAAACGAGCTACGTGGGGCGACCCTTGGCTCCTCACACCAAGAATCCTGTCTAGCCTAAAATCCTTAAGTTCGACCTCTAAGACCAAAAAATATATACAATCCACTGAAAACCAGAAATGCTAAAAGGAGCCAAAGCTTTCCATTACTTTCATTCCAATAATGAGGATCCCAAAAGAAGAGCCCTTTTAGAATTTCAAAAATTCCTACTTATGCCCTATTTTCCCCTTTTTTCCCTCCTAAAACTTGAAATTTCAAATTTGAAATTTGGGGCAACTTGCGGAGGTCATAACTTCGCGCTCGTTGACCCGATTGACTATTACAACATATTTTTGGAAACAACATGAAATGAGCTAAGTGGGGTGACCCTTGGCTCCTCGTGCCATGGCTCAAGGCTAGCCGAAAATCCTCAAATATGACTTCTAAGACCTAAAAACACATACAATCCACTGAAAACTAGAAATGCTAAAAGGAGCCAAATCTCTCCATTACTTTCATGCTAATAATGAGGATCCCAAAAGAAGAGCCATTTTAAAAGTTTGAAAATTCTTACTTATGCCCTATTTTCCCCTATTTTCGCACCTAAAACTTGAAATTTTAAATTTGAAATTTGGGGCAACTTGCGGAGGTCATAACTTCACGCTCGTTGAATCGATTGACTATTACAACATATTTTTGGAAATGACATGAAATGAGCTAAGCAAGGCGACCCTTGGCTGTTCGTGCCAATGCTCGCATCTAGCCAAAAATCCTCAAATTCGACCTCTAAGACCAAAAAACACATACAATCCATTGAAAACCATAAATGCTAAAAGGAGTCAAAGATTTCCATTAATTTCATGCTAATAATGAGGATCCAAAAAGAAGAGCCCTTTTACAATTTCAAAAATTTCTACTTATGCCCTATTTTCACCTTTTTTCCCAACTAAAACTTGAAATTTCAAATTTGAAATTTGGGTCAACTTGCGGAGGTCATAACTTCGCGCTCATTGACCCGACTGACTATTACAACATATTTTTGAAAACAACATGAAACGACCTAAGCGGGGCGAGCCTTGGCTCTTCACGCCAAGGCTCGTGTCTAGCCAAAAATCCTCAAATTTGACCTCTAAGACCAAAAAACACATACAATCCACTAAAAACCAGAAATTCTAAAAGAAGGCAAAGCTTTCCATTACTTTCAAGCTAATAATGAGGATCCCAAAAGAAGAGCCCTTTTACAATTTTGAAAATTCCTACTTATGCCCTATTTTCCCCTATTTTCCCACCTAAAACTTGAAATTTCAAATTTGAAATTTGGGGCAGCTTGCAGAGGTCTTAACTTCAAGCTCTTTGACATGATTGACTATTACAATATATTTTTGGAAATGGCATGAAAATAGATAAGCAGGGTGACCCTTAGCTCTTCACGCCAAGGCTCGTGTCTAGCAAAAAATCCTCAAATTCGACCTCTAAGACCAAAAAACACATACAATCCACTAAAAACTAGAAATGCTAAAAGGAGCCAAAGCTTTCCATTACTTTCATGCTAATAATGAGGATCCCATAGGAAGAGCCCTTTTACAATTTCAAAAATTCCTATGTATGCCCTATTTTACCATTTTTTCCCACCTAAAACTTGAAATTTCAAATTTGAAAATTGGGGCAACTTGCGAAGGTCATAACTTCACGCTCGTTGACCCGATTGACTATTACAACATATTTTTAGAAACAACATGAAATGAGCTAAGCGGGGTGACCCTTGGCTCTTCACACCAAGGCTTGCATCTAGCTGAAAATCCTCAAATTCAACCTCTAAGACCAAAAAATACATACAATCCACTAAAAACTAGAAATGCTAAATGGAGCCAAAGCTTTCCATTACTTTCATGCTAATAACGAGGATCCCAAAATAAGAGCCCTTTTACAATTTCAAAAATTCCTACTTATGCCCTTTTTTCCCCTTTTTTCCCACCTAAAACTTGAAATTTCAAATTGAAATTTGGGGCAACTTGCGGAGGTCATAACTTCATGCTCGTTGACCCGACTGACAATTACAACATATTTTAAAAAATGACATCAAACGATTTAAGCGGGGCGACCCTTGGCTCTTCACACCAAGACTCGCGTCTAGCCGAAAATCATCAAATTTGACCTCTAATACCAAAAAACATATACAATCCACTGAAAACTAGAAATGCTAAAAGGATCCAAAGCTTTCCATTACTTTCATTCTAATAATGAGGATCCCAAAAGAAGAGCCCTATTACAATTTTGAAAATTCCTACTTATGTCCTATTTTGCCCTTTTTTACCACCTAAAACTTGAAATTTCAAATTTGAAATTTGGGGCAACTTGCGGAGGTCATAACATCATGCTCGTTTACCTGATTGAATATTACAACATATTTTCAGAAATGACATGAAACAAGCTAAGCAGGGCAACCCTTTGCCCTTTGTGCCAAGGCTCACGTCTAGCCGAAAATCCTCAAATTCGACCTCTAAGACCAAAAACACATACAATCCACTGCAAACTAGAAATGGTAAAAGGAGCCAAAGCTTTCCATTACATTCATGCTAATAATGAGGATCCCAAAAGAAGAAACCTTTTACAATTTCAAAAATTCATACTTTGCCCTATTTTCCCCTTTTTTCCCACATAAAACATGAAATTTCAAATTTGAAATTTGGGGCAACTTGCGGATGTCATAACTTCGCACTTGTTGACCCGATTGACTATTACAACATATTTTTGAAAACAACATGAAACGAGCTAAGCGAGGTGAACCTTGGCTCTTCGCGACAAGCCTCAATTCTAGTTGAAAATCCTCAAATTCGACCTCTAAGACCAAAAAACACATACAATCCACTAAAAACCAGAATTGCTAAAAGGAGCCAAACCTTTCCATTTCTTTCATTCTAATAATGAGGATCCCAAAAGAAGAGCCCTTTTAGAATTTCAAAAATTCCTACTTATGCCCTACTTTCCCCTTTTTTCCAACTAAAACTTGAAATTTCAAATTTGAAATTTGGGGAAACTTGCGGAGGTCATAACTTCATGCTCGTTGACCTGATTGACTATTACAACATATTTTCAGAAATAACATGAAACGAGCTAAGCGGGGCGACCCTTGGATCCTTGCACCAAGGCTCGTGTCTAGCCGAAAATCCCAAATTTGACCTCTAAGACCAAAAAACATATACAATCCACTGAAAACCAAAAATTCTAAAAGGATCCAAAGCTTTCCATTACTTTCATTCTAATAATGAGGATCCCAAAAGAAGAGCCCTTTTACAATTTTGGAAATTCCTACTTATGCCCTATTTTCCCCTTTTTTCCCACCTAAAACTTTAAATTAAAAAATTGAAATTTGGGGCTACTTACGAAGGTCATAACTTCATGCTCGTTGACATGACTGACTATTACAACATATTTTCGAAAACAACATGAAACAAGATAAGCGGGGTGACCCTTGGCTCTTCGTACCAAGGCTCGCATCTAGCCGAAAATCCTTAAATTAGACCTCTAAGACCAAAAAACATATACAATCCACTAAAAACTAGAAATGCTAAAAGGAGCCAAAGCTTTCCATTACTTTAATGCTAATAATGAGGATCCCAAAAGAAGAGCCCTTTTACAATTTCAAAAATTTCTACTTATGCCATATTTTTACCTTTTTTCCCACCTAAAATTTGAAATTTTGGTCAACTTGCAGAGGTCATAACTTCATGCTCGTTGAATTGACTGAATATTACAACACATTTTCAAAAATAGCATGAAACGAGCTAAGCGGGGCGACCCTTGGCTCTTCGCGCCAAGGCTCCCATCTAGCTGAAAATCCTCAAATTGGACCTCTAAGACATAAAAACACATACAATCCATTGAAAACAATAAATGCTAAAAGGAGCCAAAGATTTCCATTACTTTCATGCTAATAA
Source organism: Wollemia nobilis (assembly GCA_028583015.1). Taxonomy (NCBI): domain Eukaryota; kingdom Viridiplantae; phylum Streptophyta; class Pinopsida; order Araucariales; family Araucariaceae; genus Wollemia; species Wollemia nobilis. The sequence goes on along the minus strand of JAQPPZ010016614.1, from coordinate 3,932,512 downwards.
TGAGGATCCCAAAAGAAGAGCCCTTTTACAATTTCTAAAATTCCTACTTATGCCCTATTTTCCCCTTTTTTCCCACATAAAACTTGAAATTTGAAATTTGAAATTTGGGGCAACTTGCGGAGGTCATAACTTCACGGTCGTTGACCCGATTGACTATTGCAACATATTTTTGGAAACAACATGAAACGAACTAAGTGAGGTGACAATTGGCTCCTCGCACCAAGGCTCGTGTCTAGCCAAAAATCCTCAAATTCGACCTCTAAGACCAAAAAACATATACAATCCACTGAAAACCAAAAATGCTAAAAGGAGCCAAAGCTTTCCATTACTTTCATTCTAATAATGAGGATCCCAAAAGAAGAGCACTATTACAATTTCGAAAATTCCTACTTATGTCCTTTTTTCCCACCTAAAACTTGAAATTTCAAATTTGGGGCAACTTGCGGAGGTCATAACTTCACGCTCATTGACCCGATTGACTATTACAACATATTTTTGGAAACAGAATTAAACGATCTAGGCAGGGCGACCCTTGGCTCTTTGCACCAAGGCTCGCGTCTAGCAAAAAATCATCAAATTTGACCTCTAAGACCAAAAAACATATACAATCAACCAAAAACTAGAAATGCTAAAAGGAGCCAAAGCTTTCCATTACTTTCATGCTAATAATGAGGATCCAAAAAGAAGAGCCCTATTGCATTTTCAAAAATTCGTACTTATGCCCTATTTTCCCCTTTTTTTCCACCTAAAACTTGAAATTTCAAATTTGAACTTTGGGGCAACTTGCCGAGGTCATAACTTCGCACTCGTTGACCCGATTGACTATTACAACATATTTTTGAAAACAACATGAAACGAGCTAAGCAGGGCGAACATTGGCTCTTCATGCCAAGGGCCGTGTCTAGCCGAAAATCCTCAAATTCGACCTCTAAGACAAAAAAACATATACATTCCACTGAAAACCAAAAATGCTAAAAGGAGCCAAAGCTTTCCATTACTTTCATTCTAATAATGAGGATCCCAAAAGAAGAGCCCTATTACAATTTCAAAAATTCCTACTTATGCTCTATTTTCCCCTTTTTTCCCACCTAAAACTTGAAATTTCAAATTTGAAATTTGAGGCAACTTGCGGAGGTCATAACTTTGCGTTCGTTGACCCGATTGACTATTACAACATATTTTCGGAAAGAACATGAAACATGCTAAGCGGCGTGACACTTGGCTTATCCCACAAAGGCTCGTGTCTAGCTGAAAATCCTCAAATTTGACCTCTAAGACTAAAAAACATATACAATCCACTGAAAACTAGAAATGCTAAAAGGAGCCAAAGCTTTCCATTACTTTCATTCTAATCATGAGGATCCCAAAAGAAGAGCCCTATTACAATTTTGAAAATTCCTACTTATGTCCTATTTTGCCCTTTTTTACAACTTAAAACTTGAAATTTCAAATTTGAAATTTGGGGCAATTTGCAGAGGTCATAACTTCACGCTCGTTGACCCGACTGACTATTACAAAATATTTTTGAAAACAACATGAAACAAGCTAAGCGGGGCGACCCTTGGCTCCTCCTGCCAAGGCTCGTGTCTAGTTGAAAATCCTCAAATTCGACCTCTAAGACCAAAAAACACATACAATCCACTAAAAACTAGAAATGCTAAAAGGAACCAAAGCTTTCCATTACTTTCATGCTAATAATGATGATCCCAGAAGAAGAGCCCTTTTACAATTTCTAAAATTTCTACTTATGCCCTATTTTCCCCTTTTTTCCCACCTAAAACTTGAAATTTCAAATTTGAAATTTGGGGCAACTCGCGGAGGTCATTACTTTGTGCTCGTTGACCCGATTGACTATTACAACATATTTTTGAAAACAACATGAAACGAGCTAAGCGGGGCGACCCTTGGTTCCTTGCACCAAGGCACGTGTCTAGCCAAAAATCCTCAAATTTTATCTCTAAGACCAAAAAACATATACAATCCACTGAAAACTAGAAATACTAAAAGGAGCCAAAGCTTTCCATTACTTTCATTCTAATAATGAGGATCCCAAAAGAAGAGCCCTATTACAATTTCAAAAATTCCTACTTATGTCTTATTTTCCCATTTTTTCCCACCTAAAACTTGAAATTTCAAATTTGAAATTTGGGGCAACTTGTAGAGGTCATAAATTCGCGCTCGTTGACCCGATTGACTATTACAGCATATTTTCAAAAACAACATGAAACGAGCTATGTGGGGCGACCCTTGGCTCCTCACACCAAGGCTCATGTCTAGCCTAAAATCCTTAAGTTCGACCTCTAAGACCAAAAAATATATACAATCCACTGAAAACCAGAAATGCTAAAAGGAGCCAAAGCTTTCCATTACTTTCATTCCAATAATGAGGATCCCAAAAGAAGAGGCCTTTTAGAATTTCAAAAATTCCTACTTATGCCCTATTTTCCCCTTTTTTCCCTCCTAAAACTTGAAATTTCAAATTTGAAATTTGGGGCAACTTGCGGAGGTCATAACTTCACGCTCGTTGACCCAACTGACTATTACAACATATTTTTGGAAACAACATGAAATGAGCTAAGCGGGGTGACCCTTGGCTCCTCGCACCATGGCTCAAGGCTAGCCGAAAATCCTCAAATACGACTTCTAAGACCTAAAAACACATACAATCCACTAAAAACTAGAAATTCTAAAAGGAGCCAAATCTCTCCATTACTTTCATGCTAATAATGAGGATCCCAAAAGAAGAGCCCTTTTAAAAGTTTGAAAATTCTTACTTATGCCCTATTTTCCCCTTTTTTCCCAGCTAAAACTTGAAATTTTAAATTTGAAATTTGGGGCAACTTGCGAAGGTCATAACTTCGCACTCGTTGAACCGATTGACTATTACAACATATTTTTGGAAATGACATGAAATGAGCTAAGCAAGGCGACCCTTGGCTGTTCGTGCCAATGCTCGCATCTAGCCAAAAATCCTCGAATTCAACCTCTAAGACCAAAAAACACATACAATCCATTGAAAACCATAAATGCTAAAAGGAGCCAAAGCTTTCCATTAATTTCATGCTAATAATGAGGATCCAAAAAGAAGAGCCCTTTTACAATTTCAAAAATTTCTACTTATGCCCTATTTTCACCTTTTTTCCCAACTAAAACTTGAAATTTCAAATTTGAAATTTGGGTCAACTTGCGGAGGTCATAACTTCGCGCTCGTTGACCCGAATGACTATCACAACATATTTTCGAAAACAACATGAAACAACCTAAGCGGGGCGAGCCTTGGCTCTTCACGCCAAGGCTCGTGTCTAGCCAAAAATCTTCAAATTTGACCTCTAAGACCAAAAAACACATACAATCCACTAAAAACTAGAAATTCTAAAAGAAGGCAAAGCTTTCCATTACTTTCAAGCTAATAATGAGGATCCCAAAAGAAGAGCCCTTTTACAATTTTGAAAATTCCTACTTATGCCCTATTTTCCCCTATTTTCCCACCTAAAACTTGAAATTTCAAATTTGAAATTTGGGGCAACTTGTAGAGGTCATAACTTCAAGCTCTTTGACCTGATTGACTATTACAATATATTTTTGGAAATGGCATGAAAATAGATAAGCAGGGTGACCCTTGGCTCTTCATGCCAAGGCTCGTGTCTAGCAAAAAATCCTCAAATTCAACCTCTAAGACCAAAAAACAGATACAATCCACCGAAAACTAGAAATGCTAAAAGGAGCCAAAGCTTTCCATTACTTTCATGCTAATAATGAGGATCCCATAGGAAGAGCCCTTTTACAATTTCAAAAATTCCTACGTATGCCCTATTTTACCATTTTTTCCCACCTAAAACTTGAAATTTCAAATTTGAAATTTGGGGCAACTTGCGAAGGTCATAACTTCACGCTCGTTGACCCGATTGACTATTACAACATATTTTTAGAAACAACATGAAATGAGCTAAGCGGGGTGACCCTTGGCTCTTCACGCCAAGGCTTACGTCTAGCTGAAAATCATCAAATTCAACCTCTAAGACCAAAAAATACATACAATCCACTAAAAACTAGAAATGCTAAATGGAGCCAAAGCTTTCCATTACTTTCATGCTAATAACGACGATCCCAAAAGAAGAGCCCTTTTACAATTTCAAAAATTCCTACTTATGCCCTTTTTTCCCCTTTTTTCCCACCTAAAACTTGAAATTTCAAATTGAAATTTGGGGCAACTTGCGGAGGTTATAACTTCATGCTCGTTGACCCGACTGACTATTACAACATATTTTAAAAAATGACATGAAACGATTTAAGTGGGGCGACCCTTGGCTCTTCACGCCAAGACTCGCGTCTAGCCGAAAATCCTCAAATTTGACCTCTAATACCAAAAAACACATACAATCCACTGAAAACTAGAAATGCTAAAAGGAGCCAAATATTTCCATTACTTTCATGCTAATAATGAGGATCCCAAAAGAAGAGCCCTTTTACAATTTCAAAAATTCCTACTTATGCCCTATTTTCCCCTTTTTTCCCACCAAAAACTTGAAATTTCAAATCTGAAATTTGGGGCAACTTGCGGAGGTCATAACATCATGCTCGTTTACCTGATTGAATATTACAACATATTTTCAGAAATGACATGAAACAAGCTAAGCAGGGCAACCCTTTGCCCTTTGTGCCAAGGCTCACGTCTAGCCGAAAATCCTCAAATTCGACCTCTAAGACCAAAAACACATACAATCCACTGCAAACTAGAAATGGTAAAAGGAGCCAAAGCTTTCCATTACTTTCATGTTAATAATGAGGATACCAAAATAAGAGCCCTTTTACAATTTTGAAAATTCCTACTTATGCCCTATTTTCCCCTTTTTTCCCACCTAAAACTTGAAATTTCAAATTTGAAATTTGGGGCAACTTGCGGAGGTCATAACTTCATGCTCGTTGACCCAATTGACTATTACAACATATTTTTGAAAATGGCATGAAAGGAGCTAAGCTGGGAAACCCTTGGTTCTTTGCACCAAGGCTCACATCTAGCCAAAAATCCTCAAATTTGACCTCTAAGACCTTTAAAAATATCATGCAAGAAAAACTACTTTTACTAGTTTTTACTAGTTTTACCAAATTAAACAATTACAATATTTTTTGGGTGATGCAAGATAACTTTTACACCATTGGATGCTCATGCATCAAAAATTCACGAAACAACAAATTATGTACAAAATAAAATGAAAACACAAAAACCCAAAATGTTATTTACAAAATTTACACTATGTACAAAATGATGCCAAATTTATGTTATCACTTCCTTGGATCCCAAATATGATTAGCACACTGTAAAAGATATATATAATGATATACATAGTAGGTTTTATAGGAATCCAATAAGAATAATATTAGGCCAAAAATAAAACCTCCCATTGTGCCTATCTCATTTTGCCAATTTGAATCAAGTTTATAAGCAATTCCATGTTTAGGATTTACTTCATTGAACTTACAATTGAATACATAATTTTCAACTAACTTTTGCTTATTCAATAAGATATAACTTTCAAAATATGATTTTTCACTTTGACTTAAGTTTTTATTTTCATGTGCATATAGGACTTCTTTCAAATAATAGTCTACTTCTAAAATTTTTAAAACAAAGTCCTCATCTATATCTTCAGGCCAGTCATACTCATGCAACAAGTTACAAGAATTTAAGATATTTACAAAATAAGAATCATTATAATTTTGTATCCTAGATTGAATTGTTAGTTGTTGATGAACTTGGTTCAATAATTCAAGCATGTCTTCTTTTTCATTTAGTAATGCAATCTTATTTGTAGTGGAAATAGGAATCCACTTTATTTCTTTATCAACATCCAATGGCATTTCATCATAAACAATATTTAAATCCAATAAATGATTATGTAAACTTTTACCTAATTCTTGAATGTTTGAATACAAAGGATAAGATTCTACCTTTTGTACACTTTCATTTACCACTACTTGATGATCCATTGTAGTCTTTTCTTTTTCTTCATGATATCTATCATCATCATCATTTCTTATTCCTTCATCAATGACCTATTTTTCAAAAGCATTAAAATTAGGTATCCAATCAAGAATATGTCCATATTTTTCAAACCATAAATCTTGTTGATCAAACAAAGAAATAGTTTATTTAGGATGAATAGAAAATTATAATTCTTTGTTAGCCATACATGAAGTTTCTTCACTTGAATATTCAATACAATCATGAAAAATTTCACACAAATATTCAGTATTCAAGAATGAAATAAAAGAATTTACCTCTTCTTCATCTAAAATAGATGAATCATAAGAAAATTTTACCATTTAATTTTTTTCTATTTCATAAATATGTTCCACAAACTCATGCTCAAAATGATCAAATCTTGGAATCCTCTCTATTTCTGAAATTGACATATCATTTTCTAGTTGAATAGAAATTACCAGATCTTCATGTAAGCTAGAGGTTTCAACATCCTGCATATCAAGTGAAATGGAAAATTCATCAATAGGATAATTAGAAACAAATAATTCTTCATATCTTCCCCAACCATTATAATAATCATCTTTCTAAAATATTTTATGAGATTGCATCCATTCTTTCATTTCTTCTTTATCATTATTTTGAGGATGCTAAAAAATTTGATCATCATTTTCAATCAACTCATCCAAATTTATGGAAGCTCCTGATTTATCATGTGTTTCAAAATTAGTTAGATCTAAAACTCCTCCAATAGATGAAGACTCATGCATTTCTATATTTTGATAAACTTGATTACTACAATTCTCATTGATGGATATTGGCTTTGAAACTTACAATGTCAAAAGTGGTTGAAAACTAGGACATTCAATTTCATTCGACGGTGTCAAAAAATGTGTATCCTGACTCATAGGTGATAATTGATTTGAAACCTTAGGGTTAAGTAATTATAATTCACCCACATCAATTCCTCCTAAAATCAACCATTCTTCTATGTCTATTACCCCACCATAGACGTTAGACAAGGATAAATATTTAAGAAGCTTTACGAGCAACTTAACAGTAAAAGGATCTAAGGCTTCCAAGTATATTTGAATGACTTCTTCTTATAAAATGATGAAATGTGTCTCTATTTCAGTATACAAATTATGAAACCTATCATTAAAATTACTCATGGATTCATCAAGTTTTTTATAGATAGAGGTAAATTGATTTGATAACATATATGTGTCAACCGATTTTCCAAAATTTTCAAGAAACATTGCTTCTAGTTGATCCCAAGAAGCGGTAGAATCTGTAGGTAAATTGATAAACCAATCTTTAGCAAATTCATCCAAAGTGTATGGAAATATTCTAAAAAGAATATCTTCCTGCATAATTTGAAAATGAAACATAATATTTTTATATGCATGAATATGTTCTTCTATCGTAATCATTCCATCATGCTTAAAATAGGGTAAATCATTTTCTGACATTGAACCAATATTAATATGTAAGGCTATGTATAAAGAATTCACAAAAATTGAATCATAACCTAATTTTCGAATTTATGACAGATTAACATTAATGCAACATAAATAAAAAAATTTCAATTTTTTTTAATAATTAATTTGAATGACTACAAATGAAAATCAAATATTTACCTTTCAAGCCCTCCTTCTAGCACCAATTCTATTGAGGTATGATTTTTTCCAATTACAAAATAACCCTATAGTTAGGATCAAAATCCTCGCTTGCAAAGGAATGTATTTCTCCAAGGTTATTTCACTTAATATCTTTATGTGTCAAGAATATGTATTAAAATAAGTTCTTGAACTACATCAATGGTGTACAAGTAACTAATAACAAGAGGCCTAGAATTTCAGGTGTTTAACTTTAAATTCATCATGTTTTATACATCCTTTAATAAAATTATCTTTCTAATGAATAATAAATAAATTTATCTTTTGAATTTAATCCTAAAAACTATGCAAACTTATCCTACAACTTCAAAACAACATTTAATGAAAATGATTCAAAAGATTATGAAATAGATTTTAATCTTGCATTTTTAATTAACATTAAAGTTCACTAAACTTTAATAAAATTAAAGTTCATGAAACTTTTAATAAAATTTATTAAATATAAACCTTAATTATAAAGTTTGAACTTTATAATATTCAAAATTAAGGTTTTATTTAATTTAGATATCTGTTCATCCAAATATGAAATTGAAATTTAAATATTTGAAAAATGAACAAATATAAAAATAATTAAACCCTAATTATAAGGTTTTGAACCTTGATAATTATGAAATAGGATTTAATGTAAATCTTAATTATGAACCTTTTAAATTTTATAAAACTAAAATAAAGTTCATAAAAACTTCCTTTGCCATAAGATTATTTCTCAAATATTTATTGAATAAAATATTTGAAAATCAAATGTAAATCTCAAATGTGTAGCTTGGATTCTTCAATGATTTAAAATAAGACTATATTAAGCCAAACTTCTTTAATGTGAATAGATATCAATTATGAGTTCCCCAAATTTATGAAATTAAATTTGAAACCCAAATAATAATTTATCCGTAAATTTATTATTCAAACATTAATTGAATTTAATATTTGAATAATCAATAAATTTTAACCTAGTTAGAAATCTATACTGTATAAAAATCAAACTAGGTTAATGCTTGTAAATTTAATATGAAATAAAAATCAAAAGTTTTAAAGTAAAGAAAATAAAACATGCCTTTCGGACTCAGGTTACAATATGAAACAAAAAAACACTCTAGACTCAAACTAGATTTAGATCAACCAGAAATCTCACAATTCAACCTAACCCTAGTGCAATCTTCAAAGGAAGGAAATTCCAAAATACCACACTTTATTAATTTGATGAAATACAATCTGCATACATATTTCGACATAATAAAATGAAAGTATTTATTCAAATCTTACAATAAAATCATTTCCAGAACTTTTTGTTTGCAGCAGTAGACCTTTTGTGCAACCTCGGGAGACTTTAAATCTTCTCTTCTTTCCAATAATATTCAAAGTCCTTTTTGCCCTGCAATTGTATGACCCTCTTCTTAACTTTCATCTTCCTATTTATAATTGAAATCAACTCTGTTCCTTCCATTTCACAAATTAGTTCGCTCAATTTATTTTTTTCCAAAACTATTTCATGTAACGAAGTTCAATCTATCATGTGATTACATTTATTGGAGAAATTATAACATTAAGAAAAAAATTGTCTATTATATTTTGATCTAATGTTATTACATTAACAACCTTTTCCAATTTTAATTAAATCCAAATTACCAATGCTGCCTCCTTTTGATAATTCTCTATATACTCAATAATTTTGCTGCTTCATTCACTTGGTAGACATTCACGATTATCTATATAAAATTTATGTGCCTTTATTGATATGTGTGACTACTATGGCCACTGTGATGATTTTTGTGTCTTCTTGGGTGCTATTATTCACATATTTCCATAATAAAATGAAGAGACAAATGCCTTACATAATATGAACTGTGTGAATATTTTATCTACTGCCATAGCAACCAACACATTTTGCAAATTCATCTACGCATCATTACTGCATTATGGACCTTATGCTAGTCCCTGGTGACAATCCGTACTCCCCTAAATCATGAATAAATTGGTATTAAATTTATCCAAATTTTTCATTAATCAAACTGTGTTGTTTTTGTTCTGATCACTATATACGTGGAGCATAACATTTTATATCTTATTATATGTTTCTCATAGTGGCCTGTGTGAATGACACTACCGTGTCACAATAGGTAAAACCTAGTTATCTATATTTCCACTCCATGAGTATGTAAACAATCTTCATCACTGATACTATACATGTATTATCTATCCATCTGGTGAAGGTATCCACTCCAACCATTGTATTCAGAATATTTCATGCTATTTGTAATTAAATTGATCTCATTTTTTGAACATAATATTTCCTACTATGCAATGATAATTTGTCATCACTGGTGAAATTTTAATCAGGATTTCATTATCTGGCATTTGTCTTACTGCTGTCCAAGCCATTACGTATTAGATAAACTATGTACCCCCACCATTATCAAAAACTAAACTGCAATCAATCTCACCATATAATACCTTATGCTAGGTAGCAATGTTGTCATATTTTACCTGGTAATAATTCCTCATAACAACCCTGTAATTTGTGGTGCTTAGACCAGTGATAAACTCTCTTGCATCATATGGAATCACAACTTCTCTACCTTTACACTACTTGCGCACACACTTCATATTAAAAATACCAACATTCATTCCTTGTTCTTCATGCCATAAACATAGCTAAAATCCACTTGATATCACATGCTTTAGTCATTTGGAAACTATGCTTGGGTTCATTTCAACTCTGTGATATCAAGGGGTTCAATCTTACATGAACTTTAAGAAATCCATCCTCATCCCTTTATAATTATCATCACATATTATGTGAACATATTCATCTATGACATGTTGTTTGAAATACATTCATCTACATTATGGGGAAAAAATGCATCTTAGTAAACCCACATATTTGGCCTCAACAACCCATCTTCCATCATGCTGAAACCTCAAACACCATGTTAAAAATGTACTTGCCTTGAAAGCTGCACCTAAAACATACAACATAACCCCATCATTATTAAATTTACTCAAAATGTCATGCAAGTTGAATACAAATTGTAAACTATACAACATAAACACCTAGGTATACGATCTATCACATAATGACCAATGACAAAACTAACAAAACACAAAACCTAATTATTACAAAAAATGAAAAGAAACTTAACATAATAACATTAACATATAATATAAACAAGACATAAAACAAAAAGACTAACATAAAATAAAAATAGAAACTTAACATAATAACATTAACATATAATATAAACAAAAACAAAAAGACTAACATAAAATAAAAATAGAAACTTAAAATTGTAACATTAATATATAATAAAAAAAAAAAAAAAAAGACTAACATAAAATAAGAATAGAAACTTAATGTAATAACATTAGCATATAATATAAAAAAAAAACAGAAATACTAAAATAAAATAAAAAAGAAACTTAGCATAATAACATTAACATATAATATTAACATAAAATAAAAACAACATAACATAAAACAACATTTATACCACCTAAAAGAATAACAAAATAAAGAATAAAAAAATAAAGAATAACATAAAAACACTTATAAACAAATAGAACACAACATAACAACACCAAACAATAAAATCACCATTTTAACATGAAATCAAATCTGCCCATGAAACCAACTATAGTACAACATTTATGAAGATCACTTTTTCAAAACCAAATGATGAAGACATTCAACCATAAGCAAAGACACAGATTAAAACAATTTTTTAAATTCAAGTGGGTCCCCAATTTTGGGTTCGTTGTGAAGGAGTCATAAAACATACCCAAAGCATTTAAAAATACCCAAGTTGGATAGATTCAAAGGAGAGGAAGATGCACTAGAGCATATTACTAGGTTTATGAACCAATACTTCTATACCCAAGATAACGATGCCTTACTTCTAAGGATATTTTTTACTACTCTCTCTGGCCCAACCGTAGAGTGGTACAATCAATTCTCAAGGTACAACATCCATAACTTTGAATAATTTGTGAAAGCATTCATGGAACATTTCTCTTTTAACACTAAGTGAAGGGTAACTTCGATAGAACTCATGGGGTTGAAGTAGTACGACGATGAGTCAATCATAAATTATGGTAATAGGTGGTGAATGCTTCTCACTAAGTTACCATACCTACTACCAGTGTTTGAGTTGACTCACATGTTTTCCAAGAGTTGTTTAAAACTAGTTTCATTATTGCTACAACTCCAACAATACCAAACTCTTGAAGAGGCTCTAGTGCAGGCTAAAATAATAAAAAAAATCAAAATTCAAGAGGGGGAAATTGGAAAACCCTGTAAGGAGTGAAATAAGAACACAAAAGACAATTTGGCACAACCAAAGTTGATAGAAGTTAATCAAGTTGTCATTAGCATTCTAGGGCCTGTGCAACCAACACCACCTCAAAAGGTAAACTATTAGGTCCAATCTCTTCCTACAAACTACAATAACAAAACTCAAATGAATCAAGGGTAAAACCAACAACATCACCCTCAATGACAATTTGCACCTTTCACTGAGTCTATGGATTCCCTATTAGATCATCTATGTGCAACCAAAGCAATTACTTTACTAGAGACATAACCTATGGATCCTAATAGACCAAAGTCCAAGGGACATCATGAATGGGCATGACGTACAAATGTGCTACTCATTCAAAAACCTAGTGCAAGATATTTTTGATAGGAATGATCTTCAAGTTGATAACCCTCTTACAATAAATAATCAACATATGGGTATCTTTAAAGACCCATTGCCCACTCACAAGGTGTAGGTAAATAAATAAAAATAGGTAAACAAGGTCCATAATATAACCCCTAATAAATGGTTCATCAAAATGGTTAACATCATGACAAGGAGTAGGTATTATCCAAATCAAGTTGCACCACCTACAACTTCAAATGATATTCCCTCCACATCACAACCTTCACCACCTCTAGTGTAAAGCCTTGCACCTCATCCAGTGATCACTATAAAGAGTAAGATTTCTCAAAGCTTGTGAATAACATCAGCCTAGATCTCTATCTATGATATTATTCAACAGTCTCCACCTCATTGAGAAGCTCTCATGGAGATCCTTAAGTTGATTGAATATCAATACCAGGATTCTAACTCCTTTATCAATTTCATGGGCTATTTTCAGTAGTGCAAATAGCCAATAATCATATTTCATGAACATGAACTCAAACTAATATCAAATGACATTGTTGATCCTCCATTACACATAATTGATGTGTAAATAGAATACCTTAAAAAAGAGTTCTAATTGATACTAGTTCTTCAAGAAATATCATCACCACAACTACTTTTCAACATCTAGGTATTCTACAATCCCATATTGTTGCATCCACATATACCCTCCAAGTATTCAATGATGCTTTGTGCTCAATTATTGGCACTATAGTATTACCTATTCAGGTGGGACACAAAACCATACTAATATTGTATCACATATTAGAGGATGCAATGGCCTATAATATCTTGTTGGGTAGACCTTGGATTAGGGACATGAAGTGCATGCCATCCATAGCTCACCAATGTTTGAAGTACACTCATGAAGGACAAGTACATGTTGTCTTCGTAGACCTTGAGCCCTTCAAATATTGCAACTTGGTGCAGTACATCCCCGAGTCAACCTTGCCATCAAATCAATTGGACTTCCAATAAAATACGTCCATTCAATATCTGAATCCTTCATTATCACCTTACATTGATCCATTACCATATTCTTCTAAACCATCCTCATCATTGTCACCTTTAGATAGACCATCATCATTATCAAATCCTTCATAGAGTAACATGTTTAAGAGACCCATTGATGAGATCCTCCCAATCATCTCTACTATTTCCATGGAAGAAATTTCTAGTCTAGTAGATGAGGAACCACCTTATGAGGTAAGCATTTATTCATCTCAAGCCTCGCTTCCATCTCCTCCAACCTCACCATCATAAGTAACAATCCATCTAGCTACTACTGACTTAGGAGAATACCTAGTAAGGAACATTACAATAACTACAACCATTGAGATAGTACAAAATATGAAACAATCTCATTTTTCCATTAGTATCATCATACCTCTAGGTATACCTCCCAATAAAATTAACTTCATATATGGGGGTATTAAATATTGCGTAGAATCATATCCTTAGCAATAAGAGGATGAAGAACCCTTTTCTAAGGACATCAATTATATGTCCAATATCAAATTTTGCCATGTGATATCTCCATCACTGCCATTGGTATGACTATGGTTTAGGATTGTATGAACAAGGTACTCACATTACTTGCCAACCACAATATCAAATTCCATATGATAAATTTGGCTTAGGACACAACAAGCCTGTACCTCTTGACATACTCACAGATAATTTAGAGTGCTTGGCTTTGAAATATAGGGATGAGCTTGCGCATGATCCTTACACTAATCTTGATCATGTCCACTCTTTGGGGGATTATTTACTCACAAATATAATGGGTCAAAGGATATCTTGCAATTTCACTTGATCCTATAAAGAAGGTGAAGGTTCATATACTCTCTCATCTAAAAATAAGGAAGAGGATCAAGGTTCCCCTTATGAATGTACAACTAATGATGAATAAAATTATGATGTAGCATCTATTAACTCCCATATTTTAGATGAAGAATACAAATAAATCATCCCATTGGATGATGAAGAAGAGTTATATCTATGTGTGTTCTGATTACCACATCCCATCTAGTAACACCTTCTACCATTCAAGGAGTAGTATCATCCCCTTCCACATCGACCACCTTTGATTATTCCACCTCCATTGCAACCACCTTTGCAAGTCTTGTGACAACCTCTTATTAATAGATCCAATCACCCATCCAACAAAGATCATCCATCCATCCATATGATTTCCATAGATCTTACCACACCCTTGCATGATCTGAATAACCCATTAAAGCCATTGCACCTCAATCTTGAGGTAATTGAACTTGATCAAGGAGATTCTCCACCATATCCATCAGAGTATTGGCCTTGCAATAAAATGTTACAATTATTTCATTTTTCTCCAAGGTCTTCTCAAAATGCCTTTCATGTTGAGAATTTAGCCTAATTTTATAATTGATGATAAACCTAGCTGGTGACATTCATTTGATCCCTAATCCATACCAGTTGGAAGAGGGATCTCATATGTCATTTGAGCCAATAATTGATATTGATATTGGCACAAATATTGAGGCTCCCCAATTCATCAAGTTAGGGGAAGGCTTATCCCTTACTGAGTAAGCCAATTTCACATCTCTTCTAAAAAAGAAGAGGAAAGCTATTGTGTGGTCCTATAACTATGTGTTTATTAAGAATGAATTAAAAAATCCTATAATATGAAATTCTATCCTAGAGAATTTCAGGTTGGTGACCTTGTTCTAAAAGAGAACAAAAAAAACTCTAACTTATCTCCCCATCCGTAGGACAAATTTACAACAAAATAGTTATGTCCATTCATTATCACTAGTCATATTGGACTTGGAACTTATCACCTAGCCTCCATTGAAGTATGTGAGGAACTTGAACCCTTGAATATCCTTCACCTACGGTATTTTCATGCTTAAAATGTCATGCCATACCAAAAAGCCCCAAAGGTACCCATAAACCCTTTGGTCACAAAAAATCCCCAAAAGTACCCATAAATCCTTTGGTCACCAAAAACACCCAAAGGTACCCATAAACCCTTTGGTCACCCAAAAAGCCTCAAAGGTATCCAAAAATACTTTGGTCATCCAAAAATCCCCAAAGGTACCCATAAAACCTTTGGTCACACAAAGAGCCCCAAAGGTACTCATAAACCCTTTGGTCACCCAAAAACCCCCAAAGGTATCCATAAACCCTTTGGTCACCCAAAAAGTCCCAAAGATACCCATAAACCCTTTGGTCACCCAAAAAGCCTTAAAGGTACCCATAAACTCTTTGGTCACCAAAAAGAGCCCCAAAGGTACCCATAAACCCTTTGGTCACCCAAAAAGCCCCAAAGGTACCCATAAACCCTTTGGTCACCAAAAAGAGCCCTAAAGGTACCCATAAACCCTTTGGTCACCCAAAAATCCCCAATGGCATCCACTAAGCCCATTGGTCAAATGTATATATATATATATATATATATATATATATATATATATATATATATATATATATATATATATATATATATAAATCCAAAAACATCATTAACATAACAAAAATACAAAAAAATTACATTACATTTTATATGGTTGCATTATACAATCACTTGCATTAAGCATACCCATCATTGTATTTTGTATTCTAGAGTTGCTCATACATGTCTAGCACCAAGTCTATACACTAGCCATCCTTCAAAATCAACTTTGTCAAAAGTCATTATTAAGACCTATATACATTACAATTATCATTTCCATCCACATTCCCCACCTTTCATATTTGTGTTTGTTTCCCTTCACCTAGTAATTTGTTATAAGGCGTCATTAGGTTTTTCGGTCACTCAATTATCTCTAGTTTCTTTTTCATATTTTGAAGAAAGCTATCCTAATTTTTAGAAGGTAGTCTTGATTTGATTATACCTTGTATACATCATAATCCCAACAGATTCTCACATTAATAAATCCAAGTTTTACACAAGGAAATATGAAACCTACAAAGTGGTTCTTTTTACCTTAAGAAATTTTTTTACCTTCCTCATTCCCATATGCGCATGGTTAAAAAATGCTAATAATTGACAAAAGGACAAGCTCCTCCCTACACAAAGCAATAAAAATCCCTTACCCCATGCAAAATCTGGGCAAGCATACAAAAAGCAACAAATACAAAAGTAGAAATACCCAAAATAAAAAGTGATTTTTATCATTAACAAAAGCAAAAAGTAAAATAAATAGTGGTTCTTACCACTACCAAAATCCCTTGCTCACAAAAATAAAAATGAGAAAATCCCTACAACAATTCAAAAATAAAATAAAATAAGGGAGTACTGAACTTGAATCCCTAGAATTCTCAGCATAACCATGAGGTGATCCTCATTATAGGTTGGGTGGCATCAAGCATGTCTGGAAATGGTGATATCCTTACGTATGATAATATGTTTATTACATTAGAAATATTCTTTTGTATAGACCAATGTTATCTTGTGGATGAGCTAGATTTTGGTAGCCTGCATTACCTAATGGTCTAATCCAACTAACATACAAAACTCTGGATTATGATACTCGCATGGTGATCTTCAATACATATGGGCTACATAAATCTTGTTTGGCACTGGGGTAACTTTACGTGTTATTATAGCAATGAACTCACATGCACACACAATGATATTGAATATCTTGGTCATCCTAGCAGATTTATACCTTGCCAAAAAGTCTTGCATGGTTAATATATAACTTTTTGACTAGTTCACTAGAGTGTTTGAGTCTCATGAAAACCTCAAGGAGATTATATAACATCTTACTATTCATTCTATTCCATACCATTTTATCACATGTTTGTCATATCACATTTTCATAGTCCATCACATAATATTATGATAATATTAAAAATGAATCAATGAATTTTATACAGTCTATGGTGCTAGCATATAGTGTGTCAAATAGTATTCATAATTCATTAGTACATATTAACAAATCATCCATTTCATTATGCATACACACATGTACATATCATCAACTAACATCATATTACAATACACGAATCCATGATATTGCATCCATAAATACATCAAAAAACCAGGAAGCAGACATAAATGCATATCTTTGCTCACCATTAAAAAATCACAAAAATAATAAAAAAATTAAATAATAATAAAAAATTTCAAGTGAGTCTTGTATTCATTTATTGACCTTATAAAATTGGTGTTTCCAGTGACTTGCACTCCATGCAATTTGGAAATATTATTAAATTACCATAAGGCCATTTGAACCAAATTATTTATTTATGAATTGAAAAGTCTACACTTCAATCCTTAATAAGGCCATTGCAGTCAGACTGCTCCACAAAAATAAGGTATTCATTTTCTTTCTTCCATGAAATATCATAAAAAACCACCAAAATCTTAACAAAACTGATAAATTATACAATGGGTAAATATTAAGGAACCCTAATCAAGTCATTTTTGGTCAAGTGACTCGTCACTTTCATCATTGGTCATTCCCTCATCGACTCGTCGATTGAGGGGGTAGTCATAATTACAAATTCATAATCAAAATCAATACTCAAACACTTAAAAGTGCAACTTACATACATTCAGAAGAATTATTGCCAAAGATAATTTCAAGCCCATGCTAGGGCACATAATTAAGTACCAATTCCACAAAACAAATTATTGGTCACCTTAAAGCCTTGGGAAAACTTTTGAAATAGGCTTATATGTGAAAAAAGGAACCAAGACCAAGTATACCATAAACCTAAACCTGTTCGAACAGTGTGACTGATTTACCAAAATCAAATCCTTCAAATATTTCAAAAGAAAGGATTCGAAGAATTTATGCTTCTTCCATGACAGGGACATCTAAAGTTGGTTAGGTTAATGAATAATCTTAATCAGTTGATAGTTTAGTCATATATTTTTTCTCTATACTATGTTTCACATAATGCATCCCAAAAAGGGGTACCTATAGACACTAAAATCACCTCAATATGTTAGACTAACAATATGCACTTTTATCAGCACCATATGGACTCATTGGACAACCCTTAGGGGTTGAATAGTGGTCCTTACCAGTTTTAGGAAGTTTTGGGCCATGCAGCCATGGCCGCCCCACCCTAGGGTGGCCACTAAGTTCATGGTTGTACTACCCTGGGATGGCCACCAACTGTCACCGCTGGATGAGGAGGCCACCACTAGCCACCTCTAGGGGGGAGGAACAAGACCCTGGACTCTTAAAAAATCAAAGGTGGGATAAATGGTAATAAAATTCTGCCATTTATCCCACCCATTAATTTATGATAGATTGAGGGCACATCGATTTAGTCACAAATCCTTGCAAATTGGAGGTTGGTATTGGAGGTTTCTCCCATCCAATGCTAGTAAGGTTTTGACAAATGGTGATACTTAACTCACATGGCCAAACTTGCTCATTTAACCTTGTGCTCTCTTGATCTATAAAGTGGAACCAATCCACCCAATTAAATATTCTTTGGTAATATTACAACATGAAGTACTATCGAGATTCAATCCCTCTTTCACCATGTGTTTTCCCTTGAAATATCCATCAATCAAAGGAGGTTTCCAAGTGATCCCAAATACACAAATCCATTTCAAAACCCACTCATTTTAGTGAATTAGATCATGAAATTCAATGACAACACCCCTAAGAATAGTTTGATGAACCATATCCTAGAATAATTAGAGGCAAAAACCACCAGGTTTGGTGATCGCCCTACTCAGGGTAGTTAACAGTCATAATTGCAACACCCATGAATGACCATGTATTCTAGGTTTGATTTCATCTGTGTTTTAGCATAGATCATTTCTAGATTAGAATATATGCACTATACTAAGTTTTGGTGGAATTTTGAGTAGTTTTGCACCTTCTATTATGCTTTTTGTTGTTCATATTTACTATCACATGCATCTCTTTGATTTCATCTCAATCCAAGTATCAAAACTTTGAGTTCTTTATGCTATTAACAACTTTGAGTTCTTTATGCGTAGATCCAAGTATCAAAACATGCAAGGAAGGAGCTACAATTTTGAATATAGATAGATAATCATAGTAGTACCAAAAACCCACTCTTGGATAATTCGTGAGTGTTAGAAAGGCCTTGAAGTGCATCCGAGTCATTGAAAGTATTATATCCTTCGATACCTTATAATAATTATATCAATTTAGAGCTCTCAAGAGGACGCATTGTAACCATGAATTTGATAAGTTGATTAATATAAATAGGACCCCATTTCTTATATATATTGTTATCATGTTTACATTAAATGTCACTTTTGAATGCTTAAATAAATAGGTGCAATTCATTTTCCTTTTTCTAGATGCACCATTTTTTTGCTCTACATTTAGAGAAAATAAGAGGACATATAACCCTAGATCATGATTGCATTACTATCCCCTACATAAATTTTTTTATCTTGATATATGTTGAAAGACCTAATACATTGAATACGATTTTATAGAAGCATTTAAAGCTTCCTACATAGACTGAGAATGAGATTGAGAAGCATTCAATGTTCCTATAAAACTAGAGAAGAAAAGTAGAAAGCAATAAGTATAGATAAAAGAAGAAAGTAGTAAGAACAAAGAAAAGGATAAGAAAGGAGCAAGAAAAAAGAAAAGAAGAAGAAAGCAATAATCATAGAAAGAAGAATAATATGAAAGTATTGTAAGCTTTTAAGATAAAATGAATAGTGGATTTTTAGGTCAAGACTGAATTGACATTGACATATTTGAAGCTATAATATTATTCTATAGTAAGTAGAATAACACTAGAGTATAGTCTACAACAAGGAAGGAGATTTACATGGAGCCATCATTCACATAGAGGAAGTGGCTAAGATTAGTGAGACAAATCTAAATGACAAAGCATAGCAAGATAAAGCCTAAGCAACATTATAAAGAGATAAAACCTAAGTGGCCTCAAAAAGATAATATTGCCTAAGATCCTAAGTAAAGAAACTACAAATCCTGATTTGACCATCATATAGGAAGGAGTTAAGAGATAAAGGCAAGCGACTAGTATAGAATATAATTCTAGTATAGTATGTGATATGACCAACATGGTATTAAGAGTTTGAAGAAATTGAATATCAAAAATAGCCTATATAGTCAACATAAGAAAATATATCATATGGAGCTAGTGAAAATAGAGACTCTAGAAGCTAGTGGATGAAGAATTATGAGGTAGTGCTACTAGATTACTAATACATAGAAGCATTAGGTAGTGCTACAATAGCATTAAAAAGTAGAAACATCAGGTAGTGCTATCAAAGCATTGGAGATTTTAAGTGAAAAACAAGTATCAATACCTGTTACTATATATAAGCTAAAGCTTTTGAGTTGAGAGGAAATAATAGCACTTATACCAATAGGAAATCACAATTCCTAGAGGAAATTGTAGTGCTTGAATCAAGATAAAATCACAATACCTATGTAGAGGAAGTTGAAGCCCCTAATCCAAGTATGAGCCAAACCATCTAAATTAAGTGGGATATGTATCATCATGAGGTCGACATAACACTATAAAGGATTTGAGGAGAAATTTTGATGAGGAATAGGAGCATAGAATGTCATGCCATCATTTTGCATGATTAAGCAACATTGGAGGGAATATTTATTCAAATAGATGATCTAGCAAGCATTTGGAATGGATATGTATGAAAATAGTGACATTCACGTCAATGCAATTTAGGTAACATTATTAATGTTACTACTTTGTTTGAGCGCTAGTAATTTTTGGAGAAAAGGATTTTTAAATTAATTTTAAATGAGTTATAAGGTTTGTTTTTTTATTAATTATTTGAAACTCAAATTAATTCATAAGGTTTGGAGTGATAAGGAATGCTAATAGGTCAAAAAAAAGTATTTTTTTTTGAAGTATTTAAAACATTTAGAGTATTTAGAAGTTGAGAGGTAAAAGGTTTTCATAGTTTCTAAAGAGTTTTCAGGTTTCTGAAATTTGAAGCTTTATTTCAAAATTTTAGAAACTTCAAAACATTCCATATTTAAAAATTGAATTTTAAAATTATAAAAATTTAATATTAGGGAGTTAAAAGGTTTTCCACATCAAAGGATTAGAAAACTAACGATTACAAATTTTACAATGCATATTTGAACTTGGGATATATAAGTTTTTCAACTTAAAGATACAAAATGGATAAATGACAAAGAGGAACATTTCAATATAGGAGAAATTATCAACCTAGGTTTTAGGTTGTAGATACAGGGGATGCATATGATATTCAATTCTTGTCAAACATTGAAAAGGAAAAGGAGCCAAAAGGTAAACAACTTAAGATTGATTTATTTTGCCAATCCTCTGATCCTGAGGGGGGAAATAGTATCATATACCATAAATGAAGATTTTACCTTGGGATAGTGAAATGTGAAATTACTTTTAGTTTTGAGTAGAAGTTGGGTTTATGGTTTTTGATTTCCAACTTTCAGTAGGGGTCTAGTTGTCTCAATCGAAAGGATTCAAATAATGCTTCTATCCAGATTGGTGGGTGTCTCACCCTTAGTAGAGATACAAATTGCTTCATTAGGAAGGGGATGTATTTAGTCTCTGCATTGAGTAGCAGTTTTTTAGATGCAAAATCAATGTGGTTTTCTATGGTGGTTTTGATCCTTTTTGTATGGGTGGTAGTTTAGATATTATTTGTCTATTCTTGACCTGTTTAAATGATTTTTAGTTTCAAGATTTGTGTCAAATTTCCTTATTGGTTGGGCAACATTCTATTTTCAAATTTTAAAAGAATTATTCAAAACTCTTATAAAGGATGTGAGATTATATCACTTGAATATCATCAATAAATTCAAAGAGAAAAAGATAATTGGTATAGATATTTAGGGGCTATTCATCATATGAATGGAAAATTCATTGGTTTTAATCCTTAGAAGTCATAGATAATATCTCGCTACAAATTACACATGATAAGTTGTATCAAATTCAAGGAACTAGTAGAGTTATCCCTAGCATGCATTTTTCAAATTTTGTGCTACAAAATATTCTATGTATTCCTAGACTATCAACTAATCTTATCTCAATTTATTAATTGGTTGAAAAAATAAGAATAATTGAATTAAAATTTACAAATAAAAATAGCAAATGAATTATTAATAATTAAAACAAATATGAACCTACCAGGTTCAATCAAGAATGGAATATATACCTTAGATTCAATGGGATTCTCTTAGAAAATTATTGAACATTTGCCTCAATATGAAATTAATGATAAGTTGCTTGATTTTTCAAAAAGATAAAATTTAGGGAATTGGATCAAGAATAGTCCAAGGTTATCCTAGGAATATCAACAATGGATGATCCCAAGTTTTAAGATGATGATGAATATTCTAAAGAAGCGTAGGTCCATGAAAAATACAAGGTCATATAAATATTGAATATAAATGTTAAGACCGGTTTTGAATACTAAAGTCTTCAATTACCAAATAATGTAATACAAGGGGGTGTTGGGGAATATCACATTATTTGGTACATGCTTATGTACCCCTATGGGACCTTCATGGTATAATTGTAAATATGTAATACATTAGGGTTGAGTCTTTAGTTTAGATGTATGATTTATATTCTCCTTTCATGTAGTTGTTAATGTGTAGAAAATGCACAAGTATCATGTAAGAGTGCAATGTGAAATAAATGCACAAGTTTCATGTAAGTTAGAGTGCAAGTGTATATTGAGAGAATGTGCACAAGTATTTTATATGTAACAGTGCAACTACGTAATGTGATGATGTGTACAAGTTTCATAGATTAGGAGTGCATGTGGAAGTGTAAGGGTCATTTAGATGTGTCATAGAGTCAAGTGTCCATGTAAGAATAAATTTAAGAGTCTAGTATGCAAGTGGAAAGACAATAAGCCAAAGGTCATGGGACTTGTCATATGGAAAGCAATAGTCAAGTACTTGAAGAGTCACATTAGTATGGCTATATTATGGAGATAATATTTCATGAGAAATTAATCTAATAGCAATATTATTACTAAGTTATAAGTGGAAGAAAATAAATAAAACTTGTATACAAATTTTGAGCAATTAATATTATAATATTTCTTCATGCATAGTTCATGAATGATTTAGGGTATTTACACTAATATTTGATTATATAACTAAATTTTATTTTTAGTACTATATAGGGCTTGGTATACATATTAATTTGCTCATATATTATTCTAATATTAATTATTTATATTTTAAACTTTAATATTGTGGCTATTTTATATTGGGACCTATGATATTTTTTGGTAGTAAGACCTAAAAATCCAACAACATGCATTTTAAAGAAATATTCATAGTAGTAGGTGGACCTGTAAAATGTAATAGTATTTTATTTTACTGGTGCATGCGCATCTCCCTTTACATTGTCTACTTTGATGTATCAATCATATTGTCCCTAATGATACCCTAACATGCTTTGTATTGAAGAGTGACCTATCAAGACTTGTAGAAAAATAACAAGCTAGTTTGTTTTAGTCATTTTCATAAAAAATAATGATATCATCAAATCAAAATATTGACTTAGAATTGCCACATAATCCCATTACCAATTTTAATACACTTTTTAATATCAAGGCTTGGAATGTGATATACTTCCCCTTTGAAAAGAGTCATCCTTATGATGTCTAAGAGAAAAAGCCATTAAAATATTTCAGTACAATATTACATT
Source organism: Wollemia nobilis (assembly GCA_028583015.1). Lineage (NCBI taxonomy): Eukaryota > Viridiplantae > Streptophyta > Pinopsida > Araucariales > Araucariaceae > Wollemia > Wollemia nobilis. The sequence continues at coordinate 3,908,525 of JAQPPZ010016614.1, read as the reverse complement.
TAAAATTTAAAAAATATCAAATAGTAAATTTATATACATGATTAAAATAAAATTAAACTTTAATATTTTTTACGTACAACCGAATTGCAACATGCAACAATTTTTTATATACTACTATACTATTAATGAAAATCAAGTAAAGATATGGGAAAAGAGACTCTAGAATTCCTCATTATTCTCTCATGTAGTACTCCTCAAAGTATTAGTCCCTTTGGACCATACATTAAGACACTTATCATACTTATAATTATAGTCTGCATGTATACAAAATTTTAATTGGTTTAACTATAACCATGCCTAGGTTCTAAACCTACAATTCATACCAATATAAGACATGTGACACATCACATTAAATATTTATAAATCTAGGAAAGACAAAGATGTAGAACATGCCTATAAGTGGCTATGTTCACTACAATTTTTTTATGAGCTACATTTAGTTACAAAATAGAGGGTTTTTTTGAACATGGTCCCCAAAACCTATTTACAGTAAAGTTTCATACATCCTCACAAAAAAAACTCCCCAACAATACTTCAACAAAACAATCCTATAAATCCAAGATCTAGATTAGTTGATTTAATAGAATTGATGCAATATTTCTAGGGATTTATCCTTGAAAAGGCCTTGTACCCCACAAAATACTATATGTAGGTTTTATGTATTCATTTCTCTTTTATCTATTTAAAACTTCTACTGTGGTTTAACCATTTTCACTTACTTCCACCTCTTCTAAAATTTCATGTCTAACAATCATGGTCATTTGTTACATCCCATCTAATAGGAATTCTATATTTCCTACCATAAAACATGTCAAAAGGTATCAAACCTATGTTGATTTGGTGGGATTATTATATGCAAATTACACTAAAGGTATCTAACCTGCCCATACGCATTGTTGATCCATATAGTATATTTTGACCAGCTCCTCTAGGACATGATGTACACTTCTAGTTAGTCCATCTACTTTTGGATAGTATAAGAAACTTATATTTTGTTTGGTTCCTAAGGTAGTAGTCAAAATTTGTAGAAAATTGGAGGTCATCTTAGTCTTCGTAACTAACAAAATAATTTCAGTTACTCTATGCAACATGAAAATCTATCTTATAAACATGTTTTTAAAACTCAAGCATCATCCTTCAAATTTATAGGTATAATAAGTGTTACTTTTATGAATTTATTAATAATTATCGTAATTACACAATTCTTATTCTCATATGTAGGAAATGCCTGTGCAAGATCTATATTAAGTTTTTGTCATTTCCATTTTGATTTATCATGGGGATACACCATTCCTATCAAATGTATATGTCCAACCTTAATTTGTTGATATTCCAAATATTTGGAAATGAAAGTTATCACATATTTTTTAATTTAGGATAAATAATTTATTTTTTTTGGATTTACCACCATTATTTTACATGTGGATGGCCCAAAGAGAGAGTAAAATGACCTACATTCAATGCAATCCATATAATACCATCATCATTTGGTACATAAATACTTCCTTTACATTAGATTAGTACATCCAATTCCAATTAATATTCATCAATATTGTGGTCCTATATGTTAGTTAACATGGAAACCTTAGATATTTAATAATTCTCATCTCCTTCCAACTATTTTAAAATTTACTCCTTGAAGGTTATTTCTTTAATGGTAATAACTACAATGTTCCTTCTATGACTTAAAACATCTACTACCTTATTCCCATTTCCCTTTATATAAGTAATCTTAAAATATTAAAAAAAAAATTTAACCATCTTGTTACCTAGAATTTATGTTTTCATACATAAATATGTATCTTATATGAGCTTAAATGGATTTTAAATAAATCAATATCTATAAATTTGGACTGCATACACTATTACATCTAACTCTAGATCATAGGGAGAAGAATTTTTCTCATAAGGCTTATATTTGTATAGCTTATAGGTTATTATATACCAATCATGCATTAGTACTCCACTCAATCCTTACCCTAATTCATTAGGGGTGACTATAAAAATAAAATTTTACTTTCATACTTTTAAAACTAGTATTGTTATTTTGTTGAAAGAGCAAAATGGGATGCTAACATCAATTAGTCTATTTGATATTTTACCATTTCATTGTAGTGATGTAATGGGACTGGATAAATTAGATAATTCCTCTTAAAATATTTTGTAATATCCTACCAATCCCATAAAACTATACACTTCATGAATAGTTACCATTGTTGGCCATTCTAAAATATATTTTTATCTTTATAAAGTTTATTTCGATAAATGTAGTAAATATAATGTGTCCTTGGAAATTACTTTTATTTGTAAAAATATATATAGATAGTTTTCCATGAAGTTGATGTTCCCTTAGCCTATTCATCACCGACTTGATATGCTCAAAATGTTTGCTATGATTGAGTGTATAAATAAAAATATTAACTACAAATATGATGACAAACTTATCCAAATAGTCCTATAAAAAACTATTTATTAGATTCGTAATGATTACAATTGAATTAATTAATCCAAAACATACAACTATAAATTCATAGTGCCAATACTTGGTACTAAAGGTAGTTTTAGGCATGTCTTCTTTCTTTATTCTTAGTTGATAATATCCAATCCTAATATATATCATTATAGAGGTAGTTTATTTCCTCATTGTTCAAAAAAATCATTAATTCTATTGATAGGGTACATGTTCTTGATTGTAGCCTTATTTGAAATTTTATAATCAACATAGATTCATAGAGTCCAATCCTTATTTTTTATTAAAATGATAGGTGTACTGCATGGTGATAAACTTGGTATTATTAGTCCTTTAAATAATAGTTCATTTGGATTTATTTTGAACTCAAATAACTATATTGTAGTTATTCTATATGAACCCTTTGACTATGATTCTAATCCTAGAAAAATATCTATATATAATATCAAATTATCAAAGTTTATTTAAGATTTAGTCCTAGAAATTCCTTAGGAGATACATGCCTAAATTTATTTAAGAATAGATATCAAAAGTAGGATTTTCCTCCTCTTTCTATTTATCTATGTGAATTACATACAATAAACATCCTTCCTTTGAGCCTTCTTTAGCTATATGTAAAAAATATGTTATTTTTCAATGGTTTTTTTAAATCCCTTAAGTAGTACTATATCCCCCACCATCAAGATATTATTTTGTGTTTTCAAAGCAAGAAACTATAATGCTATGTTTCCAAAGCCAATATATACCTATGAAAATAAAATAGGATCTAAAGAGAGCTACATCAATACTAATTATGATGGTGAAGTTAAGAAGATTTAAATTGAACATGAAAAAACATTATTATATTCTCCATTTTTCCTAATTTTCATACAAAACATTATAAGTTCTAGATAATTTTACAAATTATATCTTTATTCAAGCTAAAACATGATATGAAATTAAAATTTTAATAGCACTAATATCAATAAATACAAAAATAGAAATTCAATATGGCATACCTTATATCTGGAATGGTACATTTTCATCCTTGACTTATTTGTTATTCAATATTATATAGACTTTATTGGGGTATTATGGAGGTTGGATAAGATATATAACACTTTATTCATTTCTTATATGAGGATATTTTTTTTTATAATGGTCCATATCATAGGTAAAACATCCATCCTTGGATTTCTCTATTTCACTTTATTTACCATTAAGGTATTTCTATGGAATATTATATTGATCCTCAAGATCATTTTATCTTCCATTTCTAAAATTATTCTTGTCCTCTTATGTTTTGTTACCATTAAAGGGCTTGCCTTTTAGAAATCTATTTTCTTGAAATATAGAGAGGATTGATATTGAATTAGTGTTTGATTCTTCTTTTCACATGTAAAAATTGATTATTCATTTTTTTTGTTAGTAGCCTTCTCAAAGATATTATCCATTATTATTTTTTAATTATTAAAATAGTGAGGATTTTAAGAGGAATCCACAACCAAAAACATCCACTCCCATAGGAGACCAAAAAGTGGTAAGATCCCAAAAAATATGACTAGCCAACTAGACCAAGACAAATCCTAACACTAGGACCAAATAATAGGTCAGGAAAACTACCCAACACCAACCAAAAATACTACAAAAAATGGGAGAAATCCCTAATTTCTTAGGATGGCATCTAGGATTTTGTAGAAGCATTCATTCTTAAGGAAACAATCTCCAAGACATATCATTAGATATGACTCACATCCTCTATGAATTTAATAGCTATCTTGAGGGTATCCAGAATGGTCTTCTATTTCTCATCGATGATTTTGACCATTTACACAAAATTGTAAAGCAAATTTATCTAGGTAGAGTAAAAAAATCCCAATACTTCAGGAAAAACAAGATGCTTCACCTCAGATAAGGCCCTCAAACTAGAGAATTCAAGTCCACATTAGATGTGTTATTTTATAAAAATATTCTTGACCACCTCTTCTTATTTCCCTTCACCCCTTTGGATGTCACAAAGAGATTGTATAATTTCTTACTATCCTTAGATCTACTAGAAGAGTTCATAGGACTCTCAATGTGGATGTGTTTCAATAGGAAATGTCCTAACTTCTTGGACTAGATAAGTTTACCTCCTCTTACTCCCTTAGAAGAAACTAAAATATCCCTCAACAAGCTATGAGAACAAGATCCCAAATTATTTGGATATAACTTTGAATCAATAGAAACAACTTGATGTGAAAATACTCCTTTGGCAATGATAAATCTAGAGCTAGAAAAGGATTGGTCTCTATAAACTTGAAGATTTTTGCTATATCCATCCCTCTTTCTGAAGCAAAAAAATTCTATAATCAGTAGAACTAGACCCTACTGTAATAAATTTATATCCCTCCCATTTTTGACATCTAACATAGATTTCTTTAAGGACTAGAACGGGAATGTAGGGATATTCGTTCTTCTCTCTCTTATCAGCTAATTGAGGAACATCACATGAAATATTCTAATTACTTCATGTGAGGGATCCAACATGAAGTAGTCCATGATTACTAAGATCGTGTGGTCCCATGAAGGGTGGAGAACCTTGGTCCTAAAGTCATTTGACTTTTTTGGCAAAAAATCCCCTTCATCCAAAAAATAAACCAGTTTCATTAACAAGGAATACCTATATTTGTCAGGATAGAACCCATCTATAGGGAGACATGTGACATGAGCTACAAGTTATTCACCTATATTGAAGACCAGCTTACAAACCCAAACCATACCCTCATACCATGAGAAATCTAACCACCTGGAGAGAAAAAGATTATGGTTGTGGAATTTCATTAAATACCCTAGAATCCCACCTTGATATAGTATAGCAATAATTTTCTCATCCATAACTAGGGAAGCAAACTCCAAATGGAGCTTAAAATTCATTGGTCTCAATTTCAAAATCTTTTGCCTCCCCATCACATCTAACCTCTCCTCTCAACAACAAAACTCTGCAAGAACAAAAAGATCCTAGAACCCTGTGGTCATAACCACTATAAAATATGGAGAGGGTTCACAAAGAAGACTCACATAGAAATAAAGGATGACTAATGTAACTGGGAATAGAATTGCAAGTATAAATCACCATGGGAAATGAAGAACAAGGCCCTAGGGATCAACTTCCACTATAAAAAGGTCATTGTGTTCCAATCCAAAAATAGGAAAGATGACAATCAAAATCAATAAGGCTCATAGGTGTCCACCTAGACCACACCCAATGCCACGTGAAGCCATACCACCTTCCAGAAATATAGAAAATCTAGACCATATTGAAAGTAGGAAACCCCTCTTGATAGGTAATCCTCTATGTGTAACTCCAAAAGATAAGGTACCTTAGATAACAGAAGTATGCTAGCATAATGATTCATTGATATACCCAGTAATATGTGAGTGACCATAAGGACAAGCGACCAGATAAAGAACCTAGGCAAGAGATCCCAACATCTAGGACCCACCTAAAGAAGATCAAGAGCAATCAAAGTTAAGTATAAAATTTATTTTCTTGGGATAATTAGATCTCTAGTTAGACCTTCCAATGTGATAAAACCTCCAGTTAGCCAATAAATCTACCACTCTATTACCTTCTCTCCAGATGTGGGTGATTTGTACTTCATCCATAGTCAACATAATTCTTCTTGTCTCATTAACTAAGTTGAAAAGACACCAATTAGGAGACTTAATCATATTTAGTAAATTGATTAGACTCAATGAGTGCCCTTCCATGACCACCTTTCTATAGCCTAAGTATTGTAGAAGCATCACCCCAAGGAAGGCCATTGTGGACTTAGTAAATAAGGAAAATTGCAAAGAGAGGTGTTCGATACAATCCACAAACACCCTACTATTCTTGTCTCTAATGATCCCTCCCACACCAGCTAACCCAGGGCTTCCTTTAGAAGCCCCATAAAACTTAATTTTTACCTATTCGCTTGGACGAGGAGACCATATAACATATAATCTTGTATTGGGGGTTTGAACCTGCATCCTTTCAATGGGAAGGCCAAGGGAGTGCTCTAGAGCCACTTTGAAAGAAATAGATCTTTTGTTGCTCTAGTCGTACTCCTTGAATGCTATGCTCATATTTCAATAGCACACAATAGGGATCTAAAACCCATGTTGATGGGGGTATGCTTGCAACTTTTAAATGCATGAGCATTCCTTTCTTTCTATATACCCTAAATAATATGGGGAACATGTAGTTTCCATAGGCATATGAGTCTAGTAGAATAAAATAGAGGATCCCATTGTGATATTACCTCCCTGATAGAGTTGGGGAACACCCAATAACTACAAAGACTCCTAGAACCATCTCACATACTTCATTGAAGAAATAACAAGTGCCAAATATATGATCAATCAATTATAGGTCTGCTTTGTAGAGGTAACACCTATTTAGAATCACTATACCCCACTTCTTAAGGTTTTTAATAGATATAATTTTCTCTTGTGCAGAAAGCAAAACAAATATGTTGACTTTAGGGTCTCTAGAATACTAAATATGGTTCTAAAAATAAATAGGCCTATAGCACAAAAAAGTTCCCATCTGGATATCCTAACCAGATAGCCCTATCTTCCTCATCTTAATGTGGAAAAACTTAATGGAAAATACCTTCTCAATTATTATTATTTTTTGATAAGGTAGATAAAGGATTTTTGAAAGGGCCTCCAAACCTTAACAAAAATTGGATCTAACCTCCAAATCCATTAGGAGGTAAAGAGAGACTAGGCCAAAAATACCAACTAAAGGTTGAGATCGACAACCAACAAACCAAATAATCAAGGAAACCAAAAACCAAAGATGATCAAAACTACATAGTGGCATCCAACCAGGCATGTAGATCACAAAAATTAAACAAAATATACCAAGCACACAGGATCCAAAGATTGGGTAAAATATATAGATAACAAAAAACCACAAAAACTCAAAACATAGTCTTACAAGGGCCTATTTCATTCTCCTCCTTGAATTTATCTCCATTGGTGGCTTGCCATCCCATGAGGCATAGTACTTCCTCTATGTAAGAAATTGATACCTGCATGGAATCAATTATCGAACACTGCAACTTTAAAATCATCAAATTAAGAGCCTTTGGGTTGTAACCACCTGATTGGAATCCAAGGTTCTAGATCCTCCTTGTGCCTCCCAATTCTATAATTAGCTTATACTTCTTAGTCAATGAAGGAAAATCCTCTAAGTTAGAATCTTCCACAATCATCGGGTCCTTACCAGTAATCGCCCTCTTAGCCATAAAACACTTTGACCTTCTGGTACCTTCTTTACTACTACTAGGCCCTCTCAAAGTAGACTTCATGAAATTCACCATATTTTTTGCTATGGGGATGGATTCTAAGGTCTCTTGTATTGAATCCTTAGAATCCCATGAAATCAAAGAGATCCAATAACCCACCACAAGAGCCGAAACATTAATAAAAGTATTGAAGATATTATCACCATCTAAGACCCTTTGATTTAACATATAATAGAAGATCATATTTAGAAGACCTTGGCGCAGTAGATCAGATACCATCACCTTCTTAACCTTCAAAATTGACCTTGCCAAAAACTAGAATAGAAACTATGGGATGTTCATAATTTTCTTGCATCACAAATGGTTAAGAATCATGAAATAGTAGCTCCTTAGGATTGTCAACTTCTCATCTAAGGTAAAATATTGCATTATCACTAGTAACACATGATACCAATGAGCCTTAAGAGAAGTTTGTCTAAACTTATTTTGGGTCCTAGCCATATCTTCTTCACCTCCAAGAAACACTTGCACTTCCATAACTAGGGTGTGCTTCTCCTTGTTATAGACCAAGCCATCCACCACAAGCCCTATCACCTTAGTAATCAAGGGGATATTTATCTCAAATTCAACCGAACCCACTCTCACCATCCCCTCACACCATGAGTAAGCAAGATGTTTGGCCATCTCCTAGTGATGGCCATTAAATTTTAGAAGACACTGAAGCACATTCCATTTTTTCAAGATCTTGTGGGTCTCCTCATCCATTATAAGTGATTGAGGCTCTAGGATCAAGATGGCCATTTTTATACTCTACCTAACACCACTTAGGGAAACAAAGGAATAATTATTAACTTCTATCCACTCCAAGATACCATCAAGAGATAAAATACTAGGATAACAATCAACGTTTTGATCTCTTTGTCTGTATACCACACAATCTAGTCTCATGTGTATCTTCTCATTTATGATGTACTAACAATACTTTCACCCATAAGAAACTACCACCTTTGAGAATAGGATGGACAAGATAACCATATCTAATCTACCACCACAATTCTTGGAACTTCCAATCGGGGAACACATCAACTTTTGAGACTACAAAATGCTTTGGGAAGCTACCAAGGTTGAAAACTATAAAAATAACCAACTGTATCTAGTGCCATACATAAAGGGTCATGATTCACTTACCAAAATCTCTATAAGCAAGGTATGAAGAACTATGATTCCTAGGAGAATATCTAAAATTCATCTAGATAAGATCAAAAGTAAATGTCCCCCAGTGCCACGCTAGCCACATCATCCCAACCCCCTATAATCTCAAGGAGCAATAAGAGGTAAATCTTATCCGACACTTGAAATCCTCCCTACTATCCTCAACATATGACCTACTCATCCTCTTGACTAGCCACATACTAAAATCAATACTTTGTGATATGAAATATTATCTAGAGAGCTTTGAGATAACTCACCACCTACCCTTTATCGTATCTTCCACATATTGAGGATTAGAAGGATCAATGAATTTTGAAGTTAATTTAAATTTAAATTTTAGTTGGTGTTCCACCTGAAGAAACTAAAAACCAAAGTCCAAAAGACCCAAAACTAGAGACCAAGTCCATTCCCCTGATTGTTTGAATTCATTGTCCAAGTTTCTAATATTATTAGGGAAATTTTTCATCCAAAATTGAAGATTATGAATGTGTATACCTTAGTTTACGAGAATATTTGTGGCCTTATTACCTTCCTTGAAATGGTGATAAATTTTAACATCTTCTAGAATTTGGATCAGTCTCCTAGATTCCAAGATGAAGTTTGAAATTATCCATGTCAAGTTCTAACTACCTTTAACCATGTTGATTACATTTAGAGAGTCTCCCTCAATAATAAATTTCTTGTAGTTGACCATCTCTAGAAGAGATACTCCTTGAAATAGAGCTTGTACCTCAGCGAAGTTGTTAGTTTGGCAACATAATCGTTAAGCAAAGGCGAGCAAAATTTTACCATTTGAATTCCTAAAAATACCACCTGCTCCCATTAGGCCTAGGTTTCCTTTAGAAGCTCCATCAAAATCTAATTTCAACTAGCCAACCAAAGGAGGTTCCCAAAAAATGTGAGACCTATCCCGAGTTGTCCTAACTGCCACATTTAGAGGATGCATTAAAAAACCCAGCACACACTCCAAATTGATTTCCAAATGATAGGTTAACATATCGAAGTTCAAATATTTGACATTATCCACTATGTTAATAATTGCTCTTAAGGAGACATCAGGCTCTAATCGGTGAACTCCTTTAAAAGCTTGGGTATTTCTTTCCTTCCAATTTTACCATCATAAGTGACGTAACCCAAATTTCCAAAGGTGTTGAAGATTAATTGAATGGAAAGGGGGACACCATTATTTGAATAAATTCATTTGAGATCCAGGGAGAACCCAATATATGCCCAACTCCTTAAAGAATAATGCGGATGTGTCAATAGTAAAGAAGTAGCTAGAAAACAAGTACCAAGGTGATTCTAGTTCATTTACACACCGAAAACATCTATTTGGAGTACTCAAACCCCACTTTTAGAGATTATCATTCATTAAGAACTTTTGTTAAATAGCTAACCAAAAAAATATAGTTACATTAAGGGTAAGACCATTAATCCAAACCTGATTGATAGGGAACCAAGGATCAATTTCAAATTCCAAATATTGATAGGCCATTCTTATTGAGAAATTACCATCCTTTGCAGGGTGCTAAATTAGCCTATTTTAAATCCTACACCTGAAGTAAGAAGCCATTTGATCTCATTAGAAAATATTCTAAAATACCCTCTATCCACCAAAGAGATATTAGGGAATTCAAACGATTTCCACCAGAGACACCTATTTACAACTTTAGTGGATTCATAGACTTTTGAACATAAAAATTGATCAGTGATTGGTTTCAGGTCCATGAACTCTAGTCGATAGACTAGTGAAGAGTTAGCCACCCAGGTGTCCATATAGAAGTCAATTGAATGGCCATATACCATAATCCACCTCAGGACCTTGCAAATATCTAAATGACTACCAACCAATCTAGACCAGAAGATATTTTAAAAAATTATTATCATCTAGAAGATACTTCACCTTCATTATCTTGACCCAACTGGTGTCCTTGCCCTTAACTAGTCACCATGCTTACTTCACAATTAGATACCTGTTAAGAGTTTTCATCTTCCTCAGGCTAAGATCCCCTTCTTCCTTTAAACTTCAAACTTCATCCCAAGCCACTAGGTGAAATCTCTTTTTGATCTCAACCCCTAACCAAAGAAAAGAGCATTGGATTTGTTCCATTTTCTCCAGGACTTTTCTCAGGATTTTTAAGAGATATAGAAAATATACTAGGATGCTTTGAAAGGAGGCCTTGACTAACTATATTTTCTTGGCTTGGCTTAAGAGGGTGCCTTTCCACCCAGTATGCTTCTTTTGAAAATTTTCCACTATCGAATCCCAAAGAGCAGGTTTTGAGGCTCCTTTAAACATCGACATTCCAAGATAAAACAAGGGAAGAGAGCCAATAGGACACCCCAATATTTCAACTATCTTTATCTACCGGTACAAAGAAGTATTAAAGAAAAAAATATGCTCAACTTGAAGTTAACTTTTTGATCAACCACCTTCTCAAAATATTCTAATATGGATTTTACTTCTTTAGCCTGCAAAATTGAGGCCAAGAATGAGAGAAAAGTATCATCCACATATTGATGATGAGAAATGGAGTGAATAGTACGAGTAGGTGTTAGTCCTTCTATAACTAAATTATCTTGGATGGCTCTTACCAAAGCTTTGGTCAAAAAAAAAAATAAATAATATTAGATAGGGTCTCCCTAGTGAAGCCCTTTGCAACTACAAAAGTATCCAATCAAGGACCATTTAATTATGACAAAAAATATTATGGAAGAGATACATGATTTAACTAAATTCAACTAGCTCTACACAAAGCCAAATTTCTTGAGGACTCTAAGCAAGAAGTCCCAAGTCGCCCTATCATACGCCTTATCCATATCCAACTTAAGTAGAATCCTGAGCCTTCCACTCTTTCTAGCTGAATGAATGGTCTCATGCACAACTATAATGCCATTGAGAATTTGCCTCCCTAGAACAAAACCACTCTCATGGGAGTTAATGATTGAAGGAAGCAGAGTTTTGAATCTATTGGCCATAGATTTAGTCAAAATTTTAAAAATTGTATTACAAGGGTAATTGGTCTAAAGTCAACAAAATATTTAGCTCTCGAGGATTTGGAAATAAGAATAAGAAACATAGAGTTCACATCAGTGAGGATAAAGCATGACCTCTAAGCCTCTTTGATCACCAAATAAATTTCAAGACCTATAATATGCCAAAATATATGGAAGAAAATAGGTGGAAAACCATTAGGCCCCGATGCTTTTAAACCTCCCATTACTAACACTGCCTTTATGATTTCATCATCACTAAAGTGCTCACACAACAACTTATTCATGTCCTTAGAAACCATCTCTAAGATATTACTTAACAATCAGTCTTCAGCAGGCAGGTTTCGACTAATAGGAGAATAGAGAAACTCTTTGAAATAATCAACTTCATTTGCCCTAACCTCATCGAAATATTTGGAAATTGTCCCTTTCATAGTTTGAATATCATATATACAACTAATTCTCTTGTGCCTCAACATGGAAGAATGGAAAAATTTTATGTTGCGATCACCCTCTTGAAGCTAAAGGGACCTCGATCTACCACCATATTATCTCTTCTTTAGCTAGCATATTCTAGAATCTAGATAGAATAGATATTTTATAAAACCTTATATCCTCATCCACCTCTAATGAGGCATATCTCCCCTTGAACTCTTCAAGAAGTTCATGTAGCTATTTTTTTCTTTGGTAAATATTACCAAAAATGTTCTTGTTCCACTCCTTTAGGTTGGCCTTAATAAACCTCAATTTGGAAGCAATTTGAGCCAAAGGATGGTCTGAGAAACTCTTGGTCCACCATTACCTAATCTTGGGCTCCAAATATAGATGTTGTAACCACATGACCTCAAATATGAAGGCCCTTGGATAGAAATGAGGGTTCAATAATTTCTCCAAAACTAAAGCATTATGATATGAATCGAGTTTAGGAAGATAATTCAGCATTACATCACCAAAAAAAGGAATCCCTTCTTTGGAAATAAGAACTTTGTCTAATCTCATCTAAATATTTTGACTCCCTAGCCGCATTTTACTCCACGTTAATCCTCTTCCTTTCAGTTCCATATCCATAAGTTCTTGGGAGTTCACAAAGGACACAAAGTCCTCCATGATATTACAGATAAAATTCCCTCCTTTCTTATCCGAGGAGTACAAAGGAGTATTAAAATCACCCGCAAGGAGCCATGCTTCTTCTTTGAATACCTCTCTCATAAAACTTAGGGAATTCCACAAAATCAACCTATTCCAAGGCATGTTAGGAGGATTTAAATCCTAAGGATTTGGGAGATTTTTTTTTTTTTTATAACTTTATCATAGGTAAGAAGGGTCGATCCTTCAATAGATTTAAGATCCCACAAGCACAAGAGATCCATTGAAGCACCATTAGTCGAGCTTTCCATAAAATTGGCATCTCTCCAAATTCTCATCTTGACTAACTCTGCATTATTACTATCCTTCTCCATTATTAAAGGGCTATATACTCAAAATTATGATTCCAAAACTTGGTTTGTAAAAATCCAAAAAGCTTTATCAAAATAGTTGGGGTAAACACCACTATTTGAGGAAAATTATGAATGAGTCTAAAGTAATTATTTTAGCTTTTAAACCTTTCTATGTATTTATGTTGTTCCATAAAAATTCTAACTCACTCATTAACTAGTATGTTACCTAAATAACCTTTGTTTATTTTACAAAATATTGTAGTTTAAAATATTTTCTCAACTTAATGAGCTATGTCTTAGCTCCATATCTAATTGTTTTCCCTTCATAATTTAGAGGAAACATCATCTTAAGATTTTTATATAATATCATATCAATCAAGGTCTTTTATGGTATTTAGTATTTATGCTAACCATATTATACTCCTATAGATATTTATTTTCTCTCATGTTATTTATTTTCTTACAATATTTCACATGCTTAAAATGAAAATTTCCTTAATTTATGGAGGCACAAAATGCACTTACACTTGAGATTATGAGTGTGTTTGTGAATCCTACTAAACTATGTTTGATAAGTTAATTTTAACACACACAGCTAGGGTTTTGAAATCTTATGCATATCCTTGAATGTGAGATGAATACAATGAAAGTGAATACAAGTAATGCATAATACAAGCTCTAGACTAAATTATTTCTACTTTTTAATACTTGCAAAAAAAAAAGGTGTCCTTTTATTTTAAAATGAGAGATTAGGAGATAAGTATACAATCAATCAAACTAACCAAGTATGCATCTACATATGAGTTCAGTTTTATGCCTAAGTATAAAAAACCTAAATGACATTTATACTTTATAACAACTTGGAAGGAGCACCCAAAATATCATATTTTCTTTGCAAAATCAATCACAAAAGAAGAAAATAATTATAAATAATCCAGATTCACAAAATTACCTTATGAATTTGAGATTTAAGATGCAAATTCTAAGTATGATGTTGTAATTATGATCTATGTCTATTCTTATAATTGTTTTGTAAACCACAAATATTATCTCTATCCTTTTGTAAAAATATTATAAAACATGATCAAATAACTATAAAATAGAACCAAAAAGTATAATACCTAAACTTGCACTCACAATAGAAGCACCATAAAATGATGGAAGAGACATTGGTATGGAAGCATCATAGATTGACAAAAGTACTATGAGATCATAGAAACACCATAGATGATAGAAGCACCATTCTATGGAAGCACTATGTTGAAGTACCACATAGAATTTTATATGGTGCTTTCATAGTTATATGATGCTTTCATTTGGATCTTTAAAAAAAATATAAAAAACCTAAGAATAGATATACAAACACTATGATTAATGAAAATGGGTTTGTCTAATCTCTTCAATAGTGCTAAAATTCCTTGGTAGAGGGATTAAAACCCTATTCCATGGTAGATAAATAAAATAATATACAAATGCATTAAATATCAAAAGTATATAATGAAAATAACGTTGATCAATGAATAAAACAAAAAGATCAAAGGGGTGAGGAATAGATTCACAAAGTTGATATTTATCCTTTGATGATTACATAAGTTGTATGTTAATTATCTTGGATGATGGCCCTTAACGCTCTTGATTATGCCTTTGTGAAGGATTTTAACTATGCAACTTATTTTAAAATTATGGTAGTATGAAAATTAAGGGTGGTTTTATCTACTAGAAGCAAAATGGATTAATATTGGATAAATACTTGCATGCTACCAAAATTAGAGTAGATATTATTCATTGTCATACTGCTATAATTTATCTAGACTGCTAAAGTAGTCAATAAAGCCATTAAACTACTAATCGAGCCAATTAAATCTCTAATAAACCCCATGTAATTGGGGAGAACTTATAACTCATCCCTTACAACTCTCCTCAACTTGAAACTTCATCATACAAACTACACACATCATCCTCCTTATAATTGTCTTTGTGCTTCTATAATGGATCCTTGAAGGGGGCTTCAATGACCTATAAAACCACCCTTGGAGGAAGCCAAAAAAATTAATCTTGGATAAATACTTGCATGCTACAAATATTAGAGTAGATATCCTTCATTGTCATACTGCTACAATTTATCTAAAATTGTGCCTAGTTCACCAAAAGGGTTTATCAAAAACACGATTGGTATTTATCTATTAAATAAAAATGGGTGTCTATACTTGGTAGTTTTTGTTATATTTATTATATAATAAATACATAAAAATAGTTATAAATATCCCATTTTTCTGTCCTTCATCCTATACCCATGAGTTTGCAAGCTACCAAGTAGTTTAGAAAGAGAGTGTTGAGAAATATCTAGACTCTGCAATAATAATTTTAACTAGATCAAACTTCCTTGGAAGGCTTATCAATACCTTCTCAATAATACTTTTATCATTAAGTACCTTACCATACAATTGAATGAAATTCACCATATTTTATACTCTAGTGATGAACACTTCAATATCATTGATGTATAAGGATTCAAAATCACTTCTCAAGAGCTAAAAATTAACTATTTTCACCTTGGAGGAATGTTTGTAGGTATTTTCAAGTGTCTCCTATACATCATTTGATTGAGTGCATTCAACAATCTTAGGAAATATGGAGATATCAATATCAAATTGAATTGCAAATAAAGCTTTTGCATCCGCCTTCTAAATTTTCTAACCATTCCTTAGAATAAATAGAGAGTGTATTACATATGGCTTGATCTATTCACTTGGAGTATCCCTATAAAAAAAGACTCCACAAGTCCTATGAAATTAAAAATATCTTCATTCAAATACCAATTGAATATTTGAAATGCTATTAAAGAAATTCAAAAACATACAAACAACTATCAAAAACATAACTGAATTGGTAGAAATTATCACATTAATACTGGCTAGAAATTTTAGCATAAAATGGCTAGAAATTTTATATAAAATGGCTAGAAATTTTATATAAAATGAAGGAATTTTTTATTTTTTTGACTTTTTTTATCACATACTAAAATTATCAATACCAATTGACACACATGAAGAGTGAAATATTAGTTATCATAACTTTTTAACCATATTATTGGCATTTTCATCATGAATCATTTTGAATATAAATATATAATGTTCATCTTGATATAACACTCCTCCTTCCCCACATCTACTTGGAATGTCTTAATAAGATCCATCAAAAAAAGCTCAAGACTAGTATCCACTATTGAACTATTAACCTTCCTTATAGCCTTTACTTGTAGGGCTTGTTTTAAACATTTGTAAGTATATTTGATCCAATATTGAACATGTATAGGTGAAATTCCCTTTCTACCAAACAACATAGAATTGCTTGTTAACCATAGAACTATTTCTACTATTAATAGAATACACCATATTATTTTGAACCATTGTCCTTAAACCATTGCTGCATATTCTTCAATGGATTCTTTGTTGGCCATTGTCCCTTCATTTTAGCCATGGGTAGAATAAACATCCACACTTCTCTTGAGAAATACCATGAACCAATAGGTAAGCCATTGCTTCTTCCTCCTTTTAACATAGATTGCATTTACATGGATCCTATCAGGACCTCTTTACAGAACATCCTATGCTAATACCTTCATAGCTAATGGTAAACAAGAAAAAAATAAAGGATGCTTTCACCTTCCAAATTCTACTCAACCACCAAAGGACCTCCTCATTGTTATATTTAAATCTTATATTTTAATCCTTTCATAGTTATAAAATATTTACTAGGTAGGTTATTTTACCATACTAGAGAGTCTTCTTCTTGTGTCAGTATTATAAAAAATCTTCCCAGGCCTCTTGTATAATTTCTCCATTGCCCAACTTTATTTGCTTCAAAAAGTAAATTTTCTACTAAAAGTCACCCCTAATTTTATAGACTTGTTCTATCCATATAGGCTACATCTACTAAAATCCTAAGTCCTTATTTATTTGTATATTCTATTAAATTTTGAGATACTTGGTAGTCTCCTTCACTTCCCTACCAAGGATCTTTTCATAGTCTTACTTTTTTTCCATTTCCTATTCTCAAAATCAAAAAAATGCCCACTAATGAAAAAATCTTCACTAGTGCTTTCTAAATAATAGTAGCACTGGTCACTAGCTTGATAGGAAGTCTAATCCACTCTTCAAAGGACATAGAAACCAAATATATCTCCTTGGTAACATCATGCCATAATCCTTTACCAATTATCAATCTCAAAATACTCTTGGTAATTTGTACTTTCTCAAAGTAATTTATATTCTTAAACCCGTATCCTCTTATTTATTTAAGTTTATCAGTCTTACTTCATTTAACCAAAGCCATTGGATCCTTCTCTCCTTCTTGTCTAAAGGAAATGAATGTATTTCTTTCTTGTTTATTCCACTATTTTAATAGCAATATAAGCTATGAAGTGTCAATATAATGAAATTACCTCCAAAATATATTTTATCAATTTTAATTGACCTTCCAATGATAATCATCCATTGCACTATAATATATATTTTTCCATTTTATTGTATAACCAAATCTATCCATAATCATTCAACTTTAATTTAAACCCGAAATTTTTTAGCCCTTTTCCCAACTCAACTAATACATATATGTGTTATAAACATTTTAGTAGGCTATTATACTTTATTATTTTAATAAATTTTAAAATAATATTGTAAAATATAGTGCACTTAATCCAAATAAATAAAGTTTACATGGAGAGTACAATAAGAGGTAGAAGGAAAAAAAAATATTTATAAATACATTAAAAATTTAATGAGGTAACAAATAAATATGTTATATAAATAAGTTCTTGTTTTTTTCTCTTATATTGTAATTCACTCTACTTATAAATAGGTTTTTTTTTTTTAATTCTATTTTAAATTATTTTAAATATATTTAACCATTAATAACATGCATAAGTCAAAAGCTTTTTTTTTTAAATCGACGTAGAACAAACATTATACACCCTGGCTATCTTCCTCAACTTATCTATGCCGTCTTCAATGATTTGATGGAGGCTATGTGTGTGCCTACAAACTGATTTTGTGAATCTCCTTAATTGAAGTACAACATTCACTAAAAATTGGTATCTATACAACATCAAAAGATGACGATCAGTTCGGGCTGCGATAGTGACTGGTGTGAATTTCTGTGCAGAGGGACCACAAGTTGGTGTGCTTTCTTGCGCCAGCATTGATACCCAAAATGTAAATCTTGCCTGAAATCTTGTACTAAAAAGGTAAAAAAGTGACAGAAAGGGTATGGAATCTGTGGGCGTATGAAAAACACGTAATCTCATCCATTGGTGCATCATTAATTCGTCTATGAATGTCTTCCATCAATTCTTCGTTTAAGTATGTCTCTCGCTACACTCTAGAAATTAGGGTTTCTATCTGTCGTGGCAAAGCATTTACAGAGCTCGTAGGTATTTTCCTTGGACAATACTCCCAAATCTTGATGCATGTGATCCTCTGTGCATCCTTCCTTCCTGTGTTAGTAACATCGATTCATTTTAAGTTTTTCTGTACTTTGTACAGTCAAGCATGGATGACACTGTCTTTCACTCTATGGGAATTAATGAATCCTCAGATCCATACTATGAGGCCTAAGCTAAAACTAAACGAGTTTAGGAATTCAAATGCTCATATACTTTACTGAATGTATACTATGGATTCTCTATATTAGCTATGATCAATGATCCTTTTTCTTTTGTCTCAGCATAGGGAAGGTAGGTAAGCAACACTTGCATGCCCCAGAAAATTATGGTTAACTTCAGAATTCCTTGAATTCTACGTTAGGTTTTCATACCTGTGTTTAGTTTAGCCATGCATGGTGCATCCTTTTGTTATTTTGGGCAACAAGTACATACAAGTGTGGAAATTCTGCTTAACATATTGTTATTCTTTATTGAAATTCTCGGTGGAAGTTAATCAAGATTGTTGTACATTCTCATAGCGAATATAGCCATGCTGTGTATACCTAGGAAACAAAAAAAAGGAAAGTAAAGGATGGGGGAGAAAGATACCGATGAAGAAGATTGAGAAAAGAAGTGACAGACAGATCACGTTCTCAAAGAGGCGCTCGGGCTTGTTGAAGAAAGCGAAGCAGCTTTCCATCCTGTGCCAAGTCGAAGTTGGTTTGATTATCTTTTCAGATAGAGGCAAACTATTCGATCAATCCTATGGAACCAGGTAGGACGTCTACTCAATTGCCACGGCTTAATTTCGTGCTTTTATTTATGTCAATATGACCATTTAAGATATTTTCATTCCCAGACACTTCTTGGTTTTATGCCCATACACGTCGTGGTTTTATGCATGATTACACACTGGCCAAATTTGTCTTAGTTTGAGATTGTGGAACTGGAGAGTGTGAAGCAAATGGGGCTACGAACTACGTTAGAGTAGGCTAGTATAGCTTTTTGAGGTTATTCTAATAAATCTGAAATTCCTTTACGTCCATAGATACTCCTTTCATATTTAACATGAATGAATGGCTTGCTCATGCTACTGCCTGCACCAAAAAAGCGAGAATGCGTACGGATCACTGCTTTTAAAATAATGAAATAATATTTTTAAATTTTATTACCATCTTTATAGTTTTACCTCATTATTCTTTGTTTATATATATATACAAAGTAATATAATATACTTTTATATTGGTCCTCAATATTACATGAAATTTTCTCCTATAAAGAGAGATTATAGTTTCTTTATTAAAATAGTTTCCTAATCAAAATTTAAAAAGTCTTTAGACTCCAAGCACGATATAACTAAATACATTCTAGCACATCCAAGGATAAAAACAAGGTTATATATGTTAAATGATTGTATACGCTTAATTGGAATTGATAATATTGTTGAAGTAAAATAATGAAAAAGATATGCTATGGTCATATTCATCATAAATTTATACTTTATGTATAGTAATGTTTAAAGCAAAATAAGTAAACCGGAGAAATTTTTTATTTTTTATTTTTTTAATGTATTTTTTTGTATGATTAGTATCTCCCAACAATGACTCATCTCAACACATATTATTTAGAATATATTTAATCATACATTAAAACTGATAATATAACACCTCTAATATATATATATATATACTATTAAGAGAAAAATAGGGTTTTGAAAGGAACCCCACAACCTTGTGCATAAAAAGCAGCCTGAAAGGCAGCTAAAAGAAAAAACCACATAAATCAACCCACAAAGACAGAGAGGTACAAACAAACATGACAAGAGAGAACAAAGACAAGAGAAAATAAGAGAGAATCGATGGAATTCTACACCAGCATGTCGATATCATGGGCAATTGTTCTCGTCATCTGTGCTACCTCCTAAGAATAGTCTAAGACAATCTATACGGAAATCCAAATGGTACACTGCTTAATTTCAATTAGTTTCAGACTGTGCAGAACTACACTCTTCCTCTCAAAAGCCTCCTCCATAGTATAAACATATTTTACCATTTTGTCCTTATAGAAATCCCTAGGGAGAATCTCCACATCAATGGGGGGAGAAGGGGGACGATCAATCCTCCTCCCACTTTTTATCGAGTAGATGCAATGATTTCCAGGTACCACTTCCTTCTACCTAGCTAACCGATGGAGGATCCCCCACCTAAGGTGAGGTCGTTAGAAAAATTGACAAACTTTTTACCAAATCATCATTGCTACATTTCGATGCTTTTCCCCTCACACCTTTAACTAAGACATGGATTTTATGATAGATCTTGTTTGATCGAGAACCCAACAAAATGAGTAAACATCCTCATTGTCTTCACTAGATATTTCAAAGACCACCTTGGCCTGACTAGGTGCAGGGACCGGTAAATCTACTAAATATTTTAGGATTTTCTTTGCCACCATCCCATTTTAAAAGGACCAATATCTGGTGGAGAGGGAACTATCCACGACCCCCTTGCACATCCACCATAGACTTCTTCATAGATTGAAATAAAAATAAGGGAATGTTCATCCATATTTACCTCCAAATATGGTTCAGAAACATGGCATGGAAGCTATGTATGACATCATATGTAGAGTCTAGAGTGAAATATTCCATAATGACTCTAGCCACCCTATCCCACAACAAAGACAAGGCCTTCGTGTTGAAGCTATTTTGGATTCTGAGCAGA
The DNA here is from genome assembly GCA_028583015.1 of Wollemia nobilis. NCBI lineage: Eukaryota > Viridiplantae > Streptophyta > Pinopsida > Araucariales > Araucariaceae > Wollemia > Wollemia nobilis. Next base: position 3,887,010 of record JAQPPZ010016614.1, on the reverse strand, counting down.
AATTCCTCTTCATCTAGGAAAAACTTATCTCTTTTAGCAGTAAATGTCTATCCCTATTGTGATCCAAGAACCATCAAATGTCATATCAATAGTATGGTTAATCAAATCTATAGAGATATCAAATGACCAATAATTGATTCTCACCCAACCATTATTCCACGTCATCACCATCCACTTGGAAAGCACCGGGTTGTACACTTGAAACTTTTAGACATACTGCAATAGACCACCATTCTTTAAAATAGTTTTAACTTCATCGTCAATATTTAAGGAGGTGGGCTCCAACTGAGATTTAACATACCTCAACTTGGAACAATATAGCTTAGCTTTTCCCATATTCAAACTAACCACAACCCCCCCACTCCTCAGCCCAACACTCTTCCACAAGAGGAGACCAAATGAGGTTTCTCCATAGCATACAACAAAATACAAAAGGCTCCAAATCAAGCCCAAACAGAAATAGGCATCCACTATCTTCATAGATAAATTCATGGCACACAAAACACCCTCAAAAGTTAGTATCAAAGGGCACCCAAGAACACTGGAAAGAACCAAAGTAGCACCTCTAATATATTTTATTTTAGTTATGCCTCAAAATATTATGGATCCTTATTGTTTAGTGTCAACACTTTTAATTCGCTTGAACATTTCAATAGCCAAGAGACTCAATGTTCAAGGATTTTGAATCATTCCTCAAGTTATTGCATAAAGTTTCTTCAATTGATGATTTTTTATAATTCAAAGATAATAATGTGAATTCATAGTCCATGAACATATAAAAAACTATTTTGGTCAAATAGTATAAGTTCATCAGTATATAGTGAACCCAATATTAAATTCTCAAGGATATGCATAGGCCAATCATCATGTATTTAAAATTAAATCAAGCTTTAAATTACTATTAAAACAAATTATAATTTTAAAGTCTTTGAAATATATTCCATGTAATACATCTAAAATCAAGTGATTAGATAAAATAAAATTTTAATTTCTGTTTATATTATGTTTATGATACACATAAGTGCATAAATTATAACAATAATGCACATAAAATTTCATTTTTCATTAAAAATATGAACTAAAAAAATCCTTAAATAATCTCATATAAATCTCTATAAGATTCAATAATAACTTGAATGCCTTACCATAGGTCATTCATAAAATTCAATTATAGTTTCTTAAATATTAATTAAAAGAAGATATATTCTTTGCATATCGACTATTTCAAAATGCAATATGGGTTTCAAATTTATAAATAATAAAATAATGTTAGAAATAAATTGGTCAAAATCAATTCAATAAATCTATATAGTACTATCAAAGGTGGTAATAACATGTGTTTGGTTACTTGTGTTAGTTTACAAAAAAAGTACACCTCAAATTATTAATGATTTCATAATTATGATTTGGTACATAGCTTAGCACCCTAAAATCAATATAATATGTTATTTGTATCATGTTCATGAATTCAATCACCCTAAATTTAGTAATACTCATGCTAATCCCCTTTTTTAGTTGCTACTACAAAAAATTATTAGTATCTAACAAAGAAAAGTTTGGTTGATAAGAATTTAACCTACTAGGTGCTATTAAATTGCTACACTTTATTAAAAAATGATAACCTATTATGCACTCCAATATCATTGAAAGGGTAATTTTATTACATTCTTTTTTATTTTATTTTATTAATATGGTGGAAGTAAGGAGTTTTGAAAGGGCCTCCGAACCTTTACAAAAACAAGCTAACCTCCAAACTCATCAGGAGGTAAAGAGAGGCCAGAAAAAAAGCAACAAACTTAAAAACCAAGACAAACAACCAAACAGAAAACCAAACCTCCAAGAAAACCAACAATTGAGGATCATCACTCACTAGAATTTTACCATATTCTTGTATAATTCATAATATAGATAATATGATCTCTAAAACTAACAATGTAGTATTCCTATATTCAATGTTAAACTAAAATATAGTAAATAAAATAACAAGCAAAATATCTAGATACCCAAAATATGACTGCGCTTATACCAACATGTGTTAGGTGAAGAAAACAAAAATTTTCCCTCAAAATTTCTTTATAAAACATACATGATATTCATCTCAATATAGCTTAGTGATAGGAACACATGGTATGACATTGATTCCTTAAAAAATGATAATATATTTATCATTTTTAAAGTATATGCAATTTGTACATAATATTTTATGATTATTGAATTAATCAAGGCTTCATTTTTTATCTCTCTATGATATCTTATTTTAATAGGAAAATAAAAACAATACTAAATGAATATTCTTGGTGATGGTCTTCTAACCAATTATATTGAATAATAGAAAAAGTATTACAAGATATGTGCCACATATTAATGTGGAGTAATTTAAGAAAAGATGGTTCATGTCATAAAAAATATACTACTTAATATAATTTAATTCCACCTTGCCATTGCATGTAATATCCACAATAACAATTTAGTAGTTTGTTTACATAGATCTTTCCATTATAATAAATTCAATTCAATTTCAAAAGTAATAAAATGATCCATTGAGAATGTACTATCACATGTCTATGTCCAAGTGCATCACACCCAATATGAAATTTCATCAAAATAGACTGTTATATTATAAAATATCTTCTACTTAGAAGCATAATATACTATATTTATCTCTAAATATTGAGGAACACTTAAGAGATCTACCATGTATTTTTACGGATTATAATTTTATATATCCTATATCTTACCTAAGTGTTAGGTTTAAAATGCTTTTTTTATATTCTTATATATTTATCTTTGTATTTAGTGAAGTAATTTAAGCAATATTATCATAAAAAGTATTATATAGAGTAACATTATGAAACTCTCTAAGAGTAGCATAGGAGACCATATATAATATTGTATATGCTCTCCATTACATTTTTCTTAGTATCTTGATGATGGTAACCTATTTTTGTATGTTCAATTATTTAATTCACACCCATATACCAAATGTATATCATTTATTACTTGTGCATATTATTACCTAGATTAGAACTCTTATCCCATATTATTAAGTGTGCTTCATCTCCATATTTCATCTCACCTATATTAATTTATCTCATCATAATTGTATAATAAAAAAATAATTACAATAAATTATCCTCACCTAATAAATTGAACATTGTATAGGATATAATATTTCCATGTTCTTTTGAATATCTCTATTAAATATATATATTTGGTATATGATATAATATTTCCATGTTATTTTGAATCACTCTATTAAATATATCTTTGGGAAATTGAGATATCCAAATATAAAAAATTCTAGTTTTTATAGTAGAATATTCAAGTGAAATTATATAGTCATAGTAAATATAAACAAGACTATTGAAAACATCTAAGTAGTATTGATATTTCATAATATCATAAGAAACATGATCAATATCAATAGAAGTATCAATGGTTTCATCTATATCTATGGATCGATTGAGAATGAGATATTTGAAAAATACTATCCATATGAACTAAAAATATTTATTTTGTCTATTTACTAATATTTACATTCTTTTAATACTCATAAATTATATAGTTTCACAATAGAGATTGCATCACATGTAACAACTAGTCACCCTATATTAAACACCAATCAATCATAATTTTACTTTGTTAATTATGAATATTATTCATCATGTTTAGTCATGCAATAAAAAAGTTAAAACAATCCTATAAAAATAAGACCTTCATAAGATTTATTTGGTTTTTCCTCAATTATCAAATATATAAAACCTTAGCTTGTTGTATTATTTATTTTAATTTAAAATATATATAATAAATATAAAACTAGCATATTTATGTAGATATAGTTTGATCTAAACTATGTAATTAAAAATTACTTGTGTAAGATGAGACACCATAGATTTATACTAATACATTCTTTTATACCATAAATATTGATTGAGTAAAAATTCTTTTTTTCCAATATATCTTAAAATAACTAAGTAGATTTTGAAAAACCATTTCTATGATTTATTATATAAATGATATTTTTAAAAATTTACACTTTTAATTTAATATATCTAATACCTTGTTTTTTTGCATATTTATTTTTATAATTATTATTATTCTTTAGGCATGTATCCCTAAACAAGATTCATCAAACATTATCTTCTTAGTTAAATTCAAATTAATGTCTTTGTTTTGCTTTTCAAAATATCTTTATTGTTTTATCTATTATTAGATGTATGATGCAAACCAACACCTACATGGTCTCAATCATAGCAACCATGGCATCATCATTTTCAATATATGTTTCATAAGCTTGTGTTACGTTTATTTTATCATAAGTGTATTATCCTATTATCCATAAAGAGAAACCCAACCCAATATCTTGTAAATATTCTACTATATAGCCTTGTTATTTACAAGTCAATTAACATAAATATTTTGAATAACTTCAATTATCTTACATTAAGAATCATATATTTAATTTTTTTTCACCAGACTATCCCCACAAGTAGATGTAAGGAATACACGTATTCTTAAAAAATCATATTTAATAAGCATGTACGCAATCATTTTTGCAGTCACCTACATCCTTTCTCACTAGCAAAAGTATTTTGGTAGTTAGCTAATTACAATTTAAAAAAATTTGAATAAAGAATTTCTAATATGCAGAATTACATAATTGCTCTAAATCGTTTGACATTATAAAAATTCATAAAAAAAAATAACAAGCCATATTTAAAATATATATTCTTTTACTATGCATCAAAATAAATGTTTTTTGCAGTATGTAATTAAAATTCTTGCACAAAGGATTGGAGGGTTATTTTTGGAAAATCCACTACAATCTTCTAGATGCTCTTCTAGCCAAATAACCTTGTCACAGGTGATCCTTTAATTATTTGTTGATCGATTAGGAAGAAGGCTTGATAATTGGAACTTCGGCTGGGGATCTAGGCTAGGGACCTAGGGGAAGGAGTCTTGGTCACCTAAAGGATCTGTAAGGGTGGGTGATATTGTGGGGTAATCTATTGTTTTTGTTTGTGTTGGGTGGTAGGGTTTGCTGGTTTGGCTGAAGGAACTCCAACAATAGGCTGGTTTGTTGGGTGGAAGGCTTGGCTTAGTTGAAGGATCCATAGTTGGGGGACTGGATTAGCCGAGGGAGCTATAGCTACTAGTCTTCTTTATGGGTAGAAGGCCATACCAATTTTATGGTTGAGAGCTCGAGCATTAACTGTTTAGGCGATTATTACTTCTGGGTACTTCTCAGTGAAGGACTCTAATTCTACATCCTAAGATACGAGGGTTATTTGCATGTTGTTATATTATGCAATTTCCTTGGTTGTTGTTTATGCGGTGGGTTTGGTTGGGCATCAACTCTTCTTAGAGCGAGAACGTAAAGTTTTAAATTTCTAGTGCCCTTAGATATTTTAAAGATCATGGTTTCTTCCTCTAAACCCTAAGTTTTGGGTACCTCTCAATGGAGGGTTCCAAATACTTTACTTCATGTTTGTGATAGGCAAGGGTTTTTATTTATAGACATCTTGGGTAGATCTTCTAGATGGTTTTTTATGATGTGGATATTGCTGACTGGTATTTTTCTACAAGTCAGTTGCTCTTATGAGGGGTTCTCCTATTACATGCTTTGTTGGATGGTTTTGATGAGCTGAAAGATAGGATTCCATTTTATATTTTTCTATTTAGATGGAAAATACTTTGATTTTGGCAAATTCAGTTTTCATTATGGGGTCCCAATATTTGGTTTGCATTGAGGGATATTCTAATTTAATATAGTTTCCTATCATAGATTAGAAAACTCCCCAAATTTCTCTACATAATATTTCTTGGTCAGGAATCTATCGGTGAACTCCTTAAAAAATCTCCCTTTAAGATCTGCAACATCAATATTATACCCTTTCTTATAGGACTTCCACCAGTCTAGGTCTAATTCAGTCATGTTCATAACTACCAATGCAGTTTTAGATTCAAAAGACAAGACTACTAAGGAAAGTCTGATTCTAGTTCACTTAGCCAAAAAAAATTTGTATCACCATCACCTTTCCCATTGAATTTGGATATAATAACCTTATTTAGATTCCTATCCAGCTCCTTACTCATCCTGGACCTACCAGTACTGTATCCTATAGGTTCACTAGATACCTCCTCAACCATGCCACCTCCAGTTTTTATAATCAGTTCTTTTATGTAATGAAACTATTCTAGCATGCATCACATATTTATAAATTATACAATAACAACCAAGTATTTCACACTATTACTGCCAATCATTATTTTTCAGGAAATAGAAAACATATCAATGAATTTGTGGGATGCAAAAGCTTTTTTCCAATATTTTATCAAGCTTTCTCAATTGCACAAGAATTCATACAGGTTGCACTTAGAGAATAAGCTTTCATATATAAGTAATAACAAGTTCTATATAATGTAGCCAAAAACCTTTACCATCGTCATGACAAGATTTTATGGTAGCATAAAAAGGTTAAAAAAAAACTCAAACATTTGAACAATTTCATTTCCAAGTAATTTAATACTAAGTTGTGCATATTGATTTCATTTTTATTTTCAAAAAAAATTTTAAATTCTAGTTCCAGAATTTATATACATAGAACTCACATGGTGTATAGAATCTAGATTTCCTTATTTTTTTAGGAGAGAAAAGACAACATTATACTCAAACATATTTAGCAATACATAAATACAATATTCCAACTTGAAAATTATTGCAAGCTTTGTTATCCAATATGTACTCCTTTAGATCTATTTTCCCAAGTTCATGTATGCCTACTTTTCATAATGTCATCTTAATTTTCCTTTTTTCTTCTTTTTAATACCTTGCATAATATTGTTTTATTATATTTTCTTTAATTTCTTAACTACTCCCTTCAATTTCCTTTCCTGCAAAAACATGATGCAGTTTTCTTTAGCAATCATTACCACCACTAATTAGTTTGAAGGTTGCTCCATCATCATTCTCCCACTACATCGGTTAGAGCGATGGAGACTATATTCTTACTTCCTTTTTATTGTAGTTGTAATGCAAGAAAATATATATTGAACATATTTTCCACACATTTATTTAATGATTATACGTGCTTATTTAATGTATAGTACTTTTTAATTCATCTATTCAACCAAAAAAACTCAAGCAAATTTTTGTTTGAACAATACTCAATGATAATTGAATTTATTGTCAAATATACACAAGCTATTTTTACTTCATCAATATCTCAATTAAGGTCACTCCCATATATTTGGAATTTTTATTGCCAACCTTCATTACATTGACACACATATTTCTTTTTTCAACAAATAAACAATCAATATTTTAACAAAGCACATGTACAAAACATTTCACTCCTAATGCACCTATATGAAGCTCACCTGCGTGAGCTTTCATGTACTCATGAACCAAATCATCACTTCTCCCTCTCACACTTACCTTTTCCATTGACCTCTATCATTTATCGAAGGAATGTCCTAGGTCCAACATACACAAAACCATTAGTAGTACTACATTTTGAAGAAAAAGGTAAATTTAAATCATCAATTAATTTACTATCAAATGGGCATGCAAGGAGGGTCATTACATAAAGTAAAAAATGAAAAGTGTTAGAACTAAGTTTAAAGTGGTGTAGATTTAACAACATCAAGAAACATAATGCAAAGAGTCACCCAATTCAAATTTTGATTATATTACGTAACAAAATAGCCTACTTTCCTTAATATTTTGAAAAATTAAACATGAAGAACTCTAAGTATTGCTAACTTATTATAGAACTATAATAATAAATCTAAGTAGATAACCTTAATATAGAATAACTATAATAGCATTATTTATTCCTATATTTAACATAAATGCTTAACTACTTAGTAAGACATACATACATGTTCAACACAAAAAATGAGCAAGATTCCATACAACAATCCAATATTTATTCAAAATATGTATAGCCTCAATCAATAAAACTATTCCAATTATAAATGACAAATAGCCAACCATCATAATGGATTACATTCTAGTATATATATATATTTATGATTTATTTAGTTATTTTAAGAATAATTGCTATCAGAGCATGTTGTAGGTCTTAGAGAAGGTGTAGAGAGTGGTTATCACATTCAACTCAGATACACTTAACTACTTTGGGTATGCTTTGCTAATGTGTATAATGTAGATTTGATTATGAAATTGGATAACTTGTTGCATAATTAGATTGTAACCATCAAATGATAATCCACTCATTTCTATTATGCATATCCAATTAAGTAGGGGTAGGTGTATTATATAAAGAGCTTTGGCCATTGATATCTTATTATAGCAATTATACTTGGTAGTTGATTGAAATACATGATCCTATAAAATTAGATGAATTTGGACTATACATGTAGAGGTTGGTAGCATGGAGAGTGTGCCACTTACTTTCTGTTGATCATATTGTCTAAGCATTACATCCTTTAGCCTCAATTTTGATATTGTCATTACCTATAGAGTCTAGCAATTATATTTGCTCGTGTATGGTATCGAACGTAAGGTTAGCATACCTAGATTTATTTTGCATCTAGTGTTCTACTTGGATTTCTAGATATTTAATCCCTTAGTGATGACATCATCATCTTCTAAAGTCCTATGCCTCTAGAAGTTATGATTTAAGTTATGATTTTGGATGTTGGGAACAATGCCTTGGGATATTTCTTCTTTGGTATCACTTTTTTTTTTTTTTTGGTGGTGGCCACAAGGGGTAAACAGACTGTGACCACGAGGGAACCATTACATAACATATCCACAACATGTGAGGCAAGAGATTTGAACCTGGGCCTCTCAGCAACTAGAGAGGTTTAACTACCCACTTGCTCTCCAACTCCTCTACATGGGCGGATGATCTTTGGTATCACTTTATATTAAATTGGATATTTTATTTTGCCTTGTTGACATCAACATTAGAGTCTATCTAACTAGCTTTATTTACTTATATTCAATACCTCTACTATTGGATTTTGGGTGATGGATGTTGGGTCTTGTGCCTTTGATTTTCCCTTTACTATCAAGCACTATATTTTTATTATGCTCTTGTTGACATCAACTTCTCTAATGTTTGGTTAGATTTCTTTTCTTAGCTAAGTTTCCTCTCATTCTGCTCTATTAGATGTTGCGTTCATTACCTTAGCACTTTATACCATTTGGAAATAGTTTTCTTACTTCTTTTATCTACCTTATCCTATGTTGTATCTAGCCATGCTAGTATACTCTGAGCACCTCTCTGCAATATTTTAATGTCCTTTATCTACTACAAAAACTTTATTTAGAGCTACTTCATTGTACTACTATTTTTTGCATGCTAGTTGTTAGAATATTACCTTAGTAAAATACCTATATGGTATAAAGCATACCACATGGTATATGTAGGTAATAAAATTTACATACAAGATCCATTTTGACTAATCACCTAGATTTCCATTATCTAAAGATTCCCTCACAAGAGCATTGTTAATTTTAACACTAGATTCAAGAGAATATAGATAAGAATACCTCAATAAATATGATCATCTAATACCTAATATTATATTTGCTACATTTATACCCACACCCTAGACCTAAGCCTTTTGATCTAGTAGTCAAATTAAAAACATTTCTCATAGATCTTCCATACAACCACCATTATAGAGAATATGCTCATCTCAATAGGAATACTCACTCATAGAATCACCATATGGGCCATTCCTCATGCTTATCAAATAAATATATGATTATTTTCCAACCCTACCTTTTCCATTATATAATATGTTTCCCAAAGTGTATACCTCTTATCCATATTCGATAGAGAATACACCTACCATACCCACCCTAGAATCCTAGATAGTGCAATAACTATGACCTCTAATTTAGATATTAACTAATGAGCTCAATATTGAGGAAATATAAGATTGTAAATTATAAATTGAGGTACATCCTAAAAATGTATCTTTTCCAAGAGATACAATTATATGTGGTAACAAAATCAGTGGAGGAAATTGAAGATAGGAGGAATTTTCTAGATCAATCATGTCTAAGTATTTAGTATTTGATAGTAATTGCAATGATAATGACTACTAGTTTTGTTAGCCTCATTTCTATTCAAAGCTAGCTCAAGGAACAAGTGATTTTGTAGCTCTTGGAATGGATCTACAGTAATATTTTATAAAGGTGGAATTCACCATGGCTAGCCTAAAGAGTATGGATGCAAAGTTTGGTCCTATTTCTTTGTTAACCTAAAAGTAGAAGGCCAAAAATCTAGGAAATATGAGATAGATGATATAGAAAAGGAGGGAACAAACTAAATAAGAATAACTAAAATTGAAACCATGTCCATAGAGAAGGCAACTAGAGAAAAGAAAATTAGAGTTGCATGATGTGATAAAACGTCTATAAATGCTAAGTCTATAAACATCATAGTTGAAACAACAAAGGAAAAAGACTTACCAAAAGTTATATTTCCTAGCCATATCTAGAAGATATAGGGTAGAAATACCTAAAAAATATAAAAATTTATTCAATTAATTAGTTCAAGGACTGACACTACTGAATGAAACCAGAGACAAAATTGTGAAAGAAAATTTATTTATTTTCAAACAAGTGAATTTGATTTAAGTAGCTCTAAAGGGTTCAAAAAATGATAAGACTGTTTTCTAAGAGTCTAAATCAATGTACAAGTAAGTGCTACTTGGTATGGGTAAGAGAAATCATCTACCATTTTATCTATCATTACACCTAGAAGGTTGGGTATTGCATGGATACATAGCATATCTAGAAGCTACTATCATAGTTATGCCCTAGGTAGTGTGTGATAAACTAAAATTTAATTATGATGATTTATATTCTATGGGATTTTATTTCAATTGGATACAAATCTTGACAATTAATGTCATAAAAAGGTTTTGATATTGCTAGATATATTCCTGGACCTTGTAGTAATATAGGATGTGATAGTAATTTATCTATCACCATTATTTAGGATATATCTATAAAATGCATTTTTACATAAATTATGAGGGTACTTGATCATAGATCATGATCACACTACTATCCCCTACATCCAAATGTTGGTCTAGATATATTTTGAATGATCTAAGTAATATATTATCAAGAGGTATGAATATAAAAAATTGGATAGATAGAGAAATTTGTTGAGCACACACAAATGGAGGTAATTGATTGGCCAAGAGAAAAGATAAAATTAATTTTGCACAAGCTCTTCATGAATAGTTATATTCTTGAGAGGGTAATTTTTTCCAACCTAGAAAAGTAGAAAAATCTAAAAGCTAGCTACAAATAGTCTCAAGGTTTAGAAAGTCATGGGTAATAACAAACACCACCAAAAAATTAGGAGAAGCCAATAGAAAAGTCATGTGCAATTGAGGAACATGATATGCTATATCGAAAGCTAATAATTATGCTCCTGGGAACTCTACAAATATTGATTATCAATACAACACACAAACCAATGCATATGGGAGATATACCTAGTGAATCCTGCATCTAAGTACAATCTCCTATGATAATTACCAATGTCCTATGCTAGATAATCCTTGGAACTATTGGATTATTAAGCCTCACTACCATATAATATAACATATCCATAATATTAAAGGTCAAGATAATAGTATAAGTGTAGAATATATATGAGCAAATTAATATGTATATAAAGCCCTATATAATAAAGAAAATAAAATTCACTTATATTCTTAAATATGAATGTGAATTACCTAAGTCATCCATGAACTACGCATAAAGAAACTTAGAATATTAATTGCTTAAAATGTGTATACAATATTTATTCCTTTTCTTCCTAATACAAATATATAATCTGATGTTCATGTTACATTCTCATGGAGTATTATCTACATAATATATCCATAGTAATGTGAATCTTCAATACTTGACTATTTCTCTCCATATGACAAGTACTATGGCCTTTTTCTTATTATCTTGTGACTTGGATGCTAGACTCTTTAAGTTCTTTTTACATGGAAACTTGATTCTGTGATACATCTACATGACTCTTACATTTCTACATGTACTCCTAATCTAATATACTTGTGCACATCCTCACTTTACATATTAGCACTTCTACATACATGACACTTGTGCACATTTTGTCAATTTACACTTGCACTCTAACTTACATAAAACTTGTGTATTTCATACATATTGATACTTACATAAAAGAGGAAATATAAATCACACACATAATCTAAAGACTTAACCTTAATCTATTACATATTTACAATTGTATGATAAAGGTACCATGGGGTTATATTAGCATGTACTAAATAATGTAATATTCCTCAACATGCCCGTATATTACATTATTTGGATATTGAAGACTTTAGTATTCAATATTGGTCTTCATCTTTATGTTCAATATTTATGTGATATTGCATTGTTCATGATCCTTTATCTTCAATCTACCTCTTTCAAGTCTTTATATACATCTTCAGTATGTGATTCTTATTTGGCTTTGGATCCATATTTTCTATTCGACTTCATTGTATGATTTCATTTATTCTTATTTTTTTCTCTTCTACTTCTAATATCTAATTGTGATGTACCTAATTATGTGGTTTCTAAACATTTATTTAGTAGTTCATCATAATAATACATTCTTGATTCCAATGATTCCTCATTGAAGATAACATAAGCTTCATTCAAATTGTATTTACCATATTTTTTCCTTGCCTTTTTCCTTGAAATATCTCAAAGGTAAGTAATAAAAATACATAATTAAGTATTATTTTGAGGAAAGTATAATGGTGTTTTTTGAATTCCATCATGTTATATTTTTTTTCATGAAGATAGCTTATAAGCATTGTGACTTTTTTATCTTTTGCATCCTTGTGAAATAAATATAGTTTTTGTTTTAAAATATCTATCATTTGCTTATTACCATCAAAATACACTATTGAGTTTTGAGAATAAAACTTAATATTACTCATCATTTCTTCACTATCCTTATTGAATGCATTTCTAACCATTTATTCCATTGTATAAATCAATTATATGATGTATTTACTTCAAAGTAAAAAACCTTATAACTCCAAAGTTCAAAAATAACTTGAATATAAAATTTGTAAATTTTAAAATTTATAATCCTTCGATGTTGAAAACCTTTAACTCCCTACTTTGATTTGAAAATTTTCAATACTTGAAATTTTCAAAAGCTCCAAAATTTCACAAACTGAAATTTTTAAAAGTTTTTCAAAAACTTCAAAAACAACTTTGAAACTTCAAAAATCACTCCAAATTAAAAAAAAAAAGCATTATCTCTTTACACCTCTTTTTTCTTTCTAATTTATCAACTTTTTAAATATTAAAAAGTGCAATAATCAAAAACCTTAACTTAAATCTTATATCTCCAACTATTATAATATTAGCACTTAATTCAATTCTACTCCCTATAGAATAATTATGCACTAGATATAGAAACTATTATCTATGATACATCAATGATAAATTAGCTGAATATGCTTGTAATATATGATGTGTATAATATTCCTCCTTCAACATTGAAGTTGAAAAAATACCTTCTGGCTCATTCATTTGTTTCCTTCAACTTATTTTGTGCTCATGCTCACACTACATAGATATCTCTTAGCTCATCCATTCTTCTAGTTCCTCTTACTAGATACTTTATTGTTAGCTTTACTTCACCTTCAAGTGCTTCTAGTTTGTGCATACAAGTTCTAGATCACCTTTTTTATGCCTTTATTCTACAGTGATCTGATGTTACCTTACTTCTATGATGATCTATGCTTCTTTACATTTTGGCTTACCTCATTGGGTTCTAGCTCATCTATTCTTCTCTATATTATGGTTAACATTTTCTTACTAGATTTTGATTTGCATAGCCTCTATAGAGAACCAATTTATAGTTTGCTTTCCTTTGCTAGATTTTGGTTTATTGTGTAGGCCATGTATACTATATTGCTTGTTTCTTCTTTTCCTCTATAATAAAAAATTAGGCCTTACTATCTTTCCTATGTTGGATTTGTATTACAATATTGATTGAATGACCCTAACCTTATCTATTGAATACACTATCTTCCTATGTTGGCTGAATTTATCTCCTTCTTTATTATCTTCGTATATTGGCAAAATGACCTCTTTCTATTGTGTTGTCTTCTTATGTTGGTTGCATATACCTCTTTACACTATATTGGCCTCTTGGGCCTCTTTATTCTATATTATCTCTTTGGCCTCTTTCTTCTATATTGGTATCTTGGACCTCTTTCCTCTATATCAACCTCTTGTACCTCTTCCTTCTATATTGGTATCTTAGACCTCTTTATTTTATTGTTCTAGAAAGTATCTACCTTAAAGAACCTACTTCAAAAAATGATCCATGACCAAGACTAAAATTATATATAGATATATTCAGTTAGTCTAGTTCTTCAATGTATCTTGGGAAGATACTTCCCTCTTCTATACTCTATAGTATACTATTACTTCTTCAAATATGCCAAGGTTAATTTCATCTTGAACTAATTATTCACTTAGAAAGCTTTAAATATTTTATTATCTTTCTCTATGTGCCATGACCCACACCATAATGAATTTTTTGATTGTAATTACAATTACCTTATTATTATAAACTTCTAGGATGAGGTATTTTTGATGGCCTTTATTTTGTAGGTATAGGTCCTCGAAGAGTAAAATGTGAAATGATGGTGGTTTGAAATATCATTGTGATAGTGTATTATTATTGGTAGGGGTGAAAAATCCCTAAAAGTGTGGTAGGGTACCTAGGAATAGATATTTGGGGATATATTATTATATTATATTAGTATTGACATGGGCCACGTATAACCCAAGTTTGATTGTATTATAATATTATATTATATTATAATATAATATTATATTAGTAGTAGGCTCCCAAAATTAGATGAGAATATGGATATATAAATAAGAGATATTTGTCATTATAATCATCATGGGGAAATAATATTGTGTAATCGTCTTTGCACACAAAATAGCTTATGGGACTTTACCCTCCTTGAGTGGCTCTCTCATCTTGGGAGATATTGTGGAGTCATTCCTTCCTTAAGGAGTATTATTGGTGTTTTCCACCTTAAGGGTATTATCTATCTCTGTCTCATTTATGGATTGTTATTGTAGATAATTATTTGTGGATGAATGATTTTATATTTATGCATATTGGTGAATGATTTTTGTTAATAATAATAAAGTTTCGCAAAAAGTAGGGTACCTAGGAATAGATATTTGGGGATATATTATTATATTGTATAAGGGTTGGCATGGGCCATGCATAACCCAAAGTTAATTGTATTATATTACTATATTATATTATAATATAATATTATATTCATAATAGGTTCCTCAAAGTCGAGTGAGAAGATGGATATATAAATAAGAGATATTTATCATTGTAATCATTATGGGGGAAAAATATTATGTAATTGTCTTTACCCACAAAGTGGCTTATGGGACTTTACCCTCCTTGAGTGGCTCTTTCATATTAAGATATATTATTGAGATATTCCTTATTTAAGGAGTATTATTGGTGTTTTCCTACCTTAATGGTATTATCTATCTCTCTCTCATTTATGGATTGTTATTATGGATAATTATTTATGGATGAATGATTTGATATTTCTGCATATTGGTGAATTATTTTGGTTAATAATAATAAAGTTCTGCAATAAGTGGTATCAGAGCAACGATTTTGGCAAAGTAGTATTTTTGTGCGAAATTGCAGAATTAGGACAATTATTTTTTGGAAAAACATCTCATCTTTCAGAAGTCATATATCTATGGAAGTTTATCCAATTTAAATGATTATTGGATCAGTTTGTGCAGAATTTGAAGAGCTTTAGAATGAGTGGTCATATGAAGGAATATGAGTAGTATTGAGGGAGATATGACATTTTGAAGTTAGCCATATGGAACAAGGATAGTGATAAATTTTACAGATTTTTTCTAGAAAAATATCTCATCTTTTAGGAGCCATATCATTGTGTAAGTTTATCCAATTTGGACGTTTCTTTGATCAGTTTGTGTATAATTTCGAGTGATTTAAAATGAGTGGTCATATAAAGGAATATGAGGAATATTGATGGAGATACGACCTTCCAAATTCAGACATCTAGAACAAGGGTAGTGACGAATTTTCAATTCACAATTTTTTCAAAAGATGAAATTTGTTTAGTTCGGGTAAGGAAATCAGTTGCAATTTATTTTGTTTGGAAGAAAAATTGTAGATCTAGTTGTTTATGTGGAATTTTAGCTTCAATTTAATGGAAAGATATTTATTTTTATAAAACCCTAGTTTGCATTGGGGCATGATATATATTTTCATGAAACCCTATATTTGCATTATCTGGAGGTGTGAACTTATGGAGCTACAATTGTTTTTGGAGAAGATGATATTGATGTTAGGAATTGGTGGAAAATATTTAAATCATGGTATCATAATAATTGTCTTTAGAAAACTATGCTTCCTTTCTATCTTGGAGGAGAAGCTCTAAACTGGTTTTGTAGTTTCAATAGTGTCGTCACTTGGAATGAAATGGAGCATGCATTCTTTAGTAAATAGGACCCATATAAAAATATAGCTACTTTGAAGGACATCCTCAATGATGGTAAAGATAAAATAAATATTTTTCAATAAGAACTAGAAAAAGATATTGAGGAAAGAGATAAAAAGATAGATAGATTTATGGATGTCATCACAGATCTTAAAGAGAAACTACAGGGATTTCAAAATGAGCAAAATTAAATAAAAGGAGAATGGGAAGTTTTCAAGAAACAAAATGAAGACTATGAAAAATAAATAAAATTACTCTATGAGAAAGAGGAAAATGCTCAGGAAGATAATGAGAAGAATGAAATCACATATTTAGATTTTCAAAAGCAAGAGAAGGATAAAAAGGGTTTAGATTAATCTAAAAGTTTTATCTTTTTAGGTTCATGGAAGTATTCAAAAGGAACAGGTTATTAGTTCCATTGAACCTAGTAGCGAATATAATTTTATTAATATTGTTGTGGCTAAGGGGTTGCAAGTTCAAGCAAAAAAATTAAAGACACACATCTTGAGGGTGAGAATGTTCAAATTTTTGAATATTTGGAGATCGCCATGGATAAATACATTTTACATTCATATTTTCATGCTATTCATATGGATAATGAGGATATTGTTCTTAGTTACTTTTAACATTAATGAGAAAAATATATTTATGAAGTTATGGTACAGGAAAAAGAAGATAATATTGCAATATATTTCTTAGCTTAAGGAGCAAGGATCTAAGAAAAATCAAGAAGTGTTTGTAGAGAAATAAATTGAAGAACCTAAAACAAATTCTAAAAATGCAGTAGCAGCAATAGATTCCATGGAATCAGTAGCAACAACCGATTCCATGGAAATAACAGTAATAGAGTCTAAGGAAGCTTTGATAGAAGAGCACAAGGACACACTAAACAAAGAGAACATGAAAGAACAATTTGTAGAAGAATTTAAAACAATGGAGCCAAATGTTGAGAAGTCAAAGAAGGTAGAACATCAAGTTAAGGTTACACCATATCGTCATCCACACCACCATGAGTGGCAATAATCTTGGAGGTATGGTTCAAGGCAGTAATATTATGGTTCTACATGGAATTATAAGGGCACCAACTATGGTAGTGTTTGGTAGATAAAGCATAGTTATCCTGGTTTTCAGAGTGGTTCATCAATATCAAGAAACAAGTGGACCCATCATTCAAGTCATAAAAATACAGTAGCATAAGTGTGGATCTAATAAAGCATATTTGGATACTCAAGTAAAAAATGGCATACCAGCATCAACGGGTTTCACTTGGATGGATGGATGATCAAGATTGGTACTAGTTTCTAACATAGCTTAGCAAATCATATTATCTTGTTTCTTCATATATTTCGAGGATGAACTATTTGTATGGAGGGTGGCATGGTAGGTTACATAGGTATAGATATTTGGGGATATATAATTATATTGTATAAGGGTTGGCATGGGCCACACATAACCCAAGGTTGATTGTATTATAATATTATATTATATTAGTAGTAGGATCCCCAAAGTAGAATGAAAAGATGGATATATAAAGAAGAGATATGTGTCATTGTAATCATCATGGAGGAATAATCTTATGTAATCGTCTTTGCCCATGAAGTAGCTTATGGGAATTTTCCCTCCTTGAGTGGCTCTCTCATCTTGGGAGATATTATGGAGTGATTCCTTTATTAAAGAGTATTATTGGTGTTTTCCTAACTTAAGGGTATTATATATCTCTCTCTCATTTGTGGATAATTATTTATGGATGAATGATTTGATATTTTGGATATTGGTGAATGATTTTTGTTAATAATAATAAATTTCCACAACACAGTGAAACACTCACCAATAACTCATGAGTACATGGAAGCTCAAATAATTGTATTCATATAGGTGCATTATGAATGTATATTTTGCATTATTAGTATATTACTTATAATTTGTATGTATGTTGTATTGTATATCCTATGTTGTAATTGAATAAATACTTCATTTGAAAATCCTCCATCGACAAGTAAAGTATTGTGAGCATGGGAGTTGTTCTTAAAAGGTAAATAACAATATTTTATTGTCATCTAATTGCCTGTATGAGAAGGAATGTTGGAGGTATATATGAATATGTGTGTGTATGTTTTCTTGTATTTAATGGTGCTATGTAAAAAATTAAATAATATAAAGATAAATAGTAAAAATTTATAATAAAAAATAAAATATGTATGGTCTTAGTATATTAATAATTTTAAAAGGAGTGAAATTATATAAAATTTTTTAAAAGAGGAAACCACCTGGTAAGATAAGACTTAATGTCAAGGTGGTTGATGGCATGTAATACGTTTGTTTGAAAAATGAAACCCCTTGTTTCTATAAATGATGTTGAAATTGGAAGGGGAGGAAGGCATGTTGATGATTATATTCTATTCGAATAGAGCATACAACAAGGGGAGGACAGAAGTGTGGCAATAAGGAAGGCTATAAATGAGATAAATAGATTGGATCTCTTGGTTTTATTTTCTAGCAGTGATAAAATATAATAATAATATGTTGTTTGTGCATTATTTTTAAGATGATGTTGAATTTTAAATTAAGAAAGTAAGGATATTATATGAGAATTGTGTGAATTATTTAAAAAAAAAATGGTTGTTATTACACCATCTAGATATTTTTAACATAATATATAACCATAAAGATGTAGAATCCCTACAATTATTTTGTATTCTAATTTAGGCACCAACATGGACAAGAGTATGGTGTTATGCTCTATGTCTCTACCTTTTAAATATAAATTTGTAGAACATAGTTATCATAGCTAGTTGTTAAATGTCTTACTAGTATTTTTTACAAGTCACACTATAATTTGATTATGATGCTAGCAAGGCACCCTGGATAATTTTGGGTAAGGTAAAATATCCCATGTCTTTACCTCATACGACTATACCTGCAGTATAGACCTATCAAGTTGAATTAATGTGATAAGCACCATTTTTAATATAATTTTCTGTAATTTAAAATGTGCAAGTGATAATGCATGGTGTAGACTAATGAAAGAATTATATTGTGAGTGGTATTTCCTTTTGAATTTATTTTAAGAAGTGACTTTATATAACACCTATTAGAATTGAAAATTTATGTCTCACTATTTTCCTCTAAAAAATAATATTGTGTATACAGGGCTGTTGTAGCATGATGTAATTATGTTGTAAAAGGTTTATAATAGTTAATATGTTTAATTTATAGTTATTTATAACTTATATACTCCTATTTGATCTTATTTTGATTTGATAACATAGGATTGTTAGAGTAGTTGATATGCTTAAAATACTGGCTACTATATTTTTACCATGATTGGTTGATTAATTAAAATAGTAATGTATGAGTAAATCTTAGTTGCATTCATACATGGAAACCATAGTTGCATTCATGAAATATGAAATCTTGCAATCATACTTGGAGTCATTCTAATCTCGACTCAAGCTTGAACCTCGGTGAAATTAGAGATATCGCGCTATAGGTAGTGAAGGACAATACCTCTTCTCATCAAGTGAAGATGTAATCACTTCAGAGAATATTTATAAATCCAATTAATCTATTCCTTAGAGTGAAATAAAATGTTATGCCTCGTATTGTGATTTTTAAAATAATGGTAAAAATATTTCTCCTCCGCTCGTCACCTTCTAGTCATTCAGAAAGAACACATCTTTGTTTAGAAATGTCCATCACTAAAAAGAAATTCTTTCTGATGTGTGTATATGAATATAAAGTTGTAAACACAAGCCTTTCAATATTTTTTGAGTAGAATCTCTTTTTCATGTCATACCTTTAGAAAATAGATTTTGATATTATACTTTTATGGAATATGAAATTGTATGAAAAGTTCTATTATCATTTTAACTTATAGTGGAATTTTTTTTATCGTAATAAGTTATAATAGTTAAATTCATTACTATATAAAAATTATAATGGTTATAAGTTTTATGCTTAGACTTTCTTTCCTAATTTTTAAGATAATGGATTCTTGAGTGAAACAAGATGGGCTTTCGTTATGTAAAATAATCTTCAAATGATAGATTTATTTCAATATTATAAATGCATTTTACTTACAATGAAAATGATTTATGGGGATGTTATGTGTTTGAATTCCTTCTATAAGTTCTTTATCACTTTGAAATTATAGTAAATAGGAAGTTCATTATTTATATTATTTAAGAATATCTTAATAAACAACAAGGTTACTATTACTTTATTTAAGGCAAATTTTTATGTTTTAAAGTTGGTTGTTTTTAAGTAATAAATTTAAATATTTATTTATTTAAGATGTTTAAAGAATAATTTGATGTTTAAACCTTCTTTTATTGAGGTTATAATCGTATTAAATCTTTATCTATTGTAAAAAGAAAAAAAAAAAACATAATGAGATTAGAGACCTTACTTAGAAAAACTTCCCTTAGAATGAGGTGTCATTTTTATAGTATGATTGAATTAGAGGAAGGTGAATATCCAAATTATAAAATACAATGCTAGTTGTTATGCAAATATAAAAATTGTAATTCGAGAATGACTACTTCCTGACAATCAAGTCAGGATGAGTAGGTAATGAGAGATAGTATAGGATGTCTCCTTTAAGTCATTGTGTGAGTGGTACAATGATATAACATTACACATTTTATGATTAGGAGAAATCTATCATGATAAAAGGAGATAGACTAATTCGTGATAGATGGCATGTGATAACTCATTTTTAATCATAACTTGGCAAGTGAGACTAGATCCAAATCCAGAGAAATGGCATTACCCTAGTTGACTCTAGTTAAGTGTATAATCAACTAGGCACTAGGCATATACGGTGAACATCCTTACATGTTATTTTGAATAGATAAGTAAAATTAAACTCAAGTATTTCACATGTATATAAGGGGAATTATGCATCCACCCTCTAGGTGTTATAGGCACTAGAGGATAACCCCCATCATGGATTTGCACTCTCATACCAAAATAAGAGGATGAGAAGATAAATCCACTAAATGGTACCATCTACGAGATTTGGCCAATCTCGTCCACTTGGGAGGCCATTTGTAGTGGTCCTAATTATCAAAAGTGGTATACTATACCTCATACTAATTAAATATTGTATGATCACTAAAACCATTCTAACTCAAAAAATTATTCTAGGATAGGTCTAGTCATTGAAGCCAATAAAAATTTCATCTTGATGAACTAGTGAGCTAGATTGGATTGTACAACTGATATGTCAAAATCAGGTTGTTACAATTGATATTAGAGCCCTAGGTTATAAGTTCACTAGGTCATTAGGTTCTAGGACTTTATCTTGTAACCTCAACAAAATCTAAATTATTAAGGTCTAACATAGCTCTTTTATGATTGGAAAGGAATGGAGGACCTTACATCTACAATCAAATTGTTTTAAGGGAAGTTAGAACAATTCACATCCATGATTAAATTATTAGTGGAAAGGATGTAAATACAATAAAGGATGATAGAAATTGTTTTTGAGCAATAACAGAGAAGCAAAAGAAACAATAAAAAACAAGGAATAAGACCAAGGATCAAGAAAGAAAATAAAAAGACCAAAATAAACTAGGGAATACAACCAAAAAAATTGGATAAGAAGAAGAATTGTAAGAGCAAATTGAAGCCTATGAACACTAATAAATATAAGAAATAAAAATCATGAGCACAAAATATGGATTGTTATATATGTGGAGGACCACATTTTGCTAACAAATGCCCTCAAAGGATCGATCAAAATGAATTTCCTGGAGAATAACCCCATGAAACATGTGGAACATAGAACTAAGAAGGGCAAACCACTCCTCAAATTTAAGAGGTAAAGTTTTAATTGATAGTAGTTGAATAGATAGTTTTATTTTCACTAGTATAATCAAGGATAATATGGAAAGGCCTATATTTTTGGCAAATGGGTGGAAAGTAGAATATGGGTCAATAAAAACCTATTTAGTCAATCAATGTCTATTTGACTCCCATGTTACCTTATCCCAAGGAAAGATCAATTGGCACCTATATGTATCTCCCTTGCACACCTTTGACATAATTCTTGGTATAGGAAAGACCTTAACTTTGAAGAAAGGTGGTTATAATACACTGATGAATTCAATCAATAGATTAGGGTTCATTGTAATTGCAACTCTTTTAGACCATAGATGTTGTCTTCCATGTAGGTTAAAAGGAAATTAAAATAAGTAGAGTAGTATATGTTGTTAATATGAATAAAATGGAAGGTATTCAAATGGATAAACCAATGTGAGGAAAACTTCAATATTTTGAAGAAGAATCCAATGACTTCTCTGATACTCAAGATACCAAACCCTTCAAGAAAAAAATAGGATTGTATTGATGTTTCTATTGAAGTTTTAGAAGGAATCCTAACTCAATATGAGGAAGTCATCACCTATGAATCTTGAGGAAAGTTATGCTACACATGACTTAGAATTGGTAGTTGTTGTGTATGCACTTAAAATTTGGAGATATTATTTGCTAGGAAAACTCTTGATCTAAGGATTGATCACTAAAATTTGAGATACATATTTACGCAACCTTTATTGAATGCAAGACAACGTAGATGGATGGAATTATTGGTATAATATGATGTTGGTATAAAATATATCAAGGGTAAAGAAAACAAGATAGTAGATGCCTTGAGAATAAGGCACATAAATGCTTTTATGACTTATATAAGAAAGTCAAAATGCATCAACAAAGGCATGACTACTGTGGAAAATATCGAGCATAGGTTGAGCAAGAACCCAGTAAGGATAGGAACTTTGTAATCAGGTATGATTTATTGTTTCTCAAGAACAGGTCAGTTATCCTAGATAAATATGGGTTGAGGGATATTATTCTAAATAAACACATTGTAATAATTATTTTTACACCCAAGTACATCCAGGTAGGACAAAAATGTGAAATTATTTAGAGAAGATATTTTATTGGCCAAGACTAAAGAAGGCTATCAATAATTTTATGACTAGGTATTGGAAAATGACCAAAGTTAAAATCTGAACATTTTCTCCCAATAGAAATATTGTGCCCACATGTTAACCCCACCAAAAAGTGATAAGTTAATTCTATAAATTAATCAAATATGAACATTGTATACCTAAAATATATAGGATGATGCACCTGCTAATAAGTTTACCAATGAAATAGTTCGATTGAATGGGTTTTAAAAATTTATTATTGGATAAAGATTCCAAAATTCACATTAGAATTTTGGCAATACTACATGAAGTCTAAACACTAAACTAGACACCAGTTCTATCTATCAGCTGGAGATAGATAGCCAATAAAAAAATATTGACCAAAATCTTAAATATATAAATCTTCTTTGTCATGTGGAAATTCAAAGGAGTGGGTGAGGATCAGATTGGATATTATCAAGAAGATAGAATAATAGATTTGAACAATTGAACAAGACTCAAGGAAGTAGTGAATTACTTGAAGAACAATGCATGCTAAAAATCATCAAGAGAATTATTTGTAGTAAGGCAAAGTCTTTGTAAGGGTGAAATTTAAAAATATGAAATTATTAAATAGTTAATCATGTATTTGAAAATATTTTATATATGTATCATATAGACCTTAAAACCAATAGGAATATTATCACTATTTTGAATCTACTAATAATAATAACCATAATGCTTCATTGGGAATGACTCTATTTAAAATCCTATATGAGAGATGATATATAACTCCTTTATCTTAGGATAATGCTTAGGATAGAGTATTTATTGGGTTGAATACTATAAATAATATGGAGGAATCACTAGAAATGATACACCAAAGGCTCAAAGAAGTCTTATTTTGTCAAAATAACTATGTAGAACTAAAGGAAACACTGAGGGAATTCTCTTTGTGAGCCGCAGTCTTCTTAAGTGTGAAACCTAGAAACACTCCATTAAGTCCTTTAATATTGACCCTAGATTTATGGGACCTTTTAAAGTTATAGGCAATATTAGTCCTATCTCCTATAGGATTGCTTTACCACCCAACTTGTTAAAGATCCATGATACTCTCCATGTGTCATTTCCTATAAAGTATATTGTTGATCCATCTCATATTTGGAATGTTTCGTATTTTTAGATGTTATACCCCCTTAACATTGAGGTTCCTTTTACCCAAATATTGGTTTCAAGACCAAAATTGGAAGAAAAATATATTTAGAGAAATGGTAGATCCAATGGGACCAGTACTCTAACAAAAGTGCCACATGGAAAATTGTAGATGATATGAAGAAATAATTTTCTTTTCTTCTTGAATAAGTATGAATATGTATATATACCTTGACTATTGTATGGATTTGTATTATAACATATGAATTATATTTATTTCAAGTGGGAAAGAGTGTTATGACCCACCCTGAAATGAGTCTTTTGATTGAAATTGTAATTACCTTGTTATTATACACTTCTAGGATGAGGTATTGTTGATGGTCGTTGTTTTGTAAGTATAGGTCCTTGAAGAGTAAAATAGAAAATAATAGCAGTGTAAAATATCAATATGATGGGGTATTCACATTTGTAGGGATCAAAAAGTCCCTACCAAAAAAATATTCACCAATGACTCATGAGTACATGGAAGTTCAAATAATTATATTCATATAGATGAATTATGAATGTGTGTCTTGAATTATGAGTATATACCTTATAATGTGTGTGTATGTTTTATTGTATGTCTTATTATTCTAATTGAATGAATGCTTCTTGTGAAAATACTCCATCAGAAAGGAAAGTGACAGAAACATAGGAGTTGTTCTTATCATGCAGATAACAATATTTTATTGTCATCTAGTTTCCTGTATGAGAAGGAATGTCGAAGGTATATATGAATATATGTGTGTGTTTATGCTTTCTTGTATTTAATGATGCTATACAATAAATAAATTAATATTTTTTTTATTATTTGTGGAAAACATCCCAAAAGGGATTCCACTTGAGGGTAAGACCCAAGGATGCAGGGGTATCCATTCCACAAAAAACATCCAGGACTCGGACCTTGCCTACCACCTTTGACATACTCAAGGAGCAAACAAACACACAAAGCCAATTTAAAAATAAGTAAATAAATAAGTAAAAAACAACAAAAATAATAAAATAAAATAAAAAACATGCTCCTTGAGTGTGTCAAAAATAAAATCACAACCAAATAGACACACAATAAGATAAAAGAAACCACAACATTAACCACATAGAAAAACACAAGAACCACATAATAAAACACAAAAAAGACAAAAACAATAGAATACTACAAAGACAACCCAAAAAAAACATGAAAAATAAACACAACCAAAACTTAAAATATTAAAAAAATAAAATAAAAATAAAAATAAAAAACAACCAACAATATACAATAAACAAAAACAAAAAATATAGAAAACACTCACACAAAAAAATACAAATTAACACAAACAAAGAGAAACACAAGAACAAGAATGACAAAAACACAAGAATAATAACAAAAAACATTAAAAAAAAAAAACACAAAAAAATAAAAACACAATAACAAAAAAAAACAACACAAAGAACACAAAAACAAAACAAACAAAAAAACACACACACAAAGAACACAAAAAAAAAAAAAAATGAACATAACAATGACCTATCTAGACCGGAAGACTATTAAGGCAAGAAACAACAAAGGAAACAAAATAAAGAAAATAGTGAGCTAGGGAACTAAAAAACCTGAATGAACCAAAGAGAAGCAAAAAAAAACAAGAAGAAACTAGGTACCTTCAGAACTGGAGCCATCCAAATAAATGATAGAAAGAAGAGCTTCCCTAATTTGTGAAGCCCACCATCTAGGAGGGTGGCCATAAAAGGTAAGATCACCTTTGTCCAAATTCAACTTAGCTAAAGAATCAACACTCTTGTTTTGATCTCTAACCACATGATTGTAATCAACTTTCAAAAATCCCATCTGGATTAAATGAATCTTCTTAATAATTATTTTTATTCTCCAATCAACCTTATGATTCTTGGATGGAGTCTTCAAAATATTAATCATAAGTTGAGAGTCATACTCAACTAACACCTTTTCCCATCCAACCTTAGTAGCCTCCTAAAGGCCTCTAATGATACCATACCCCTCAACAAGGTTATTAAAAAGAATATCCAAATTCTTAGCAAAAGTAAAAACTAGGGAGCCATCTGAAAGCCTACACCAATTCCTTCTATACTGGCTTTTCTAGGATTCCCTCTAGAGGCTCCATCAGTATTGACTTTTCCAAAATCCTTAGGAGAATGTTGCCAATTTCTTGTCCTATCCATATTACTAATACTCACATTCCCTTTAAGTTGGTTTCCCTTAAAATATTTAATCTTCAATATTTGCATCACTTGATCCAATATTTGGTGGGAGTTTTGGGGGTGAATAAGGAGTTGATGCACTGATTCAACTAAGTTGGCTATGGTCTTTTTCTAAATAAATTTAATATCCTTCCTATCTTGATTAAAATTTTGGTTGTTCCTTTCAATCCAAATATTCTAAAGAAGAATGGTAGAACCCATCCAAACTAACTGCCTAATAAAATGATCAACACCATCTTTATTAGGCTAATCCCTCCAAAGCTATTCAAAAGTAAAAAAATTAGACCACTGTAAGCCAAGTAAAGTGGCCATTCTTCTCCATAGCTCAGAGGCTAAAGTACCCTCAATAAAAATATGGTTGAGAGTTTCTACATTCTCTTCACACATCTCACATCTAAAAGGGCCATGAAAACCATGCTTCATAAGTTGCTCACTAGTAAGCACCCTACAATGCAATAAAGATAATTAAAGAACCTCACCTTAGGCTAGAGCTTTTGAGCCCACAATTGAGAAAATATGTCATAAGAATGGTTGGGATTATTATTGCATAAGGTCAAATAACCTTGAGCAACTGAATACTCACCCTTAGTAGTGTTGTTCCATCCAAAACAATATTTTTCATGGGACCAAGAGAGAGATCTCATATGAAGGATGCCTTGGATATCTTGTCTTTACCTTTCTGGGATTTGAATAGGCTAGTTCTCAATAGGGATTCAATATCTACCACCATTTAAATTACCATAATGTTATCGATAGTAATTAGCCACCTTTATCTAGTTAACTCGGTGAAGCTCCTCCATCCAAGGCCTCCAATTGGAAAATCGAGTTATCAAAGGCTTGTGACCATCCCAAGAATCTATCCAAAAATTTACCTATTGACCATTATGAATGATCCAAAATAAAATTTTCTTTATCAAATCCTCACCAATCTTAAGAACTGCTAAAATGGGAGAACCTTTGGTAGGAAGTTGATAGCGAACAAGGTATTCAGGACTTTTATTCTCAGCATATTGAAAGCATGAGATTCCGGAAGTTTTGAAAGGAAAACTATTGTAATGCATCCAAAATCAAACAAACGCTTAAGTCCTAAAATGTGAAAAACATGAAATGAAAAAGACGACTTTGAAAGGAGATAACAAAAAGTGTAGAAAGCACAGCCCTTTTTATTTAACTCTCTTAATCACGGTTACAAAGACGCCTCCTCCCTTTTCAGGGGCTAGGAGCGTTAAATGAATTTGGTTACAATTATGACTTGGTATTCCTCCTTCCGTGTGCCCACATTTGAAATGGGCGAGGCCAAAGTGTTGTCATCGCTTGCATTGATGAATCCTTGATTCTTGTTGTTCTTCCTGCATTCAAAGACACAACAAGTCGTTAGTAGCACCTGTGACAAAAGGATGAAGCGTTTGATCTTAAAAACCAATGAAGGATGCATGCATAAGATTAACTAAATCAGTGAATAAAATGACTCTAAGTAACCTACAATTTTGACAGAGACCAAAAAACATTACTAGAGGGCCACTGCCATCAAAACAGTTGGGGAAACTCCGTCGATTTGCATTCAACTAAAATTCATCCTTGGGCAGGACGAATTCTACTGTAATTCATCCCCGGGTAGGACGAATTCGCCTGTGACAAAGCGCCGTGGTGATGCTGCTCAAATGTCAAGTCTCGGGATCTCCAAAATACCTACAAACATAGGGGTTAGCTAATTGGGGGCATTTTGGGACGACCCAGATGGTCGGATTCTCCCAATTTGACCTCCATTAATGGGAATTTGATGTCGCTATCTGCAAGTTAGTGGGACAATAAAAGTGACAAAAACATGATGAGATCTGATCAAAACGTTATGAAATCGAAGTTATAAACTATCTAGACAACATAGAATGGAATGGAATATAAACAAGTGATAAAATAACAAACTAAAATAAAACTTAGAAGGTGCAGGGCGCCCAAGCGGGCCGCCCATCGTTAGAACTTGATTTCGGCACCAATCCACTTGGGATGGGCCCAAAATCTCTTGTGATGGGTTGTTGGAAAATTGGTAGATCAATGTGGTCAAATATCGGGTTTGGGTTCGGATCCACACTTCCAAAATCCACCCAATAACCTCTCTTGCAAAAGAGATCAAGGATGTGGAAGAGGTGAATCAAAAAAAGGTGCAATGTGGTGTTCAATTTGGCAGCACTTCGTTGCTTGAAAATGCCTCCAACCTATCTCTTTTGGGTGGGAAAGTCCACCATTTTATAGACCCAGGGGGTCTCTTTGGAGGGGCATGCAGGGATGCCATGTGGCGGCCATGCCTTCCCATGAGGGAGGAAATTCCTCCATGACTTGGGCTTCCATGACTGCCCTTGTGACAGTCCTATAACGCCTACTCTGCCCACCTACATGTGCATGCAAGGCAGGAGGCATTAATTGACTGTCCTCGGCTGCCACTTGGCACCATTTTTCTTTTTTCCCATTGAACCTGGAATTCGTCCCGACCCAAGATGAATTCAGAATTCGTCCTTGGGTAGGACGGATCCCAATTTGAATTCATCCCTGGGCAGGATGTATTCTAAGCAAAGTACCTGGATGTGCCAAATTGCCTTCTGACCTTACAAAATTTCTACAAAAGTGGTTAGGACCACTATTTAACCTCTGAGGGCTGCCTTGGGGGCTGTGTGTGTCAAAGCGATCAGTGTTTGCAGTCACATAATCAGATTGGTGCTGTTTTGGTGTCCACACATATTTAGCACAAAGATTATTGGCCAAAATAGTATTGGGATTATGCAACATCCTATAATAATATTTTAGCAGCTAAAGCTTTGTTGTTATTAATAGAATACTGGAATCCTAACCCCCATTTATTCTTAGGAAGACATAAAGTGTCCCATTTCACCAAGGCCCATTTTATTTTCTCCTTAGTACCACTCCAAAGGAAACGATGACTAATTTGATCCAGTTCTCGAAGAACAACCTTTGAAATATTCAACACAAAATAAACATAAACAGGAATAGCTTGAAGGACTAATTTTACCAAGGTGATTCTAACCCCAGAAGAAAGCCACCTATTGGTCCACTTTCCAATTTTCTTCTTGACTTTGTCCAACAACCAATTCCAATATTATTTTTCTACCTTTGAATATTTATGGGAATACCTAAATAAGTGATTGGAAGGGAGGTCTTATTATATATTAATTTATCCAAGACCATGGATTCCTTTCTAGCAAATCAATGAAAGAAAATAACTTTAGATTTATCTTCATTGATCAACTGCCCAGTAGCCTTAGAAAAATAGCTAATGATTAGCTTAACATTAGAAGCTTCCTTAAATGTAGCTTTACCTAAAAGAGTAGAGTCATCCACAAATTTAATATGAGAGATAGGGATAGCTCCATGAGCAATGGTAACTCCCTCAAGGGTTTGTTTTCCTTATTTTTGGTTATAGTCCTACCAAAGCAATCAACAAGAATGATGAATAAATAAGGGGATAGCAGGTCACCTTGCCTAATACCTCTAGAAGTTGGGAACGACTGAGAAGACCTACAATTGATAAGAACTAAGTAGGAAACTGAAGAGATACATCCTATAATCCAATCCATCCAATCCTTAGAGAAATCAAATTGCCTCAAAACTTTGATAAGGAAGTGCCAATCCACTCTGTCATAATCTTTAGATAAGTCTAACCGATTGAACATGGAAGCAAAGTTTTGCATATCCATGGAATGGATGGCTTCCTGAGCAAGAACTATTTCATCTACTATTTGACATCCTTCCACATAACTCCTTTGCTCTGGTAAAATATTCTTATGTAAAAGAGGCTTCAACCTTTCTGCCATGATTTTAGTAATGATTTTGAGAAGAGCATTACATAAAGCAATAGGTATAAAAGCTGAGATATGATCAGCCTTTTGAGATTTTGGAATAAGATTAATATAAGTTTTATTGATAACCTTCAAAATTTATTTGGTTTTCCTGGCTTCTTCCACCACCTCTAATAAATCAACATGAAGGATATCCCATAATTCTTAGTAGAAATCAATGGGAAAACCATCAACACCTGGGGTCTTCCATTTTTATTTTTTAAAAACTACCTGTTGAAGCTCATTGATAGTAATAGGAGTAATCAAAATAGATTTCTCCTCAAAAGTGATAAGAGAAGGGATTGCTTGAAGAACATTTTGTTGAGAAGATGAATCAAGAGGAGTAGCAGCAAAAATATTGGAAAAGTAAT
This sequence comes from Wollemia nobilis, assembly GCA_028583015.1. NCBI lineage: Eukaryota > Viridiplantae > Streptophyta > Pinopsida > Araucariales > Araucariaceae > Wollemia > Wollemia nobilis. The sequence goes on along the minus strand of JAQPPZ010016614.1, from coordinate 3,855,894 downwards.
CAACAACAATAGAGTTCATGTCATCCCGAGTATAAACAACATCTCCAAAATTTAATTTCAGGGAAGAAATAAAGTTGTGAGATCTTCGAGCTAGAAGAGATTTGTGGAAGAAATTTGTGTTTCGATCTAATTATTTGAGCCATTGAATTCTATATTTTTGCTTCCATAACATTTCTTATTTTTTTCCCATTCCTTTAACTGAGTTGTGAGTTTAGTTTCATCTGCACTTCTCTTCTCTGTGAGGCCATCTAAATGAATTTTCTTATTCAAATTTTCAATATGAGAAATAACTTCATATTCTTTTTTATGAACATCCCAAAACTCTTTCCAGTTCCTTGTCTTGATTTTGGATTTAATGTATTGCAGTATTTTGGCAAAATAGAACATCTTAGTCCCATGCCTAGGTTTACCTTCCTTCCACTATTGTTGCACACGAGGTCTAAAGTAAATGTCTCTAAGTCACATTAATTGAAAATAAAAAGGAGAGAAACTCATATTGGTTTTTCACATTTCCACCATGACTGGCCAATGATCTGTACTAGCATTATTAAGAGTCTTCACGTTAGGAATGTGACCACGGATTAAGAAATTTTTAGAGAGCAAAAACCTATCCAATCTCTCCATTATACAAGATAAGCCTTACCTTCTATTATACTAAGTCATAAGGCCATTATTTGGTTGGATGTCTACAATATTGAGGTTTGTAATATATTCGCTCATGAGGTTAGTGCTTTTGTCCAAATTTCTATTTTCCCCCCTTTTCTCATCCAAATAGAGAATGGTATTGAAATCTCCTCTGATCAAGATCCAAGCTTCAGGAAAATGAGAGATAATATGAGTTATATCATTCCACTGTCTTCTTTTTTCCTCCAAAGTAGTCAGAGCATAAACAGTTATGCAGAGCATAATTTTGTTCGAATGTCTACTTTGAATAGATATAGCCAAAAAACCCCAACTGCCAGTCATATGGTGAATAACTACCTCTTTGGGGTCCCAAAGACAAGTAATGCCACTAGAAGTCCCCTGGGAATTGAGGGAAACCACTTTTCCAACTAGCCAAATTTTACTGGCAATTGAACCCATATCCCCCATTGACATCTTTGTTTCTTGAAGGAAAACAAAATGTGGATGATTTATCTGAATCATTATTCTAATTTCACTTTGTTTTGAAAGACTCCCTTTGAGTCCTCTAATTCCAAGTGATGATCTTAATTAATACTAGGGCTAAAAAATTTGGGAAGGGCATTAATTTTACCTTCCTCTACAAGCTTTTCACCTTCATTTACCATATGATATTGATTGGTCTTGTGGCCTGCTTTTTGATTAGAATCCATCTTCAGTTTTTTTTCCCTATTTCTTGACTTATTCCAATTGAATCTGAAATGGCTTCTAACCTTGAAGAATGCTCGTACATAGCCAAAATTTTACTAGAGGATTAAACAAAGTCTATATTGGGACCTGTATTATTTGAAGTTTTGACATTTAAAATTGTTTTTCTTGTGTAAATTCTCCCTTTTTTTTTGTTGAAAACCTTTGATTTGTTGATTTGTATTTGAGTTATTCCCTTCATATTTAAATTGTGTTTCTAAGACTTATGTTTCCATTATTTACTTTTCCTCACTTGCGACATCATTTATGGAAAGGATTTCAAATATATTAGCATATGACTTTGATTGATCCTTCATAACTAGTTTTTTTTTAGTGTTCTTATTCTTAGGCATTTGGAAACCTTCTAAGTTTATATCTTCTTTCTTTTCATCAGAATTTGTATTTGGGAAAGCACTGGCTAAATGACCATATTCATGGCAAATTCTACAATGAAAAGGAATGCTCTCATAGTCCACTACTTGCTCTCAAGTGTCTTCCCCAAATTGTAATGGCATATTTTTAGGTAAGGGTTTGTCAAAATCCATTAAAACATAAATTCGAGCATAAATAATATGTTCAAAATTTTGAGTACAATCAGCAGTTATCATAAAAGTTCCTAAAGAGTTTCCAATAGAGAAAAAATAGTAGGATTCCAAAATTTAATAGGGAGGCCAAAGAGTCTAACCCACACGGGAGCTATAGAAGGCATCTCTTCTTTGAATTTAAATTTAGTATGCCAAGGCTTCATGAAAAGCCCTACCCTTCCAAAAAACCAAGGACCCTCTTGAAAAGTTTTCTCTCTATCTTCGTTATTAGCAAATAAAACAAGAAAATAACCATTTAGATAAATAGAGAATTGTAACTCACATTTAGTTTTCTAGATTTTTGTAGCCAAAAATTTTAAAGCATATAGGCTCGAACGAAAACCCACGAACCAAAAAATTAGTCCTCTTTTTTCCAAATCTTCAATGCCAGTCTGAATGTTACCCATATCAAGCTTAACAATAGGATTTCCATCAGTTGCTTTAAGACATCCTGACTCTGATTTTTTGGGATCCATATTAGGTATTCTTAGAGGTTTATGGGAAGCCCTAAGATTGATATTAGCATTGGGATGAGGCTGTCCACCACGAAGGGCATCCCTAAAATTCATTTTTGGGGCTGAGTTTTAAAATTTTTTACCCTTGACAGAGTTTTTACAGTAGAATTATTTTGTGGGTACACCTTAGCACCAGATTCACTTGAGATATGAGCCATTTTTTGATCAACTTATTGAAACTTGTTTCGTGATCTCTTTAATCCTTGCCCTAGATGTCGTGGAAAGGTATGGTTTTCACTTTTCTTTTGTGCAACAAATTGGAAGCCGTTGTCACTCAAGTTCATAGTATGATCTATTGAAAGATAAATTTCTAACCCATATTGGATCCCCTGCAACATTTCTTGCTAAAATATTGAGCATAAACCACAAAAATATTGGTTGCTAGGGCCCGAAGGCCCTAAAAACCAACCTCTGGAGCTGCTTGCACTCAACCTAGATGAAACCCTTACATAGTCGTTTGCCAAAAATCTTGTTCACAAATAGGGATGCTCTAGAATATTTGTTTCTCCAAATGATATGAACATTGGTGGATATGTTCTAGGGTTTTTCAGGCATCTACCCTCAAAATTTCAGCTTAATCCGAGTTCGGATGAGTGAGATATGGCCGAAACAAGTTCGACAGTTTGGGCAGTCCTATGAAAAACGTCTCTCCTCTAAAGCAAATATTTTTTGTTCGAAGTTTGATGGATCCAATTTTATTCCAATAAATAAATTAATATAAATATAAATAATAAAAATGTATAATAAAAAAATAATTACATAAAAATAAATAAAATTTAATTAACATATATTAAAATCTGTATGACCTTAGTATATGATTAATTTTAAAAGGAGTGAAATTATATAAATTCTTTTAAAAGAGGAAACCACTTGGCAAGATAAGACTTCATGTCAAGGTGGCCGATGTCATTTAATACATTGGTTTGAAAAATAAACCCCCTTGTTTCTATAAATAACGATGAAACCAGAAGAGGAGGAGGGTGTGTTGATTATTATCTTCGGATACAACAACCAACAAGGGAAGGACAGAAATGTGGAATTAAGGAAAGCTCCAAATGAGAATTACAGGTTGATTATTTTGGTTTTGTTTTCCACCGGTGACAAAAATATAATAATAACATGTTGTCTGTGTATTCTTTTTTGGATGATGTTGAATTTTAAATTAAGCAAGGATATTATATGAGAATTGTTTGAATTCTTTCGAAAATGGTTGTTATTACAACATCTGATTGAGTTTAATGTAATATATTACCATAAATATATCTCATCCCCATAATTATTTTGTATTCTAATTCTGGCATCAGCATGGCTACCTGGTTGACAAGAGCACGGTGTTATGCTCTATGGCTCTGCATTTTAAATAACAAATTGCAGAACATAGTTACCATAGCTAGATGTTAAATGTCTTACCGATAGTATTAACAAATCACACTATAATTTGATTATGACATTGAAAAGGTACCCTTGATAATTTTTTTTAAGGTAAAGTGTCCCATGTCTTTACCTCATATGACTATGACTATACCTGCAGTATAGTCCTATCAAGATGAATTAATGTGATAAGCACCATTTTTAATATAATTTTCTCTAATTTAAATTGTGCAGGTGATAATACATGGTGTATGGTGGAGAATAATGAAAGGAATATATGGTGAGTGGTATTTCATTTTGAATTTATTTTAAGATGTCATTTTATATAGTTATTATCAAAATTAACAGTTGTATCCCAACATTTTCCATGAAAAACAATACTCGGATACATGGTTGTTGTAGCATGATGCAATTCTACTATATAGGGTTGCAAATAGTAAATATGTTTAATTCATAATTATATCTAACTTAGACACTCCTATTTGGTCTTATTTTAATTTTATAACATAGGATTGTTAGAGCAATTGATATGCTTAAACTATTGGCTACTATCTTTTTACCATGATTGGTTTATTGATTAAAATAGTAATGTATGAGTAAATCTTAGTTGTGTAATCATGCATTCATACATGAAAACCATCATCATTCATAAAATACATAATCATGCAATCATAGTTGAATCTATTCTGATCCTGACTGAAGTTTAAACCTCGACAGAATTAGAAATATCAGGCTACGAATAGTGAAGAACAATGCCTCTCCTCATCAAGTGAAAATGTAATCACTTCAGACAATGTTTATAAATGTAATTAATCAATGCCGTAGAGTGAAATAAAATCTTAATCCTTGTATTGTAACTTTTAAAATAATAGTAAAAATATTTTTCCTCTGCTCGTCACCCTCTAGTCATTCAGGAAGAACACATCTTTGTTTAGAAATTTCCATTACTAAAAAATAAATTCTTTTCAATGTGTGTATATGAATATAAAGTGGTAAACACAAATCTTTTCAATATTCGTTGAGTAGAAGCTCTTATATTATTAAATAAATAATACCTCCAGAAACCATATTGTTAGTTTTTTTTATGGGAGGTAGTATAACTCCAAGATGTAAAATAATTAATCTAAGATAAATATAAACTAATGGCACAATAATATGCAGCAAAATAATAATATGAACATTTACAAATAACTCATAAATATACCATTAATTAAAGTGATGAAAATAGTACAATGATATATAATGGAGGTGAAGCAAGCACAAGATGTCATTTCATAAAACATAATACATAGAAACATATAATACCCAAAATGTTGTTTCTTATTCATCCAAAATATTCATGGGTTATAAAAGTGATTTTTCTAATCTTTCTTTATGAATATCAAACACCTGATGACATCTTCTAAGACATCTTCTAAGACTTCTTAGTGAAGGTGGGCATGTGGACCATCGGTAGTTTACTGGTTTTTTGTGATATCCCACTCCTGTCTGTGAGGCCTTCAAAATATGATTAGATGGCTTATGGACCTACCATAGTCAAACACCTTGTTTATGAAATATAAAAAGACACGAAATAAAATTATTCTGAAACATGGTAAAAATTGCATAAAACAATGTTAAAGCATGAAACAACGCATACTTGCTAAATTTTTTGAGATGGATCTGCTGGATAGTCAATTCATATGGTAGGGTGCGAATTGGAACATAGATTCATAGGTCAGGGGGAAAATTGGACTTCTATTAGTTGTGGGTCTAAACTTTCTATCCGGATGGATATCTAAAGTTGTCCTTTGTTGTTTGTACGATGTAGATTTTTTATATGTGATTCTAGACTAATTTTGGTAGATTTTCTATATGGTAGTTGAAAGGGAGAGAGAGGTATAATAAGGGGAGAGATACCCTATTTATAGAAAATACTAAGGTCAGGCGGGGTGGTTAGATAAACCAACCTTAGTGTCAGATCCTAACGATGTTAATTTAGGATTTTGATAGGTGTCAAAACCACATGCCTTAGGGAGATTTAGGATTAACTAAGGTTACTTAGATCCTAGGTTAGGTTAGATATTAGTTAGGGCATTTAGAAATATCCTAACTAATCTCATGTGCTTATGGATAATTTGGCTTAGGGCTGTAATTAAACTCACTTAAGTGAAAAAAGTATATTTAAGTGAAAGTCAATGATGAATTAGATCACTAATCAACCTAGTTAGACTTTTAGATAGGGATAAGGTCCCATGAGAGCTAATTAGGTTTAGGGGAGGGCTTAATTTATCTTAGGGGGCTAATAGGTGGCCTCCTAGTGGGCAGGAGGTGTTTTGGAGGTGTTTTAGCTAGTTTTATAGGTTTAGAAACCTATGAAATACTACGATATCCTATGGATGACTACGATGGTCTACAATGGCCTATGATAGCCTATTTCAGTATACAAGTGTGCATGTAGATATACAGGTATCTACAAGTTAGCATGTACGACTTTCAAGTGTCTACATTTACCCCTTTTTGTACTATGTTGTGTGGAACATGGTTTAGTACAAAAATATGATGTGAGAAGGTGATGAGATGTTTTGAATTGGAGGGGAAGAGAGAAAGAGAAGAATGAGATCTAATAAATGGTATGTAGCTACATGAAGCATGACCATACAACATCATTTTGAATCTAAGAGAAGAAAAGGAAAAGAGAGAAATGGAAAGAAGAAGAAAGGAAAAGAATGGTATCTAATCAAAGGTATGTAGTCACTCAAAGCATGACCATACAACATTGATCAGTAGCCAAGAAAATAAGGTATAATAAGGAGAAGGGAAAATAATGGGATCTGATCAAACGTATGTAGCCGCTTGAAGTGTGACCATACAACATTGATCGATAACCAAGAAAAGAAGGAAAAAGGGTAATAGAAAAAGAGAAGAAAGGATGAATACATATGATGAGATGTGGGTGAATGGATGCATGTGGATGACTGTGAATGCAGCGTGATGATTTACTAATTTTGTACAACATTTAGCAACATCGTACTGGTTGCTTATGAGGGTATCTTATGACTATTTTTCTTTTGCAACCAATGCAATATGGTCCAAATATGAATAGAACACATGTCTATTCAATTTTTTGCTTTTTATTTATTGATGAGTGCATGGTGACACTTGTCAAACCATTTGAGCTAGGTGGTATGGATTATTTAAATGTACCATTCAGTATGTGGTTAGGGCCAACATACATGAATGCCAAAGTGAAATATTCGTTATTGGGTTATTAAAACATAACATTTATTATGTGATCACCATCAACATACATGAATTCCATAGTGACATATCTAATATTGTTCGTGGCTCTAGTGACTTAACAAATATCTGATTTGGGATGGAGTTTATCTTGAGATAATATTAAAAAAAAAAATTGTAGACAGATGTGATATCTATTATTTGGATGTTTGATTTTTTTGTTGTATGTAAAGTAGATTTTGGATATGAATACCCCCTCAAACAAGGAATCAACAATGAGGTGAATGAAATGTGATGAAGTGATGATGAGGTGATTGATAGAAGAAAATGGATGATAACAGGGATGAAAAATTAGATGGATAGGAAGAGGAAAAGGTGATCTAGGTGTTGGAGTAAAAATTTAGTGATTTTGGAGTCAGGAGCTTCAATTCACATGGTGAGGGGTGAATTGAACCTGAATTCATAGGATGGGGGGTGAATTGGACCTAATTCATAGGGTGACATGTGAATTTTACTATTTGATCCATGTGCAATGTTTTGGTAGTTTAGGGGATCAAAAAATGTCAAAATTGGACAAATCCTATACCGTTGGAAAACTCTTTTTGAGCCTGATCCAATGGTAAAATTTTTGGATAATTTGGAGATGATTTAGTAGGTGAAAATGTAGGCCAAAGATAACCATAATTTTATAAGTGATGAATGCATAGTTTCAAGCCATGTGAAGGGTGTGCATGATGATTTTACGTTGTGCCTACATACAATGTGTGTGATTTATGTGTATGTCATGTGTACATGTAGTGAAATGTGTTTCATATGAATAATGTGTAATAGGTACGATGAACCTAATAGAACATGAGTACGTATAAATGATGATGTGTAGATATTATATGTGATAACCTATTTACATGCAATATATAAGAATATATAACAATGAAGGGCACTCCACCTTACATGGATACCATTTTACTTATCATAGTTAATAAGAAATAAATGAATAAATACACTGACCAATGACTAGAACATGAAATAAGAAAAATATGGGGTGTACAAATTGACTGAGGTGTACAATATGCACATGAAAGAAATGTAATAAATCATGATATGATGCGGTGAATGAGAGATGCATATTTGATTGAGAAGATGTATGTGATAAAAAGAGTCAGTAATGATGTTGCATGATCCTAATTCTCAATCCTAGTGAATGTTTAAAAGAGTTTTTGAGAGCTCAAATTACATAGTATGAATAATCAAATTGATATAATGGCCAAGAAATATCATGAAGATATATTAACTATCATAACTGATATTGAATTGTTCATAGACCTTTGTGTACACATGATGTTCATTTATCCATTTGGGGGGAGGTTGGACTAACCCATTGTAAACATAGCCAAAGTAACTATCTCATCCAAAAGCACGTAGTGATATGTACAAGAGAAGGTCACTAATGAAAAAATGTGTCACAACTTGTAAGACTATTCCACTAGCAGGCAGGCTCTTGGAACCTATTTTTGGTGATGGAAATCATCCCGTGATGTTTTTTTAAAACGAAGGATCAAAGTAAGTCAAGCATAATGGTATTACTCTTGGAGGTTTTTCCTTTTGTTTTCTACCCCTTTTCCTTTTTTTTTTTTTGTGAAACTCTTTTTTTTGTTTTTTTTTTTTGTGGGTGTTGGCTTTTGTTTTCTGCCCATTTTTTATTTTTTTTTATGATTGTCCCTTTGTTTATACCTAGGTCATATTTGATAACGCAAATGATAGGGTGAGTAGGGGAAACCATTCACTACATGGTGAGGCTTACGCAAGGTTTTGTCCCTCCTAGACTCAAAATTTGTTTAAGATGTAGTGTGAGTGGTCTATGAACGAAATCAATTTGGCTACATAAAATCTTGAAATCCTATATATTTTGATGACATTTGATACATTTTTATTAAAATAACCGTGAAATGTTGAGCAATAAAAAGACTTCTTGTAAACATGCAACTAAGAATAGAGTTGATGTCATGATGTATACGAGCAATGGAATGCTTATGTACAAGGAGGACAAAGAACATGACTAGGGGTGATGTCAACATGATGCAACAAAATACCTAAAAATATATAGGAGGATGCGACTAATGTGTTTTGACAATGTAAAGTGAGTGAGACAAATATATGCAAGAAGGTGTACCCAAAATGTGGGTTTTCATGTACAAAACCAATTCCAAAAGGTGTGGATGGATGCATGAAATAGTCAAACTGAATGCCAATCATTCATGGATGTACATGATTATGATGGAAGAGGCAGGGAAGTGGAGGATAAAGGGGAAGATAAGAATATGACCAAATCAAAGGTATGTAGCTGCTCGAAGCATGACTATAAAATATTGACAGAGAACCAAAAAAAAATAGAGAGAATAAAAAGAAGATGAAAATAGGATCAAATAAATGGTATGTAGTCGCTCGAAGCATGACCATGAAAAATTTATATAGATTCAGAAAGAGGTGGATGTGGGAGAATATGAAGTAGAATATTGATGAAGAAGAATAAAATGAAATGCAAGATACATCACCAATGGATAATTTTTATATGTTTGTATTTGTGTTTTTATTTTGTGGATGTTAGTTGTGTTCAATGACGAATGTATAAGAATGTGCAAGAAAGGAAAGTTTCCATTGGAAGTAAAATCTTTGTGAGGGAAAAGAAGTAAAAATTTTCTAGGCTAGACTATGCTAGACTATGTGTATGCTACGCCTGTGCTAGACTATGAGTATGCTATGCTATGCTAGGCTATGTGTATGCTATGCCTATGCTAGGCTATGAGTATGCTATGTTGTGTTATTCTAGGATATGCTAGGCTATGTGTATGCTATGATTATGCTAGGCTATGAGTATGTTATGTTGTGCTATTCTAGGCTATGCTAGGCTATGTGTATGATATGCCTGTGCTAGGCTATGAGTATGCTATGTTGTGCTATGCTAGGCTATGTCTACAAAGAAACCTAGTTCCAAGTTTTTTCTAAGGTTTTTGAAAAGAACCTATCCAAATTTTTGTTGAGGTTTTTGGAAAACCCTATCCAAATTTTTATTGAGGTTTTTGGACAAAACCTATCAAAATTTTTACTGAGGATTTTGGAGAAACCTGGGTTGCTAAGGGATTCTAAAAAGAATGTTCCAAAATTTTACTAAGGAATTTGGAGAAACCTGGGTTGCTAAGAGATTCTAAAAATAATGTTCCAAAATTTTTGCTAAGGATTTTGGAGAAACCTAGGTTGCTAAGGGATTATGACTTCTAATCAGGTGATTGTGGGTTTGAGTCCCACCTGGCATGCCACAATAAAGCAAGTGAAAGATATCATTTGATAAAACATAATATATAAACACATATAATGCCCAAAATGTTGCTTTTTATTCATTCAAAATGTTCATGGGTTACAAAAGTAATTTTCCCAATCTATATTTATGAATATAAACCACCCTGATGACTTCTTTCGAGACTCCTTAGTGAAGGTGGGCTTGTGGACCACCGGTAGTTTGCTGGTTTTAGGATATCCTATTTTTTTTTGAAGGCCTCCAAAATATGGTTAGAGGATTTGAGGGCCTGTCTTAGTCAAGCCCCTTGTTGGTGAAAGATAAAAAGACATGAAAGAAAATTGTGCTGAAACATGGTAAAAACTACATAAAACATTATAAAAGCATGAAATAAAGTATACCTGCTAAATTTTCTAAGGTGGATCTACTACATGATCAATTCATATTGTACAGGGTGAATTGGAACCAATATTTGTAGGTAAGGGGATGAATTGTACTTATGCTAACTGTGGGACCAAACTTTCTATTCATATGGATATATAAAGTTGTCCTTTGCTATTTGTACAATGTAGAATTCTTAGATGAGATTATAGACTGAGTTTGGTATATTTTTGGTATGGTAGCTAAAATGGAGAAAGAGGTAGAATAAGGGGAGGTATCCCTTATTTATATGAAATGCTAAGGTCAGTGGGGTGGTTAGATAAACCAACCTTAGGATCATACCTTAATGAGGTTATGTTAGGGTTTGGATAGGTGTCAAACCCATATGCCTTAGGAAAATCTCTTCCTCACACACGTGTGAGGAAGAGTTAGGATTAACTAAGGTTAGTTAGATCCTAGGTTAGGTTAGGGTATAGTTAGGGCATTTATAAATATCCTAACTAATCTCATGTACTTAGGGCTAAATTGACTTAGAACCCTAATTAAACTCACTTAAGTTAAAAAGTGCACTTAAGTGAAATTCAATGATGAATTAGATCACTAATAAACCTAATTAGGCTATTATATAGGGATAAGGTCCTATGAGGGCTAATTAGGTGCAGTGGAAGGATTAAGTTGCCTTAGGGAGCTAATAGGTGGTCTCCTAGTGGGTAGGAGGCATTTTGGAGGTATTAAACTTAGTTTAGTAGGTTTAGGAACCTACTGAAGACTATGATAGCCTAAAGATGACTATGGCAGTCTACAATGGCCTATGATAGCCTATGTCAGTCTAAAAGTGTGTATGTAGATGTACAAGTATCTATAAGTGAGCATGTGTGACTTTTAGATGTCTACATTTGCTCCTTTTGTACTATGTTGTGTGGAACATAGTTTAGTGTAAAAATATGATGTAAGAAGGTGATGAGATGTTTTGAATTGGATGGAAGAGAGGAAGATAAGAATGGGGTCTAATCAATAGTATGTATCTTCTTGAAGTGTGACCATACAACATCATTTGGAAGCTAAGATAAGAAAGGGAAAATAGAGAAAGGGGAATAAGAAGGGAAAAGAATGGAATCTAATCAAAGGTATATAGTCGATTGAAGTGTGACCATACAACATTGATTGGTAGCCAAGAAAATAAGGGAGAAGAAGGAGAAGGGAAAACAATGGGATCTTATCAAAGGTATGTTTCCACTCAAAGCATGACATACAATATTGATCAATAACCAAGAAAATAAGGGAAAATGGTAAGAGAAATTTTGGGACTGAAACTGAAGGGATTAATTTTATTGATACAAATGGTTACAATATATAAGCATAAGCCTATATTCAACACATGACACTTGTCAAGAGAAACTGACAAATGTTAAGGTGAAGGCATAGTGCACTTTAACTCTAACATTCCCCCTTAAAGTGCACTATCCTAACTAAAGAAGAAACAAAACAAGTCAACATTGTCAAGGTGAAGGTATAGTGCTTTAACTCTAACATTGCCCCTTAAAGTGCACTATCCTAACTAAAGAAGAAACAAAACAAGTCAACATTAGGTAACATTCCCCCTTGATGTTGAATTTTATAAAACAACCTATCATATTCTCTTATTGTTGATTTGGTCTAGGCTCGTGGTCCTTGCGCTTGGCTCTCCAACTATGAATAATGCTAGATTCACTGTGTATACATCTCGGTTTGTTGCCTCAGGGTCAGCCACTTCCACGGGTCTGTTGCCACTGGGTCAGCCATCTAAGTGCCTCAGGGTCATCATGGGTGCCTCAAGGTCAACCACTTCTAGGTTTTTTGCCTTTGTAGGTCATCCTCAAAGGATGTTGCCTCTCGTAGGTCACTGACTAGATTCACCATGAATATCAAATCTCTCCTCATGGTGAACTCAATCTAGAAGGTGTCAGTCTCTACCAAAAATGCACCTAATACAAAGGAAAAATGAGCCATATAATAGTGTCGGTCTCTATTGAAAATGCACTCAATACAATAAAATGAGCCATATATCAAAATAGGAGGAGATAAGAAGAAAATAAGAGAATCTTCTGAAGTGTCTTCGTCTGTAGTCTTCAAAAGTAGATCCGAAAAAACCTTGGATAGAGTCTAGGGTGTCTTTGTCTATAGTCCCTAGTATAAGTGTCCTTATGGTGACCATGTCATCCCATCAAAATGCATGGGTAACCAGCCGCTACATTCGCCAAGTGTATAGAAAAGATCACTAGGTACAAGGATCACATATAAAATTACCTTGGGAGTGTCGGGTACAACCGAGAGTGCACTCCAAGGTAAAAAATTTGAGGCTAAAAAATTGAATTGAAACAGCCTCAAAATTACAATTTGACACCACCATTGTGTCCATCATGGAAAAACATTTCCAATGACTATAAATACTCCTATATTCCAGCATCAAAGGGGCCTTCATCATGTGGAAAAACAATAGCATGCCTATCTAGGTAGCAAATAAACAACATCGCTCAAGGTAGATTTAAAACATTATCTCAGAAAAAAATGGCCAATGAGACCATACTATCAGCCATATTATCTCGGACACTTAAATTCCCCATAGCAAAAAAACAAAGTGGTCCCCTTCCACTCCACTTTGGCTTACTATTTTAAAAAACATAATATGCACTTTGGACTTAGAAAAAAAAAAACATAATATCCCCTCATGCTTTTAAAGTAAAGCTTTATGAAGCTTTTTTAAAGGTCCATGTTTCCCTTTCTTTTAGAAAAGAGAAATAAATAAAGACTATCCTATCCAAAGTGCCCATTTTTCTTGGCCAATAGGTGTTTGTTGCTTGCATCTTCTATTTGGGCTTTGTATACATTTTATGCTTGCTATCACCCTTGCATGACTTTGGGTTTTATAATTGTAATCAAGTGTAGTTCCAATTCATACACACTTGACACTAAGCCATATACAAGCAAGCAAACACATACAAGCATTTTCAACAAAAATACATTGGCACATTGATTGTAATAATTCTACAAAAAGCAAGCATAACACTTTTATAACCGCCTATGTTCCACGTATCAACTTCTCAAAATACTTATAGTCTCCCTCACGTAAGGGCGGGTATATTGAGTAGTTTGGTATAAAGGTCTGACAGGTTATTCCCTTTTAGAATTGTCTATGTTCCACGTATCAACTGCTCAAATACTTACAGTCTCTCTCACGTAAGGGCGGGTATATTGAGAAGTTTGGTATAAAGTTCTGGAAAATTTCTAATTCTTACTCTCTTTGGATAGAAAAAGGCACTTATTTTCAACTTAACCCTCCCACTATTGGAATCTCTTGAAGATTCAGAGTGGAAAAACTAAGCGAACCCTCCTCTGGATCTTCAGCGGTGTACCCTAGATTTTTTTTTAGGGCTCTAATTTGGCATTTGTCGTACTTCATCCTTTTTTGAGCTCCCTTTTCTTTTGATCCTTTTCTAAATCATGGCTACTAAAAATATATTAAGTGGACTTACAAAGAAACTTGAAGGAGCACACACTTTTGCAAATTGGAAGTATGAGATGGAGTCAATATTGATGATGAATGACATGTGGGACTTTGTGAGAGATAGGAATACTAATGAAGACCCACTTACTGCACCTACAGACCCTAAAGAAAAAGCACAATTTGAGAAGAATTCCAACATAGCTTTAAGTTTAATCAAGCTAGCTACAGGAATTCAATGCAGAGAAACTGTAAGGGCTGCAAAAACACCTAAACAAGCATGGGATGCTCTCAATAGATTGTTTGATAGGCCAAGTCAAGATAATATTTTGTATCTCAAACAAAAATTGCACAATCTATGTATGAAAGGCTCACTTACCGATTATCTTATGGAAGTGAAGTCTATTAAAAATGATTTCTTAGCTACTGGTAAAACCCTAGATGATAATGAATTAATTCCAATAATGTTGCATGGTCTTCCTTCAAAGTTTCACTCCTATGCTACCATGTTAGACTTGAGTGGTAAAAAAATGAATTCAACACTTGAGGATATTGAGATCCTACTTAAGAAGCATGAGCAAGCCCTAATCAAAGATGAAGAAATTGAAGCCACATCAGCAGCTTTTGCCACCAAGGCAACTTTATAGCCTAAACAAAACAAGGGTCAAAATTAGCATAATCAGAATCAAAGGGGTAGACAACACCAGAGATACACATAGTACCAGCAATAGCCAAATCAATAGTACCATCAGCAACCATGTTAGCAACAGTACTAGTAGCAGCCACAATAGCAGCAACAAATATGGACAACAAGACCTCAAGGGGGTCAAAACAACAATCAACAAGGGTGTGAATATTGTGGAAAATGGAATAATAATATTGCTAATTGCTATCATAGGCAAAGAGAACAGGGATAACCACAAAATAATAATATGAACACATTGTATGCAGCCAACCAAGTTAATGTTGAAGATAAAGAATGTTGGTATATTGATTCTGGAGCAGCAAAGCACATGAGAGGAAGGCAAGATTGGTTGACCAAGGTTCAAACCACATCAAATCAATTCATTACTTTTGGTGATGAAAGTGCTCTACCCATTGAAGGTGTTGGGGAGGCACCACTTACTTTGCATGATGGTAATAATGTTCCTGCAATGGATGTTTTGTATGTGCCTGGTCTTAAAAGGAGTCTTCTTTCTATTGGACAACTTACAGATAAGGGCTATAATGTCTATTTTGAAAAAGAAAAATGCTACATTAAGGAACCCAATGGCAATGTCAAGGCCATGGGAGTGAAAAAGGATGGTGTTTACTACCTCCTTAAAAAATCTATAACACAAAAATCTTTGCATACAACAACTACTTTCTCTTTGGAGTACATGTGGCATGAAATATTGGGACATTTAAATTTTAATAATCTTCAAATGATGGCTACAAAAGGATTAGTTAAAGGACTCCCACATCTTAAGGAGTCAAAATTTTTTTTTGAGCCATGTGTAATAGCCAAACACCATAGGCAACCATTTGAAACAGGAAAGGCATGGAGAGCTAATAGACCTTTGCAATTGATTCATTTAGACATTTGTGGGCCAATGTCTATTCAATATTATACTGGGGCAAAATACTACATCACTTTCATTGATGATTACAACAGAAAGGTATGGATCTACCTAATTCAATATAAGTGGCAAGCCCTTGATAAGTTCAAAGAATTCATCACACTTGTTGAAAGAGAAAGTGGCTATCAAATATCCACCTTAAGATCAGATAATGGTGGAGAATATGTCTCCAATGAATTCTTTAATTTTTGTAAGTATCATGGGATAATGAGGCAATTCACAACCCCTTATACCTCGCAACAAAATGGAGTTTCTGAGAGGATGAATCAAACAATCACAAATAGGGAAAAATCAATGTTACATGCTGCTATATTACCTAACTCATTTTGGGGAGAAGTTGTTCTTAATGCTGCATCCTTGACTAATAGGTCATACACAAAGGCCTTACATGAAATAACACCCGAAGAAGCATGGAGTGGAAGAACAACCTATGTGGGCCATTTGAGAATATTTGGATGTGATGCCTATGCTCATATTCCTCATAAGAAAAGGAAGAAGTTTGATGATAAGAGCCAAAAATGCATCTTTGTTGGCTATAGTGATAGTGCCAATGCATATAAATTATATGAGCCTATTTCCAAGAAAATCATTTTATCTAGGGATGTTATCTTTCATGAGTATCCTCCATCTAATCCTCCTAAAAACCCCACCTTAGAAATAACTAATGAAATAGTTGCTCCATTCATGCATACAATATCATCACGTTCTTCCCCTTCACTCATAAATCAAGAAATTCATCCACAAGAAGAACTTCCTACAAATGATCCATGTCCTCCATATCCTCCTCCTAATGATCAAGTAACATCATCCAATCCTTTACCCAAGTGGGTTCAAGCCACAATAGATGAAGCCCAAAATCATTTGCCCACCTATACAGGTAAAAGGCCTTCAGCCCTAAGACACCAAGTGAATTATGCCCTAATGGCAAAAGTCCTTAGCCAACCTGAACCTTCTAATATCAAAGAATCACTTGGTGATCCTAAATGGGTTCATGCCATGGATCAAGAATTGGATTCCATTGAAAGGAATCACACTTGGGAGTTAGTTGATTTACCCAAAGGAAAATATACCATAGGCACAAAATGGGTATACAAAGAAAAATATAAAGCATATGGCTCACTAGATCACTACAAGGCTCACCTAGTATCTCAAGGCTATAAACAACAAGAGGGAATTGATTATGAGGAGACCTTTGCTCTTGTGGCTAAGATGACTACAATTAGGACAGTTATTGCTATGGCAGCTCAAAAACATTGGCCAATATATCAAATGGATGTCAAAAGTGCATTTCTAAATGGTCATTTGAAGGAGGAAGTGTATGTGAAACAACCACCAAGATACATAGTTGAAGGCCAAAACAACAAAGTCCTTAGATTAAAGAAAGCTCTATATGGGTTGAAGCAAGCACCCCAAGCTTGGTATGCAAATATTGACTCCTATTTTCTCAACCTTGGTTTCACTAGATCTGTAGCAGAATCTACTCTCTATGTGAAACATTGGAGGAACCGCATCATTTTGGTTACATTGTATGTGGATGATATTCTCATTATAGGTGATGATATAGAAGGAATAAGGTTGCTCAAGGAGGACTTATGCAAGAACTTTGAGATGACAGATTTAGGCCTCCTCCACTATTGCTTAGGAATAGAGGTATGGCAATAGCCTGGTAAGATTTTTATCTCATAGGCTAAGTACATTCAATCTATTTTGGAGAGGTTTCGCATGGAGGAGTGTAAGCCCTCTCTAACTCCCATGGAAACTAGATTGAAATTGCTAAATAATGATGAAGAAGAAAGGGTTGATGGTACACTTTACAGACAACTAGTTGGAAGTTTGATCTACTTAACTTCAACTAGACCAGATATTTGCTATTCAGTTGGCCTCATTTCCAGATTCATGCAAGATCCTAAGAAGAGCCATTGGATAGCAGCTAAGAGGATTGTGAGATTCCTAAAGGCCACACCTCATCATGGCCTTATGTATAAATCAAGTGATAATTTTTCTTTGATTGGATACACAGGTTCATATTGGGCCAGTTGTCCTGAAACCAGAAGATCTACATCAGGTTATTGCTTTCAATTAGGCCAAGACTCTTTTTCATGGAGCACAAAGAAGCAACACACAATATCACTATCTTCAGTAGAAGCAGAATATAGAGCAGTAGTTGAGGCAACTAAGGAGGCAATATGGTTGAGGCAATTAATTCAGGATATTGGGCTATTCATACATGGTCCAACATATATATATTGTGACAATCAAAGTACCATCAAGATGACCAAGAATCCATTTTTCCATGCTAGAACAAAGCACATTGAGATCCATCATTAGTTCATTAGATAAATGGTCCAAGAAGATATTATACACATGAAGTATGTACCAACTCAATATCAAGTAGCAGACATCTTCACCAAGTCACTTGGGAAAGACAAGTTTTCTTAGTTTAGCAATTTTCTATATCTATGTAAAAGAAGTCAACATTAAGGGGGAATGTTATCTAATGTTGACTTATTAGGATAGTGCACATTAAGGGGGAATGTTAGAATATTATTATTATTATTATGTGCACTATGCCTATAATTGACAGGTTGACATTTGTCTTCTGCCACTTGTCCCTGTCTTTAGTTTGAGTTGGAGTGGTGTCTTCTGAAAGACACTTGGAGTGGTAAAAAATAAATAAAAATTCTCTTTCTAAATACAAACTTTCCACCCGCCACATAGCCTTTCAACCTTCTCTCGTTGGCTAAAATAAAAAAAAATCTCACAATAGAAATTAGAAAGGGAGGGAGCTTATCATCAAACTTTCCCAACAACACACTAAAAAATCTGAGAAACAAAATCTGGAAAGAGGCATGTCCTCGGATGGTGAGGATTGTCCTCTTTTGGAGTTTCTAGTTTCTGATCCACTCAATGAGTGGAGAGCATACTCCTTGACTCCATAGATCAGTCCTCACAGGCGGATCTCACCGCTCTTATACCAAATGTTGGGACTGAAACTGAAGGGATTAATTTTATTGATACGAATGGTTACAATATATAGGCATAAGCCTATATTCAACACATGACACTTGTCAAGAGAAACTGACAAGTTTCAAGGTGAAGGCATAGTGCACTTTAACTCTTACAAGAAGAAGATAAGAAAGGATGAATATAAATGATGAGATGTGGGTGAATGGATGCATGTGAATGACTGTGGATGTAGTATGATGATTTGCTAATTTTATATAACTTTTTGCAATATTGTACTAGTTGCTTATGAGGTTATCTTATGACTGCTTTTATTTTGCGACCAATGCAAGATGGTCCAAATACGAATATAACACATGCATATTCAAATTTTTGCTTTTGATTGATTGATGAGTGCATGGTGATACTTGTCAAACCATTTGAGTTGGGTGGTATGGATTATTCAAATGTACCATTTAGTATGTGGGTAGGGCTGACATACATGAATTCTAGAGTAAAATCTCCAATATTGTGCATGGCTCTTGTTGTAGAGCACAAAAATGGTACACCTATCAGGGGAAAATGAGATGCATCTATTGTTCTACTTGATCTAAGAACTATGAAAGTGATACTTCAAACAAGCATAAAATAACACATATATGAAATAAATGGGTGGATATCCTTATATTGATATAAATTTCAAATAATGGATTACAAAGTGTCCCCTTGAGGGCTCTCAATTGATACACTCAAAATATAAATCAAAGGATAAAATCCTTCCAAGAATCCAAGGCGTGCTTCCAATGTCTTCCTCCCACTCATAATTGAGGTGAGTGGGCTTTCGATGCCACCACAAAGTATTATATCATCATTCTATATTGATGGTCCTTCTTCATGCAATGTGATACCTTAGTCTGCATACAATAAACTACAATTGATTAAAAACATGTGGATTAAGAGGAAACTATGAAGGTGCATGCATCGATAATCTTGATAAAGGAAAAGTGTAATAAACTATTTAAAATTGCTCCAAATGCTACCACAAGTGACATATAGGCATATTATGTGCTCTGTGACCGATCTAATAAAAATTAGTAAAGAAATTGTGCCTATATTTGTAGTCATCCCAGGGTGTGGCATTCAGACCTCCAACACCCAAAAACATGATAACAGAGCTCATACAACTCCAAATTACACAAAATTTGAACAAACAACATATAATTTGGTCTAGAAACTATATATCCAAAAATATTAAGAAAATTGCACTCCAATTTATGCCCATTACAAGGTGAGGCATTTATGACTACAAAACACAAAAATCATGATATCTAATTTAAAACAACTCCAAATTGAGCCAAATTTGAACATCAAGCATATAATATAATCTAGAATAGACCTATGTAAAAATAGTAACAAAATCATGTTCCAATTTATGGCTATCATGGGATGTTATGGTTAGGACTGCCATAATTTGGGATCCACATTAGGATGGGACAACCACCAAACCTGCTAGTTTTCTGCCACCAATTCCTCTAGGAATTGGTCCAAAAAACTCTCAAGGGTGTTTTTAAAAAACTTGAGGATAGGATTCACTCGAATGGATAGGTTTTGTAAAAATAATAGGCATTTTGTAGTCACTTGAAAACCTCCTTCACTCGATGTATATATCAAGGTAAAATGCATAATAAAGTGGGGGAGAATATTGGTAGCACTCCGTGGTGAAATATGCAAAGACTCCTCTCTAAATTTGGGTGGAATTGATTATCTTTATAGCCCAAGAGGGAATTTTTTCAAATGGGAATGTGAGGCCATGTGAGGTAAGGATCACCATTTGTCCTAAAGGTCACTATGCATTGGAGGGTGAAGGAATCTCCCTTTTTAGCCTCCAATATGTAATGTGTCATGAGAGTTATGCACCCTCTCACTAGGATTCTTGAATAGGTGGGTTAAATGGTAGTTTTTGGGTGCTATTTGGTCTAATTTTAACTTTTTGTGGGTCAAAGACCATGGTTGTCCCACCCAGGTATGACCATTGATGTTTGTCCCACACAGGATCAACCATTTATGGTCATCCTTGGATGGGAAAACCTCGAACTATGGCCATACCAAGATGGGAGGACCTTGCCTACATGTTCCAAAATTTCCCAAAAGTGGAGTAGAACCTCCTAAAAGTTGTTAGGACCACTATGTAACCTTTGAGGGTTTTCCAAGTGGGCCATATGGTGTCAAATTAAATAATATTTTGGTCATTTAATTGGATTGATACAATTTTAGTGTCTACAGATGCCCCTTTTTGGGTTGTGTTATGTGTAGCATAACATTAAGAAAAAATAGATAGCTAAAATGTCAAGTGATTAAGTTTATTTAGTAACCTAACAAAATTTAGATGCCCCAATCATGGAAAGAGCATGTGTTCTTGAATCATTGCTTCTGACAAGTTAAGGAATTGGTCTTGGTTTCTCTTTAGCTTCTAGGTATGCTCAGGGGACTTATAACCCTAGGCATTAGAGAATACCATTTTAGGTAGGTTCATATGCTATGTTATGTGCTTAGTTAAAATAGTTTCTATTTGTCTACCCCAAGCAGGGATGCGATTGTCTTTGTCAATGATTGATGGAGAGCTAATATTTCTAATCAAACCCAATTCTGATTCAAAAACTTGGAAAGATTTATAGAAATGGCATCAGTCTGCCAAATAAACTCCTTTATTTTGAAAGATAGTTTATTTTTATTTTTTTTACAACATTTCCTGCCCTGGAAAAAAATAGTCCAAACAGGTCCAGAATGGCCCTCTTGCCTTCAAATCTGCAACTCTGTCTCCGCAATTTCCCACCCCTTGGGCATGCCTTTGCTTCCCCTTTTAAAATTTTTGGCGTGACTCTCTATTTCCATTTTGTGGCCCTTCATTTTATTTCCCGTGCCTCTTCTTTGTTTTGGCTTTCGAAATGTTTTTTCTTTCTGACTCTTGGTCTTCGTCTGCTTTCATTGCACCTTGGTGCCACGTGTTGTTTAGTGTTGCCACTGTAGACTCTATTCGCCTGTCAACCAATGATGTCGTTCGGTATACCCACCGCTCGATAATTTCCTCTATAATGGCCCCTGTAACCGCCTGCCCTTTTTTTTTAGTCGCAAAACAAAAAAACATGTCACGAAATCACGACACTTTTTCCTTATTACTCATTCTCTTATCTTTTAGTCATGAAAATGTGACATGTCGTGATATTGTGACACTTTTTCCCTCTTGCTCTTTCTCTTCTCTTTTGGTTGCGAAAATACGACATGTCGCGATATCGCAAAAATTTTCCCTCTTGGTCTTTCTCTTCTCTTTTGGTCATGAAAATGTGACATGTCGCGATATCGCGACACTTTTTCTCTCTTGTGCCTTCTCTTGTCTTTTGGTCATGAAAATGCGACATGTCACGATATCGCGACACTTTTTCTCTCTTTGCCAACATGTGGCAATATCACGACACTTTTTCTTCTTTGCGGTATTTTGCTTTTCGTTGGATGCTCCTGCATCATACACCTAGGGTGGATTGAGAAGTGACCTTCACTTTTGTACTGTTCTGTCACCTTCTTTTTCAACATCTCAAAAATTGCACTTACCTTTGCAGTCCACTTAAACTCCTTGAAACACCTCTTCTAATCTATTTTGGCCTTGTACTGAGTATTCATCTGACCGATATGTTGTTGTACCTCTTCATGTAAACTCTTTATGTGCTCTACAAAATATTTAGCCTCAGCACTGCTATTTTCTCCTTTATCCATCGTTCTCAACTCAAAAGCATTCCTTGGAATACTCCCACATACAATCTGGAATGGTGATTTACTAGTACTCCTGTTGACAGTCCTATCCAGAGTAACTGGGGCTGTACAAGCTCTCCAAGCTTTAGAAAAATTTGGATCTTCAGGGTACAAACCCTTAAGTTCTTCAAACCCCACAAATTCCACTCTCATTGTTGTCAGAAAACTCTTTTCATCCATCTCCTTTAGTGGCTTTAGTTTATGGTGCACTCCTTCGTTTGTTAGGGAGTAAGTGTTGGCATGTCCATCATGGACTACATGGCGATCAAACTGCCATGGTCTTCCTAACAGCATATGGCAAGCATCCATAGGTAGGATATCACACAGGACCTCATCCTGGTATATCCTAATATTAAACTTGACTAAGGACTGTTCACTGACCAATACCCTATGGTCCTTTTGCAACCACGCAATCCAGTATGGATGCGGGTGTCTCCTCCTCTCTAGCTATAACTTAGTAAACATTTTTTCAGAGACCAAGTTATCAGTACTACCATTATCTATAATAACATTACAGACCTTACCTGAACATTTGCACCTTGTGTGAAACAGGCTCCTCCTTTGGTCTGGTTCTTTCTCATTCAACAAGGTTCTCCTTGTGACCATAACTTCTCCTCTCTTTGCCTCCTCATAGTACTCTGATTCAACTCTTTCATCTACAATAGTAGCTCTGGAATTACCCATTGGCCTCCTATTTGGCTTCTCTTGGTGATGTGGACACTCATATTCTCGATGTCCTCCTTCTCCACAGTTGAAGTAGGTTCCACGAAACCCTCTTTCTCAATTTTCTCGACTATATCTACCTCTCCCTCTTGGGTAGTTGTTCTGACCACGGGATCTATAATAATTATATCCCTTCTGATCCTGACTACTGCTAGCTTATTATTTCTTCTCATCTCATCCTCCATCTATTATTCCACTAGTTCTTTCTCCATGACCTCTTCCTTTCTGCTTACACTCAAACCTTTTATTTAGCTTCTCTTCAACTTTTAGAGCAAACTGGTAAGCATCCTCAATGGTGCTCATCCTAGCCAGACTCAACTCTTCTTGAATACTGGTTCTCAATCCATTAATGTAACGGGCTACCTTCTCCTTTTTAGCCTCAGAATGACTAGTTCTTATTGAGATCTTGTAAAACTCCTATGTATATTATTTGACATATTTGCTTGATTGTCTCAAACTTTGCATTTTCCTCAACAGATCCAATTCGTAATCTGCAGGAATAAACTATCTCTTTAACTTCTCTACCATTCGATCCCATCTGGTTATATTTTCCTTTCCACTTCTATTTCATTCTAGCTACACTTCTTTCCACCATATGCTAGCATGGCCTTTCAACTTCATTTTTGCAAACTTGATCTGATCTGGATCTACAACCTCCTCATACTCAAAATATTCTTCCATATAATTTATCCAATCAATCAACTCCTCTGGATTGAGATTCCCATAATACATGGAGACATCAAACTTTGGCTTCTTCTCGATCCGATATATGGCCCTAAATAATCTATCTTCTGTAGGATCCATTGCTTCTTCTTCATCTAATGGATCATCAACCTCCCAAGATTCATCTTCACTATGGTCTTCTCTCCTTGGCTCAACCCCTCTTTGCAACTCCTCTTGCAGGGCTTGCACTTGCCTTTGTAAAGCTCTGAAATCACCTTCTAGTACCACATTTCTCCCACCACCATGGTTTCTTCATGGAGGCATTCTTCCTCGCTCTCTTCTCACAACCCTTCCACAGATCCTAGTGCAAATTGCATCACTTTTGGTGATCTACTCACACACTCAGGAACCCTAAGCTCTTACATAGATCCTAGTGCAAACTGCCTCACTTTCGGTGATCTGCTCACACACTCAGGAACCCTAAGCTCTTCCACAGATCCTAGTGCAAACTACCTCACTTTCGACGATCTACTCACACACTCAGGAACCCTAAGCTCTGATACCACTTGATGGAGAGCCAAGCTTTCTAATCAAACCCAATTCTCATTCAAAAACTTGGAAAGATTTAAAGAAATGGCAGAAGTCTACAAAATAAACTCCTTTATTTCGAAATATAGTTTATTTTTTATTTTTTTTACAACATTTCCCGCCTTGGAAAAAAAATAGTCCAAAAAGGTCTAGAATGGCCCTCTTGCCTTCAAATCTACAACTCTGTCTCCATAGTTTCCCACCCCTTGAGCATGCCTTTGCTTCCCCTTTTAAAATTTTTGGCATGACTCTCTGTTCCCCTTTTGTGGCCCTTCATTTCATTTCCCGTACCTCTTCGTTGTTTTATCTTTTGAAATATTTTTTCTTTTTGACTCTTGGTCTTTGTCTTCTTTCATTGCACCTTGGTGCCACGTGTTGTTCAGTGCTGGCACTGTAGACTCTGTACGCCTGTCAACCAATGATGATGTTCGATATACCCACCACTCGATAATTTCCTATGTAACAGCCCCTGTAACTGCTTGCCTTTTTTTTTTTTAAGTCACTAAAAAAAACATGTCGCAAAATCGCGACACTTTTTCCTTCTTACTCATTCTCTTCTCTTTTAGTCGCGAAAATGCGAAATGTCACGATATCATGAAAATTTTTCCCTCTTGCTCTTTCTCTTCTCTTTTGGTCACGAAAATGCGACATGTCGTGATATCGCGACACTTTTCCCTCTTGGTCTTTCTCTTCTCTTTTGGTCGCAAAAATGCGACATGTCGTGATATCGCGACACTTTTTCTCTCTTGTGCCTTCTCTTGTCTTTTGGTCGTGAAAATGCGACATGTCGCGATATCACGACACTTTTTCTCGCTTTGCCAACATGTCGTGATATCGCAACACTTTTTCTTCTTTGAGGTATTTTGCTTTTCGTTGGATGCTCTTGCATCATTGATTCATTAGATGAACGTAATTTTCATGATTGAGTGTTTGATTGTTGATTTTGATTATAAATTTGCTAAGTATGACTACTCCCTAAAGTAATGAGTCAATGAGAGAATGACCAGTGAAAAAAGTGATGAGTCACTTGACACATATGACTTGGTTAGGGTTTCCTTCAGTTGTACCCATTATGATAATTGAGTGCTTTTGCAAGGATTTTGATGATTTTGTTGATGTTTCAAAGAATAAAGGAATTTAATACCTCATTCTTGTGGGATTTTCTAGAAAAAGTGGTATTCTTAGGAATTTAATTAGATACCTTTCCATTCATCCATGAGAAATTTGAGATCATCTTGATCCAGAGTGAATTTTGACCAAATTTAACTTATTTTTGGTCGATTTTGGACCATTTTTGTTGCATTTTTGGGCTGTTTTGAGGTGGTTTTTTGGCGGCCATCCTAGGATGGCATGACTGCATAGTTTATGGCTATACTAGGGTGGGATAGGCATCCAATTGGCCAACCATACCACCTAGGGGTGGCCATACCTTTTGGAGGGCTATTTAAGCTCAATATTTAGAATTTGGGCTCATTTATTCATTTTTGATTTTGCAGTTTGAGAGGTGAGGGGTAGGAGAGAAATTTTCTGAAGTGAAGTGTTATTAAAATCATCCCATAGTCACCATGATCCAGGGTACAGACTCAGCTAGTGGTGGAGCCGACGTGATATGGGTAACAGTTGATGTTGGTCCTATACATTACTAAACTAAAAATTGTGATTATTTATGTTTTCTTACAAAACACCCTAAATTTTAGCAAATGAGCCTCAGTAGTGGTAATTTTTAGTAATTTGTACTTTTGTTTTTAATTTTGTGCCTTTTTGTATCTTTATTTGGCTTTTTTAGGGCAATTGTTTACTTTTTTTAGTGGCCAGGAAGGCCATTTTTGGGTTCATACCTAGGAGGGACGACCAACCTGAGTTGTTTGAGGCTCATCCTTGGGTGGGATGACAACTAATTTTGGGGCCCTACCTATGTGGGAAGGCCATTATTTGGACTGAAAAAGGGCCCTTTTTGATGTTTTTGGGTGACTTTTTTCTTATTTTTTGTTTTGCTTTGGTTTTTTAAAACTTGATTGGCCCTACCAAGTGGTTAATAGTCGGTATCAATTTTTGACCCTCTTTAGTACCACTCATGGCCTACTGATAGAGGAGGAATGGAAACGTATTTATTCCATTGGTATCAATCAAGTGACATGACTAGAGCCAATGATGGGCAACAAGGCCTATCTAACTACACTGATAGATCTATGGGACCTGTGCACTAACACCTTATATTTTCCTATTGGGGAGATGAAAATGTCCCTAGAGAATGTCTACCAAATTCTACGTGTTATTATAGAGGTGTGGTCGATCGTATCCAATTACTAGGATCTTAGAGATACAATTTTGGAGAGATACTTCAGATGGGACTGGCCTGAGGCACTGCAATATTTGCCTAGTGGAGATATTATAGTGGACTTATGGTATGATGCAAAGGTCTTGCAGGTGAGATATTCCTTATTGATGATATTAATATCTAATATGCTACTACCATATTCATTAGGAGCTAGGTTCCCGTGGAACCTACTGGAGTTAGTGTTTGCATTGGTGGAGTGCCCCACACTAGCCCGTACTTATTCTAGTGGGTCCCATTATAGTAGGAGGAGTAGTCCAGGGTAGTCATCTATGAGGATGGGGACTCCCAGATCCACATGGAGGGTAGATAGGATAGGGGGTAGCAGATATATGAGTTCATAATAGACAATGTCTAAGGGTGGGGGTGAGAGTCATGGTGCCGATCCTAGTTGACCATGGCTTTCCGAACATTGTGGCTCTTTTTAGATTTTAGGGGTGTGAGGTTTGAGGACCCACTTTATTATAGCCTACAGGAAGCTTTTGGATTATGATGTATCTACTATATCTATACACACACACACACACACACACATATATATAGATATATATATATATATATATATATATATATATATATATATATATATATATATATATATATATATATATATATATATAAGTTGTTATTATTATCATCATGGGTTGCCTTCTTGCTTTATTGGATGTATGCAATGCTTATGTTTGGTTGTATTAACACTTTTATGGATGCATGTACTATAATATGATGTTTTTGATTATATGGATATGTGTAGATGCATAATGAAATGGATGAGTTGTTGATCTATATGATGAAATATGGATACTAATTGACACATTATGTTAGCACCATAGATTGTATAGAATTCATCAATTTATTGTGTAATGTGATTATGTGATGGATTTGTGGAAATGTAAAATGAAAAAATGTGATAAAATGTCATGAATAATAGGATGTTATAGGATGTCTTTGAGGTTTTTATGAGACTCAAACACTCTAGTCTACTGGTCAAAATTATATACTAACCATGCAAGACTTTTTGGCAAGGTATGAATCTACTAGGATGACCAAGATACTCAATATCCCTGTGTGTGCAAGTGAGTTCATTGTTATGATACAAATAAAGTTACCCTAGTGCCAAATAGGATTGATGAAGACCATCTATACTGAATATCACCTTATTAGTATCATGATCCTGGGTTTTGTACATAGTTGGATTAGACCACTAGGTAGTGTAGGCTACCAAAATCTAGCTCATCCACAGGCAAACATTGGTTTGTATAAAAGCAAGATGCTAATGTGATAGACATATCATCATACATAATGATACCACCATTGTCAGGTAGGCTTGATGCCACCTAACCTATAATAGGGATCACCTCATGGTTTGTCAAATACTGAGAATTCTAGAGATTCAAGTTCAGTACTCCCTTCTTTTATTTTAGTTGATTTGGGATACTTGCTCATACTTAATGATGAAAATCACTATTTATTTTTCTTTTAATTTCTTTGAGAAAGGGATTTTTTTAGTGACAAAAATCACTATTTATTTATTTATTTTTTTGGATTTTTCTTATTGATAGTGGTGAAAACCACTGTTTATTTTGGGGAATTGAGTAGGGAGGAGCTTGTCCTTTTGTCAATTCTTAGCATTTTTGAACCATTCACATAGGTGGATGAGAAAGGTAAAATTTTCATTTAAGGTAACCTATACTACTTTGTAGGTTTCATCTTTCCTTGTGCAAGAGTTGGATTTATTAGTGCGAAAATGTGTTGGGATTTTAATGTATACAAGGTACAATCAAAGCAAGAATCTACCTTCTAAAAATTAGGCTAGCTTTCTACAAAATCTGAAAATAAAACTAGAGATGGCTAAGTGACCGAAAACCCTAAAGACACTTTCTAACAAAGGACTAGGTGAATGGGAATAGGCACAAATGTAGATGATGATTGTAATGTAGATGGGTGTGAATGATGACTTTTGATAGACTTGACTCTGAAGGATGACTAGTAGACAACCCTGGTGCTAGGCATGTATGAGCAACTCTAAAATACAAAATACAATGATGAGTATACCTAATGCAATAAATTGTATAATGCAATAGTATGCAATGTGATGCAATGTAATATTTTTATATTTTTGATATTTTAATGATATTTTTGGATTTTGATTGATATATATGTATATACTTGTGACCAATGGTCTTATTGGATGCCATTGGGATATTTTGGATGACCAAATAGTTTATGGACACCTTTGGGGCATTTGGGGATGACCAAAGGGTTTGTAGGTATTTATGGAGTGTTTTAGGATGACCAAAGGGCTTATAGATACCTTTGGAGCATTTTGGGATGACCAAAGGGTTTGTAGACACCTTTGGAGCATTTTGGTGTGACCAAAGAGTTTATAGATACCTTTGGGTCTTTTGGGTTGACCAAAGGGTTTGTAGGCACCTTTGGAGCATTTTGAGGTGACCAAAGGTTTTATAGACACCTGTGGAGCATTTTGGCATGAAAAAATGGCTTATAGACACATTTGGGGTATTTTGGGGTGACAAAAGGGATCGAAGACACCTTTGGAGTATTTTGGGGTGACCAAAGGATTTATAGATACCTTTGGGGATTTTGGGTTAACCAAAGGGTTTTTAGATGCATTTGGAGTATTTTAAGGTGACCAAAGGGTTCGTAGACACATTTGGAGAGTTTTGGCATGAAAAAAGGGTTTGTAGGTACCTTTGGAGCATTTTTGGTTGACCAAAGGGTTCATAGACACATTTGGAGCATTTTGGGGGGTGCAACACTTTAAACATGAAAAGGCTATAGATGAAGGATATTCAAGGGTTCAGGTTCCTCGATTCCTTCAAGGGAGGCTAGGTGGTAAGTTCCAGGTCCAATATAACTAGTGATGATGAATGGATCTAACCAGTTTATCACAAAATTGTCCCATAGATGGGGTGGCAAGTTAGAATTTTGTTCTTTCTCTTTCAAAACAAGGTCACCAACCTAAAATTCTCTAGGATGGAATTTCATATTATAGGCTCTCTTAAGCCACTCTTGATAAATGTGTAGGTGTTTAAGATAATTAATGTGTCGTTCATCAAGCAACATAGTTGATCTAAGTGATATTTTCATGCAGTATCATCATCGATGAACTCTTGCATGGATATGCATAGTGACAGGATTTCTAGCTCTAGAGGCATGATTGCCTCAGCACCATACACTAGTGAAAATGGAGTTTCCCTAGTGGGTGTTCGAATACTAGTGTGGTAGGCCCATATATTAAGGGATAATTGCATGTGCCAATATTTATGATTATCCTTAATTATTTTCTTTAGAATGACAATCATTGTTTTGTTTGATGCCTTAGCTTACTCATTTTCTTATGGATAATAGGGCATAGAAAAGTTGTTATGGATGTTATACTTTGCTATTAAAGTGTGAACATATTTGTTCTTGAAAGGTGGCCCATTATCTAAAATTATCTTGAATGGAATACCAAAATGATAGATGATATTATGCAATATGAACTTCATGATGTGGGGTCCTATCGTAGTGGTAAGGGAAATTACTTCCACCCATTTTGTAAAATAATTGGTGTCTGTAATAATGAATGTGTGATGGTTGGAGGAAGAGGGTGATATTTCTCCAATTAAATCAAACCTCCATTTCAAAAAAAACCATACCAATTGAATTGATTGTAAGGCCTAAGAAGTTGCATGTGTCAAATTAGCATAGTGTTGAAACTTGGTACACTTCTTAACATAAGCGCAATAATATCAATCTAAGGTTGGACAATAATAACCCATGTGGAGAATGCATTTTACGATGGTCATGCTGCTGAAATGGCCACCACATGTATCATCGTGTTCTTGGGTGATCGTTCAAATTGACTCTTGATGCCCTAAACAATGAAGGAGGATACCCTCATAGCTTCGATGATATAAAATATCTCCTAGTAAGATATACTTTATCACTTTTTGTTTTAAATTTTATTGGCGGTATGCAAAAAACCCATAAGGGATATTACCAAGATTTAAGTAATCTTTGATTTGAGTAGACCAATCCTAATTTGAGGAATCCTCAATCATATGAATTGCCTGATCCTTTTGAATTTCATCCCGAGCATATACTAATTGGGAGAGAACTTGTAAATATAGCATTGTGCTACTATCAAAAGGGGTTTGAGGGAATAAATTTCCCTAAGTAGCATGAATCAAGTGATTCTGAATTTGTGAGAACCATTCATGAGAAAATTTAATATAAATCATGTGGACTTCTGGTATGGATTGAATGTTATCATGCTCAATCACGTATTGTGATAGCATTTTGTATTGAATGGTTGTCATATCATCAGTAGGGTTATATGGGATTAAAGATCCCAAGGAGGCCATTGTATCCACAAAATTATTAGATTATCAAGCGAGCACCTCGATGTTGCACCACTCAAATTTTACCAAAAATTTATCCACAAGGGCTTTGTAGGATTACAATACTAGACACTTGCATTAGTATATACCTTTGACCAAGTTCACTATGAGCAAGGAATCAACAAAAATGTTGAGCTTGGTTATTTTCATGGTGACTACAGTTTGAAGTCCTATGATAAAATATTCATGCTCAACATTGTTGTTGGTGCATGGAAAATTGAGTTTGAAAGATAGGAGTATTGGAACCCCTTGAGGTGTGAAAAAAATAATTCCTATGCCACCCCCTTGATCGCACTTAGAGCCATCAAAAAATAGAGTCATATCGACCTGTGATTCAGGTTCTTCAGAATCAAGTGATTCTGATATTTGAAAGACTCCATCATCAGGTAGCTCTACATTAAGAGGTTGATCATACTAGAGAGGGACCTCTATGAGTTGATCAGAAATAACCTAACCTTTAATTGATTTTTATCTAATGAATTCGAGATTCAATTCCATTAATAACATGATCCATTTCACCATGCAACTGTTATGGTAAGTACAACTCATCATGTATCATAATGGATTCTCTTTAGATACTACATATGTCGTATGATGGAGCATTTGATGGCATATATTTTTGGTGGAAAAACCACTACTAAGCATAGCTTCTTAATGTATATGTATATTATTTCATAACTAACCAAGGTACAACTGACGTAGTAAGTAACCTGCTCTTTATGCAATTCATTCCTTTGGGCTAGCATGATGCCCAATGCAATATCAGTGGCTGATATCTATAAGTGGAATGACACTCCTAGTATAGGCAGAGCCAATACTGGTGGCAAAGCCAGATATTATTTAATCTCATCAAAGGTATCTTGACACTCATCATACTAATGGAATGCAACCCCCTTATATAATAGTTTGTTCATGGTTCGACACTTATAAGATAACTACGTTATGAAGTGCTTGATAGATGCGACCTTACCCTACAGAATTCGTATTTTATTGATGGTAGTTGGGGGAGGCATCTCAAGGATTACCTTGACTTTGTTGGGGTACAATTTGATGCCTCTTTTAGAGAATATGAATCCTAAGAGTTTTTCAAAAGTGACATCGAAGATGCACTTCTTGGGGTTTAGTCCCACGTGTTCAATGAGGCGATCAAGAACTTTGTGCAAGATATCGATATGCTCATGGTATAATAAAGATTTGGCCAATAAGTCATACATGTAATATTCAATAGTTATATGTATGTAGTCATGGAAGATGTATGTCATGGCCCGCTGGTAGGTAGCACTGGTGTTTTTGAGGCCAAAAGGCATGACCTTATAGCAAAATGTCCCCCAAGGCATTATGCACATTTTTTTGAGTTGATCTTCTAGATTGATATGAATTTAGTTGTATCCAGAGAAATCATCCATGAGGGATAACATTTTACAGCCTATTGTGGCATCTACCAGGGCATCGATGTTTGGTAATAGGAACTCATAATTAGGACTCGCTTTGTTTAGATCTTGAAATTTGGTACAAATGTGAATCCTCCTATTGGGCTTCTTGATGGGTACCATGTTGGAAAACCATGGTGGATAATCAAATAATATTATGAACTTGGCATCCAACAAATTTTGTAGCTCATATTTCATCATTAAGGCTACTATCGAATGTATTTTTCACAACTTTTGCTTAAATGAATTGGCATTTGGGTCAAGCATCAAATTATGCATGACTAGATTTGGATCCAATCTTGACATGTCTTTATATGACCATGCAAAAGCCTCCTTCTTCTCTGTGAAAAGATCTATGTAATAAGCTTTCTTATATGGGGATAAACTTTCCTCTAACTTGATGTATTGAGGATTCTCTAGATATGAGTTGATGTCCTTATCAATTTTTGGCTCAATTGACATATGAGACCCCTCTTCCAACTGGTGGGAGTAGGGATCATATGAATATCATAAGCTAGGTTTATGTCATCCATTGGAAATATTGGTTCAACCTCAGCGTGAAAGACATCTTAAGTAGAACTTGGAGGGAAATGAAATTACTATAATATTTCATTGTAGGGCCAATAATAAGAAGGTGATGAGGGAGAATATCATTGATTAAAGTCAATTACCCCTAATTCAAGGTGAAGTGGATTTTATGGGTTATTAGGGTCTTGTAGGGGCACAAAAATGTCTATGGAAATCATGTTGATGGATGGATGATTTCCCCTAGGTGGCTGATGGGGTCTATTGACATCAGGTTGTTGCAATACTTCTGGAGGTGGTTGCAGAGGAAGCAGAATGACCAGAGGTGGTCGATGCAGTTGTGGGTGAACTTGTTCCTCTTTAAGTAGAAATTATCACTAGATAGGGTGTTGTAACAAGAACATGCATAGATAGCCCTCATGTTCATAATCCAATGGTACAATTTGCATGTGTTTGACATGTAAACTAGAAGAGTCTATAGATTTCACTTCATAATCTAACTCATTATCAAATTTCCACTCATAGGGAGACCCTTGATATTTTTCCTCACTATCATGTGGAAGGGGATGTAAAATTTCACCTCTTTTGTAATATTGGATGAATTGCGAGATATATATTGATCTCTCATGGGTGCAGGAAAGTAGTCCCCTAGTGAATAGGCTCGATTAGGATTGGCATAGGGATCACACACAAGCTCATCCCTATAGTTCAGGCTCATGTGCTCTAAACTATTGATGAGGACCTCAAGAGGCATAATCTTGTTATGTCCCAAACCAGACCTATTGTATGACATTTGATATTTTTGTTAGTATGGAATGTGAATGCCTTGCTCATACAATCCCAAACCATAGTCATGCTAATTGTAGAGATGAAGATATCTCATGGTGAATTCAGGATTGTACATGTAGTTAATATCCTTAGAAAATGTCTCTTTATCCTCTTCCTAATACTGATAGGATTCTATGCCATAGTTGAGGCCCCCATAGATGAAATTTGTTTGATTCGGGGGCAAGCCTAGTGGTACAATAGTTCCTATGGGAAGATGAGATTGATCCATGTTTTGTACTGTCTCAATGGTAGGAGTTATTATGATGTTCCTAACTAGGTATTCTACTAAACCAGTGGTAGCTATATGAACTATGACTTGTGGTGGTGTAGAAGGAGTATACCGGGTGAGGCTTGAGTTGATTTGATGTTTACTTCACAAGGTGGTTCCTTGTCTACTAGACTAGGAATATCTTTGGTGGATATGGTGGATATGGTTGGGGCGATCTTGTCAATAGGTCTTTTCAACATGTTACTCTATAGAGGATTCAATGATGATGAAGGTATATCTGGGGGTGTTTATGATGAGGATGGTATGGCAGATGATGGTGATGAATTTATTGAAGGTGATTGTGAAGGAGTCAAACCTTGGCTAGACATATTTAGTTGGAAGTCCAAATGGATTAACAGTAAGATCGGCTTAGGAATTTGCTACACCACATTGTAACTTTAAAAGGCTTAAGTTCTACAGATATAACATGTACTTGCCCTTCATATGTTTTCTTCAAAATTTGGTAAGTGATTGATGGTACACACTTCATATCTCTAATCAAAGGTCTATACAGAAAGATGTTGTAGGCCATTTCACCCTTCAATATGTTGCACATTGTTGGTATGGTATTTTTTCCCACCTGAATAGGTAATACTATGGTACCAATTATTGATTATATAGCATAATTAAATTCTCAGTTGGTATAGGTGGATGCAATAATACGTGATGCCAAAATCCCTAGATGTTTGAGAGTAGTTATGGTGATGATGTTGCTGGAGGAACTAGTATCAATCATAACTCTCTTATAGGGCATTCCATTTACACATGAGATGATGTGTAAAATAGGATCCATCATGTAATTTTGTACCGACTTTAGTTCATCCTCATGAAAGGTGATCACTGGTTTTGTGCATTTTCAAACATGCCCAATTTTTTTTAAATGAGTTAGACTCCTACAACTCGATCGACTTGAGGATCTCCATTAGAGCTTCTCAATGAGGTGGTGATTGTTGAATAAGATCATAAATAGAAATTCAAGATAGTTTTATTCTCAAGCTATGATAAAGCTTTCTCTTTATCATGACCACCATCCAAGGTGGAAGGTTTTGCACTAGAGGCAACAAAGGCTGTGATGTTGAAGGAATATTGCTTGAAGTCGCAGGTGGTGCAACTAGACTTGGTTAACACTTGTTCCTTGTCATAAAGCTAACCATGTTGATGAACCCTTTTTTAGGGGGTGCCTAATGGATCTCATTCACTTGTGGTACTAACTTTACCTATTCCTCATGGGTATGCAATGGGTCTTTAAAAACACCAATCTATTGATTGCTTGGCATAGTAGGATTATCGATCTAAAAAACATTTCTATAAATTATATCCTCTACTAGGTTTTTGAACCTATAGCACATCTACATGTCATGCCCATTTTTCCTATGATACTTACAGTATAGGTCTTCATAGTATCCTTTGGACTTTGGTGTGTTTGTATGGATAGGTAAACTCTCAAGTAAATTAGTTGCTTTAGCTGCATAGAGGTGCTCAAATAAAAAGTCCATGGACTCAAAAATTGGCATAAATTTTTCTTAGAGTGATATTTTTTATTTTTCCCTTGGTTTATTTGATTATCCTTGTTGTATTTTATAGGTATGGCCTGATAGCTAGGCTTCTGAGGCAGAATTGGTTGTGTAGGCCCTAGAATACTAATAGCAACTTGACTGACTGATTTTGGATATGGTTGCACCGGGTTGTTCTTGGTGTTCTTAGACCACTTCTTGTAGAGTTTCATTATTTACCCCTCTTGAATTTTGATGTCTTTGATTATTCTATCTTGTGTTAGAGCATATTCAAGAGTTAGGTATTATTGGAGTTGTAGCAACAAGGATATGGGTTTCAAGAAGCTCTTAGAAAATATTTGAGTCATCTCAGATATGGGAACTAAGTATGGCATCTTGGCAAGAAGCACTCACCACCTATTGCTATAATTTATGATTTACTCATCATCAAATTGTTTTAACCCTGTGAGGTCAGTTAGAGTTATCTTTTTCTTGGTGTTGAAGGCGAAGCGCCCTAGGAACGCATCTCTGAACTGTTCAATATTGTAGATGCTATATTTTGGGATTTGGTTGTCCTATTCTATGGTAGGGCTAGAGAGGGTAAGTATAAATATCCTCAAAAGTAAGGCATCATTTTCCTGGATGCTGAAGCAATGATTCAAAAACTTGGTGACATGCTCTTGCGCATCTTCCTCTCCTTTAAATGTATCTAGATTGGGCATTTTAAAATACTCAAGATAGGGAGGGGAAGCTACTGACTGGTGAAGTTATTGAATATGAATCTGATGCAAAGGGGGCTTCTGAGCCCCAAACCTAGAGGTCTTGTTCTCCACATATTCTAAGTGTTCTAGCAATGCCTTGTACACATCAGAGGATTTGATCTCCTATTATTTACTTTGACCTTGTGATGGAGGGCGAGGAACATCAAGCCTATTATGGGGTCATTGAATGTCATTCACCCTACCTCCATAAGTAACTTTAAGATATTCCACTTCCATTTTATGCTCAATGTAGGCCCCATTAGATAACTGCACTATGAAGTGCTTGATAGATGTGACCTTACCCTACAAACTTTGTAGCTTCTTGATGGTATTAAGGGGAGGCATATAAAGGATTACCTTGACTTCATTGGGGTCCACTTAGATGCCTATTTTAGAGACTATAAATCCTAAGAGTTTTCCAAACATGACATCAAAGATGCAATTCTTGGGGTTCAATCTCACGTTGTGATCAATAAGGTGATCAATAACTATGCGCAAGACATCGATATCCTTATGGCATAATAAATATTTAGCCAATAAGTCATCCATGTAATATTCTAAAATTTTATGCATGTAGTCATGGAAGATGTGTCTCAAGGCCCACTGTTAGGTAGCATCAACTTTTTTGAGACCAAAAGGTATGACCTTTTAAAAAAATTTCCTCCAAGGCATTGTGAACACCATTTCGAGTTGGCCTTCTAGATTGACATAAATTTGATTGTACCCAAATAAACCATTCATGAGGTATAAAATTTCATGGCCCATTGTGGCATCTACTAGGGCATAAACGTTTGACAATGATAACTCATCCTTAGGACTCGCTTTGTTCAAATCCTTAAAATTGATGCAAGTGTGAATCCTCCCATTGGGCTTCTTGATGGGCACCATGTCGGACATCCATGGTGGATAATACACTAATATAATGAACTTGGCATATAACATATTTTGTAGCTCATATTTCACCATTGATGCTACTATTTGATGCATTTTTTGTAGCTTTTGCTTAACTAGCTTGGCATTTGGGTCAAGCATCATATTATGCATGACTAGTTTTGGTATCCAGTACTGGCATATCTTTGTATGAAAATGCAAAATCTTCCTTTTTATATGTGAGAAGAGCTATGTAATTATATTTCTCAAAGGGCGATAAAATTTTCCCTAACTTGATGCATTGATGATTCTCTAGATCTAAGCCAATGTCCTTGTCAATTGTTGGCTCAATTGACATATGATACCCCTCTTCCAACTGGTGGGGAGTAGGGATCAGATGAATATCATCAACTAGGTTTATGTCATCCATTAGAAATTTTGGTTCATCCTTAACATGAAATACATATTGAGTAGGCCTTGGAGGGAAATCAAATGGTTGTAACTTCTCATCACAAGGCCAATACTCAAAAGACAATAGGGGAGAATTTTCCTAATCAAAGTCAATTACCTCCAAATCGATGTGTAGTGGTTTTGATGGGTTATTATGGCATCGCAAGGGTGCCAAAATGTCTATGTAAATCTTGTCGATGGATGGATGATTTTCCTTAGGTGGCTAATGGGGTATATTAACATAGCCATGCCAATTATAGAGATGAAAATATATCATGGAAAAATTGGGATTGGACATGTAGTTAATATCCTCATAAAAGGGCTCTTCGTCCTCTTCCTACAACTGATAGGGTTGTATGACATAGTTGAGGCTCCATAGATAAAATTCATTTGATTTTGGGGTAAGCCTAGTGGCACGATAGTGCCTATGGGAATATGAGGTTGATCCATGTTTTGCATAGTCTCAATGGTAGGAGTTGTAGTGATGTTTCTAACCAGGTATTCTCCTAAACTAGTGATAGCTAGATGAAATATGACTTATGACAATGAAGGAGTAGATGGGGGTGAGGCTTGAGTTGATTCAATGTTTTCCTCACAATGTGGTTTCTCATTTGCTGGACTAGAAATCTCTTTTGTGGAGATGGTGGATATGGTTGGGAAAATATTGTCAATGGGACTTTTTTTCATGTTCCTTTATGGAGGATTCGATGATGATGAAGCTATATCTTGTTGTGCCAATTATGAGGATAGTATGGTAGACGATGGTGATGGATTTATTGAAGTTGATGATGAATGAGTCGAACCTTCACTAGACATATTCAATTGGAATTCTAGATGGGTTGACGACAAGGTCGATTTGGGAATTTCTTCCACCACATTTTAATATTTGAAGGTCTCAAGGTCTGCAAAGACAACATGTACTTGCACTTCATATGTGTACTTGAAATATTGGTGAGTGGTTGATGGTACACAATTCATGTATCTAATCCAAGGTCTACCCAACAAGATGTTGTAGGCCATTTCACCCTCAAAGATGTGGCACAGTGTTTGTATGGTTTTTTATCTCACCTAAATATGTAATACTATTGTACCAACTATTGAGAATATAGCATCATTAAATTCTTGGATGGTATAGGTGGATGCAACAATATGTGATATCAAAAGCCCTATATGTTTGATAGTAGTTGTGATGATGATATTACTGGAATAACCAATATCAATCAGAAATATCTTATAGGGTGTTCTATTTACAAATGAGATGATGTGCAAAGGAGGATCCACCATGTCATTTGGTACCAAATTGAGTTCATCCTCATGAAATGTGATCATTGGTTCCATGCATTACTGAGCATGCCCCATGAAATTGTTAAAGGAGTTAGACTCTTGGGGTTGTAGCTAAATCGACTTGAGGATCTCCATTAGAGCTTCTCAATGAGGTGGTGATTTTTGAATAATCTCATAAATGGAAAGTTGAGCCAATGTTGTTCTCAATCTTTGAGTAAGATTGCTCTTTATCATGACCATCGGCCAGAGTGGAAGGTTTTACACTGGAGGTGGCGAAGGCTGTGATGTTGAAGGAATATTGCTTGAAGTTATAGGCAGTGCAACTGGACATGGGTAATGCTTGCTCCTTGTCATAATATTGACCATGCTGATGAACCCTTGTTTAGGGGATGCCTGATTGATCTCATTCACTTATGGTACTAGATTTGCCTGTTCCTCATGGGTAGGTAATGGGTCTTTAAAAAAACCCATTTGTTGATTGTTTGGTGCAATAGGGTTATTGATATGAAGGTCATTCCTATCAATCATATCTTGTACTAGGTTTTTGAACCTATAGCACATATGCATGTCATGCCCATTTTGCCTATGATACTTGGAGTATAAGTCTTCATAGTACCCTTTGAGCTTTGGTGGATTTGGATTGATAGGTCGAATATCAGGCAGATTAATTGATTTAGCTACATAAAGACACTTAAATAAAGAGTCCATATAATCAAAAAAGGGCATAAATTGTTTCTTAGGGCAATATTGTTGATTTTACCCTTGGTTTTTTTATTGTCCTTGTTGTAGTTTCCACATGTGGCCTGATAGTTATACTTCTAAGGTAGAATTGGTTGTGCAGGCTCTGGGATACTAATACCAACTTGATTGACTAATGTCGATTTTGGTTGATCCAAGATGTTCTTCCACTCCTTATGGGGATTCACAATTTCCCCTCTAGAATTTTGATGTCTTTGATTTCTCTAGCTTGCACTAGAGCATATTCAAGAGTTGGGTACTATTGGAGTTGTAGCAACAATGATATGGGTTTCAAGTAGCTCTTAGCAAAAATTTGAGTCAGATCAGACATGGGGAGTAAGTATGGCAACTTGGCAAGAAGCACTCACCATATATTGCCATAATTTATGATTGAATCATCATAAAATTATTTTAACCCTATGAGGTCAATTAGAGTCACATTTCTCTTGGTGTTGAAGGAAAAGTGCTTCAAGAATGCATATACGAACTACTCAAAATTATAGATGCTATACTTTAGTATTTGGTTATACCATTCTATGGCAGGGCCAAAGAGGGTAAGCAAAAATATCCTCAAAAGTAAGGCATCATTTTCCTAGATGTAGAAGCAGTGATTCAAAAACCTAGTGACATGCTCCTACAATCTTCCTCTCCTTTAACCATATCTATCTTGGATATTTTAAAATTATCAAGATAGGGAGGGGAAGCTATTGATGGGTAAAGCAACTGACTATGAATCTGATGCAAAGTGGGATTATGATCCCCATACCTAGAGGTCTTATTCTCTATTTATTCTAAGCATTCTAGAAATGCCTTGTATGCATCAAAGGATTTGATGTCCTCTTATTTGCTTCAACCTTGCCAAGGAGGGTGAGGAACATTAGGCCTATTGTGGGGTGGTTGAATGTCATTCACCTTATCTCCATAAGGCACCTTAATATATTCCACTTATGGTTCATGCTCAGTGCAGGCCCCATAAGGTGTCTCCTGAGCTAGCCTATAAGGAGGGGTAACTGCCTGTGGAAGGTGCTTTATGTTCATCCTAGGAGGCATATCCTGATTAGGCCTAGGAGGTTGAGGGGACAACATTGGGCTAGGCCTAGGAGGTCTATCTTTATTGAAAGTAGGTTACCTCTGATGGACCTCCTATCTATGGGTACTTGGGGTAGGAACCCTCTCGTGTAAGATATTTTGAAATAACTCGTTGGTTTGTCGTTAGATCATTTCTTTATATAATTGATGCAAGTAGTCCAAATGCTATTTATCTCACTAAAATTGCTTGAATTGTACTTGGAATTCAACATATATTATGACTACACTATTTACCTACTCTATCGTATGGGGCCTCAGAGCCCTAGCATCATAAAACTAAGGCCTATATCATTTAGGATGATCTAAAATATCAATCACGAGCTTATCTCGATCAAGGGTAGTCATGTTCACTTGAGGTTCATGCCTAGACAAGTGATATTTGTACTCAGCTAGTGCAGAGGCACATCATGCTTGCATAGCATAATGGTCCTAAGGATGATAAAGGATTTACTCATGCCTTCCTTAATTGATGAGGAAGGGAAGAGCTGAATTTTCTTGGCCTAAGTTATGAGTATCATACTCATATTGGTACCTAGGGTGTTGTAACCTATTAGGGAAGTGTAAGGGAAACATGTGATCATTTGGCCCTACCTAGTGTGTGTACTCTTTCTCTTTCCCATAGGTGGGCATGGCATACCTAGTAGGCACACAAATACATGTTATTGCTGAAGAACACAAGCTTATACTGAGAGGGGGGGTGAACAGTATAAGACCTCTTTTTACTTTTTCCTTTATACTTCAAAACAGTAAAGCAATACACCCAAAGCAATATCAAAGCAATGCACAATATCATCCACAAAGTGACACCAATTTTAACGTGGTTCACCCAGAATGGCTGGGCTACATCCAAAAAACTTTTCTCTAAAAGTTATCTCAAAGTTCTTTGGGAATCCTTCCCAATTACAAAGTTTATGAGCCTCGGACCAAAGGAGATACCTTCCCCCAATCAAAATTTATGACCCTCTGCTCAAAGGAGATACCTTCCCCTCTACTCTGGAAATGATCCCTCAGAAGATCAACTGCCTCTACCTCTTGCCAGCACATGGAACTCCTTTCCACCAAAGACCTCCTGTCCTCAATGCTTAGCCTAAGAGACCTCTACCTTCTATGATCACGTCCATAGCAACTCAGCAACCTATACCAAACATAGTTAGTCGGTCTAGTACAAGTCTTCCTCTGTCTGTTAGATCTGTCCAACTCT
The DNA here is from genome assembly GCA_028583015.1 of Wollemia nobilis. Lineage (NCBI taxonomy): Eukaryota > Viridiplantae > Streptophyta > Pinopsida > Araucariales > Araucariaceae > Wollemia > Wollemia nobilis. The sequence goes on along the minus strand of JAQPPZ010016614.1, from coordinate 3,813,665 downwards.
TGAACAAATAAATCCTCTGCATACAAGCCTTCTCAAAGACTTGCCAACCGTCCTCAGGTTCTTCTCATATAACCAATGCACCTCTGTCCTCAAGTTCTCTGATAGAAATATCAAACTCAACTCACAAGTCCTCTGCTAGGACCTGTCCAAAACTACTCACAAGTACCCACCGGAACCTGTCCAAAAAATGCTCACAAGTCCCCACCGGAACCTGTCCAAAACTACTCACAAGTCCCCACCGAAACCTGTCCAAAACTGCTCACAAGTCCCCACCGGAACCTGTCCAAAACTGCTCACAAGTCCCCACCGGAACCTGTCCAAAAAATCAGCAAGCTCACCAAGAAAAACTTTCTTAGTAGGAAATCACAAAGTGAATTGTTATAGACCCAATGTGATTTGTCAAACTCATAGAAGCATAAAGAGAATTTTTAGAGACTCAATATGTTCTATACTCAAATCCCAATCTCAAAACTCAACTCAAATCAACTCAGCTCAATCTCAATCTCAAATCTAAAAACTCAACTCAATATTTGAAATGGATAGGATAGAATGTTTTATTTCAAGAACATGAAACCCCAACAATTGCCAACTATGCAAAGAATCACATAACAATGATACTCATGTTCTTTTCACCATCAATTAGGGTTTCAACAACAATGCTCATCAAACAAGGTTTAGTCAACCAAAACCATTCAACTCAACATCAACCTTGAAGCATTCAACCAATTATCACAAGAAAAGGAAACAAGTAGAAATCTTTTTCCCTCCAAAGATATTTGAACAAAACAACCACCAACACAATATCACCAAATGTAAAGAATAACTTGCTCAAATCAACTCAATGGAGTAAGCCCAATATCATGAATCAATTAAAGCAATAACTTGATCAAACAACCTCTATGGAAGCAACTCAACCATCAAACTCAAAACAACCAACCAAGGGTTCCACCAACTCAATGCAAGTAGCAAGACTCACAAACATAAACCCTAGTGCACAATGCTTCCACTACCTCAAACTAGAATTATGCATTCACCAAAACTCTCATCAAGGATAACAATGCATAAGAAGTCTTCAACAAACCAGAAAATAGGATTTACACCCAACCAAAGGAAACCTAGTTGAAAACCTTTTCACTCCAACCTTATTTCGAAAAACATACACCAATCATACTCATAAGGAAAATGTGCCCATACCTTTTTGGAGTAGAAGAAAATTGATCCTTAAAGCTGTCACCACACACAACCCTCAAACTTCCAACCAAGTTAGAGTTAGAACCAAGATAAATGAGCATATATAAAAACTTTCCTTAATACACCTTTTAGCTTCTCTTCTTTAAAAACAACCACCAAAGAAGCCAAAAACACAACCAAAACTTACACCTTATATATCCATTTTTAAATTTAGCATAGCAAAATACTAATCTCAAAAATACAACCAAAGAAATATCCCCTTATTTCTCCTATGTATTTTAAACAATGCTAAACAATGCCAAAAATCATATCAAGAAAATAATCACACCTTATATTGGCTGCCCTTGAAGAATCCGAAATTCGTGGCACAAAACACGTTTTAATAAAAATGTGACTAATCCATGCACAGATCCCTCTACGGGGATTGAAATGCAGACCTCCACCTATGCAAGTCCCAAATGCAGCCTTCGCTGCCACTAGCCCACAAGGGGCTTACGAAGTCCAAGACGGACTTCCTTCCACATAAACGATCAAGCTTTTTGAAAGCTTTTCAAACCACGAGCTCTCCTCTTTCGCAGTGTAAATAGAACATTCGATCACAACCAAACCAATTAATTGCCTTCAATTTTTCAAGAGGATTTAACCTTAGGAACCTTATCATATTTATAGTCCATATGTGGACTTTAGAACACGTCGACTGCAAAGAAAAGTAATTTCGAATTTATTCAAAGTTTGCTTTCTAAAGGGTTTAAAAACCCTTAAAGTATTTTTAATAAATTAAAAATAATTTCTCCATTAATTAATTAAATAATTAATTAATTAAAACCTTGAAGGGTTTTAAATAATAATTAAATAAATAATAAAGAAAACCTCCATTGGTTTTAATAAAAACCATTGCCAATGGAATCTCTTTGGATTATCTTAAAAATATTCTCTTGGAATCTTTCACCTTTGAAGCTAACACATCCTCTTAACATAAATGTCATTTCCTTTTGACATCAATGACAACTCATAGACAAGAAGCTAGGATCTCAAACCCAAAATTGCCAACAATCTCCCCCTTTGTCATTGATGGCAAACCATGCTTCTCAACAAACACAGAAACTCAACATAAACAGCTCCCCCTGTCTTGAGGCTCTCCCCCTTACTCATATCTCTCCCCCTTTGTCATCAATGGCAAAGGGTCACCTTTGGGGCTTGGGACTAAGAATGAGCCTCTTAGCTTAGTCCATCCCCCACCTCCTGTTGAGGTGTTTAATTTTGAGGTGGGAGTAAAACTCCCAACAGGCACTGATCATCATCAGTGTCTATAGCTGCCTTACCATGTCTTCTCTTGTTCTCCTTGTCCATATTCCTGTTCTTGTTCCTGTCACTGTTCTTGTTCCTATTATCATTCCTGTTCTTATCCATGCCTTGATCCTTGGACCTGTTCATACCACTTTTCCTATTCCTATACCTTGGAAGTTCAGCTCTACACTGTCTAGCTGTGTGACCTTCATTGTTGCACTTATAACAAGTAACAATGCTATTTATTTTAGGCATACCTATTCTTTGAATCCACCTGTTTTGACTAACCCTATTCCTGTTATTAGCCTTGCAAAAAATTGCCTTATGCCCAAACTTTTTACAAGAGTAGCAATACCCTTGAAAGAAATTACCACCTCTGAAACTATCATTTACCTTCCTTACTTGAGTCATGCAATGTGAAGCCATGTGACCAAACCTGTGATAAGCAAAAAATCTGCCATTAAACTTTCTGTAAATGACCTTCTAGGTCTTGTAAACTTTCTCCCCTTTTTTTGTTTCCTATTTTCTATTTTTGTGCATCTATCACTCAAGGATTCTTTCTCTGAAATACTCTCCTCATCAGAACTCTCTTCTTTTTGGAATCTCTTACTAGATTCCCCAACCTGTTCCTTGTGTTTCTTACCAAAACCAAGACTTGTTTTATTTGTTGCCCTTCTTTGATCTTTGATGATGGAATTTACCTTTTTGGAGCTATCTTGAAACCTGTAAAGCTTATCCTTGTACTCTTTAGTTTCCTCTTTCAAAGAAGCCATTTTTTGTTCTAACTCATTATACTCAAGAACCTTAGACTCTAACTCATCCTTGAGTTCTTGTGTCTTAGCTATAGAGAAGTCAAGATTTTATATAATATCATCTCTCTCCATACAACATTCATCTAACTTATCCTTGAGTCTAGCATTCTTATTTCTTTCCTTTTCCAAAACACTAAGAGCACTAATAAGTTCACTTTCAAGATCCTTTATTTGATTGCTTTTTGAATCATAAAAGTCTTTTTTAGATTTCTTATCACTAGAGGTGCTACCCTTTTCAAAAACCATACATGCATCTTCCTTATATTTTTTTGAAGCATCCTCATACATACTAGAAACCAAATAATTATTTGTGCAATCATCCTCAAGGTGACCAAAATTTCCACATCTAAGACATTTCATGATAATGAATCTATGTTTCGGTTCTTCCTCTTTTTCTGATATGAACAACATCTCATTTTCATTATCACTTGAATAACTTTCACTATCACTACTAGAACACTTACTTGCTTTGTCTAGGTAGAAACTCTTCTTGTGCTTGTGAGAATACCTCTTTCCTTGATTGATGTGCTCATATTTGTTTTTCCTATGATGCTTGTGCTTTTTAGAATCCTTGCTCTTAGAATCCTGTTTATCTTCATCACTAGAAGACTCATCACGAATAGGTGTTGCATTGCCACTTGAATAATCCATTGTGTTCTTTACTAGCTTTTCTTTCAAGTTGTTAAACTTTTCGAAGGCACCTGCTCTGATACCAATTGAAGAACACAAGCTTATACTGAGAGGGGGGTGAATAGTATAAGACCTCTTTTTAATTTTTCCTTTATACTTCAAAACAATAAAGCAATATACCCAAAGCAATATCAAAGAAATGCATAATATCATCCACAAAGTGACACCAATTTTAACGTGGTTCACCCAGAATGGCTGGGCTACATCCACAAATTTTTTTTCTAAAAGTTATCTCAAAGTTCTTTTGGAATCCTTCCCAATTACAAAGTTTATGAGCCTCGGCCCAAAGGAGATACCTTCCCCCAATCAGAATTTATGAGCCTCTGCTCAAAGGAGATACCTTCCCCTCTGCTCTGGAAATGATCCCTTAGAATATCAACTGCCTCTACCTCTTGCCAACACATGGAACTCCTTTCCATCGAAGACCTCCTATCGTCAATGCTTAGCCTAAGAGACCTCATCCTTCTATGATCACGTCCATAGTAGCTCAGTAACCTATACCAAACATAGTCAGTCGGTCTAGTACAAGTCTTCCTTTGTCTGTCAGATTTGTCCAACTCTTGAACAAATCAATCCTTTATATACAAGCCTTCTAAAAGACTTGCCAACTATCCTAAGGTTCTTCTCATAGAACCAATGCACTTCTGTCCTCAAGTTCTCTGATAGAACTATCAAAATCAGCTCACAAGTCCTCTGCTAGGACCTGTCCAAAACTGCTCACAAGTCCCCACCGAAACTTGTCAAAAAACTACTCATAAGTCCCCACCGAAACCTATCCAAAACTACTCACAAGTCCCCACCGAAACCTATCCAAAACTACTCACAAGTCCCCATCAGAACCTATCCAAAACTGCTCATAAGTCCCCATCGGAACCTGTCCAAAAACTTAGCAAGCTCACCAATTAAAACTTTCTTAGTAGTAAATCACAAAGTGAATTGTTAGAGACCCAATGTGATTTGTCAAACTCATAGAAGCATAAAGAGAATTGTTAGAGACTCAATATGTTCTATACTCAAATCCCAATATCAAAACTCAACTCAAATCAACTCAGCTCAATCTCAATCTCAAATCTAAAAACTCAACTCAATATCTGAAATGGATAAGATAGAATGTTTTCTTTCAAGAACATGAAACCCCAACAATTGCCAACTATGCAAAGAATCACATAACAATGATACTCATGTTCTTTTCACCATCAATTAGGGTTTCAACAACAATGCTCATCAAACAATGTTTAGTCAACCAACACCATTCAACTCAACATCAACCTTGAAGCATTCAACAAGTCATCACAAGAAAAGGAAACAAGTAGAAATCATTTTCCCTCCAAAGATATTTGAACAAAACATCCACCAACACAATATCACCAAATGTAAAGAATAACTTGCTCAAATCAAATCAATGGAGTAAGCCCAATATCATGAATCAAGTAAAGTAATAACTTGATCAAACAACCTCTATGGAAGCAACTCAACCATCAAACTCAAAACAACCAACCAAGGGTTCCGCCAACTCAATGCAAGTAGCAAGACTCACAAACATAAACCCTAGTGCACAATGCTTCCACTACCTCAAACCAGAATTATGCATTCACCAAAAATCTCATCAAGGATAACAATGCATAAGAAGTCTTCAACAAACTAGAAAATAGGATTTACACCCAACCAAAGGAAACCTAGTTGAAAACCTTTTCACTCCAACCTTATTTCAGAAAACATACACCAATCATACTCATAAGGAAAATGTGCCCATACCTTTTTGGAGTAGAAGAAAATTGATCCTTAAAGCTGTCACCACACACAACCCTCAAACTTCCAACCAAGTTAGGGTTAGAACCAAGATAAATGAGCATATATAAAAACTTTCCTTAATACACCTTTTAGCTTCTCTTCTTTAAAAACAACCACCAAAGAAGCCAAAAACACAACAACCAAAACTTACACCTTATATATCCATTTTTAAATTTAGCATAGCAAAAGACTAATCTCAAAAATACAACCAAAGAAATATCCCCTTATTTCTCCTATGTCTTTTAAACAATGCTAAACAATGCCAAAAATCATATCAAGAAAATAATCACACCTTATATTGGCTGCCCTTGAAGAATCCGAAATTCGTGGCACAAAACACGTTTTAATAAAAACGTGACTAATCCATGCACATCTCCCTCCACGGGGATCAAAATGTAGACCTCCGCCTATGCAAGGCCCAAATGCAGCCTTCGCTACCACTAGCCCACAAGGGGCTTACGAAGTCCAAGACGGACTTCCTTCCACATAAACGATCAAGATTTTCGAAAGCTTTTCAAACCATGAGCTCTCCTCTTTCATAGCGTAAACAGAAAATTCAATCGCAGCCAAACCAATTAATTGCCTTCAATTTTTCAAGAGGGTTTAACCTTAGGAACCTTCTCATATTTATAGTCCATATGTGGACTTTAGAACACGTCGGCTGCAAAGAAAAGTAATTTCGAATTTAATCAAAATTTGCTTTCTAAAGGGTTTAAAAACCCTTAAAGTATTTTTAATAAATTAAAAATAATCTCTCCCTTAATTAATTAAATAATTAATTAATTAAAACCTTGAAGGGTTTTAAATAATAATTAAATAAATAATAAAGAGAACCTCCATTGGTTTTAATAAAAACCATTGCCAATGGAATCTCTTCGGATTCTCTTAAAAATATTCTCTTGGAATATTTCACCTTTGAAGCCAACACATCCTCTTAACATTAATGTCATTTCCTTTTGACATCAATGACAACTCATAGACAAGAAGCTAGGATCTCAAACCCAAATTGCCAACAATTGCTCTATCTAGTATTACCTCAGTGTGCAGTTTCCATTCTTGGAAGAAGGCATGTGAAGTGTCTAAATATTAAGAGTATATTCCCATATTAGGGTCAAAACTTGTAGGAGTATCCTGCATAGGGCTCCCTTGTAGGTGAAGTTCATAACTAGATATTATAGGACTTGGGTCCTTAGGGCTAAATAGAATATGACTTGTGTCTCCTTGTCTACTCTCTATAGTGTCTACCCTTGAATGGACTTGGTTGCGGGTTCACACCATTGCTATTGCCTACCAAACCCTAGGTAATTATCTCCTTTACAAATTTTAATAAAGCAACACACAAGAATGGAAACACACAATAAAATAAATGTTTCTCTTTTAAAGATTTATGTGTATTCTCTAAAGTTGTTTTTGTGTGTTTTGATTTATTGTTAGCAAAGAAGACCTTGTGTCACATGTTTTGCTCTTGTTGTATGATATTCTTTTGTTAAATATATTTCACCTGTATGCTCGTAGCTCAATAAATGTAAATGAAATTCTAGTCATGTAAACCCACCAAAATATGGGTATGAAGCTCATACCCAATTAGGGAGCACAGGTCCTACTAGTCCTCACCCAGTTCACCTGCAGTCAATGATATACCTCTCTAAAGAGAGATGCATACTATATCCCATAAACTATGATGGATCTTGGAGCCAGCCTTGGCCAAAAATAGGGTTTGTAGGATTTCAGCCAATGTATGGAGATTAAACCCACTATCGTTTGTCTCTATTAGTGGTTGGTGATGAAATCCAACTCACTAATATTTAAGTGGAACATGGTGTGTGTGGTTCCTTTTATTCTTAAAGAAAGTAAAAACATGGAGCACTCAATGAATCTTCACTAAATGCATGAAAATAACTTTTTATTTTCAGAAATGTTAGATATAAGGGAACTTACAAAATGCATGTCCTAAATTATAACCTACCCATTGGGTAGGCCAAAAGAAATCAAACCTTACAAATACATTTCTACTTAGTTCCTTTCTATTTTTCTTCTTTTTTTAGTTGTTTTTACAATTGTTGAAAAGTGAAATCTACATTTCTACCTTTTTAAGCAAACAAGGAAAGCAAGAAAAATCAAATTTAAGCAATTTTGAATAGTAAAAATGTAATGTGAAGGTTTAAGCACTTACCTTGATAGCCTAAGATCTTGTTGTTTCTAGAATTTTGAGTAGAAACCCCTCTATTTTGTAGTCATAATGGGGTGTGATGGTTGTAAATTTGGGGATCATCCCTGCTTGGGATGACTACTATGGCCATCCCTAGGTTTTCCAATTAGGAAATCAGGGATTGTTATAAGCCAGGATGACCAGTACCTGCAACATCCAAAAGCAAGAAATAGGGTCAACAATTTGCAAAATGAAATGGGGCAGGGTTCCCACTGTGATCACCACTGTAGAGTGGAAAAACAACATGCCTAGCAAGGGAAAATGAGATGCATCTATTGTTCTATATGATCTAAGCACTATGAAAGTGAAACTTAAAACAAGCATAAAATGACACATATATGAAATAAATGGGTGGTTCTCCTTATATTGATATAAATGTCAAATAAAAGATTACAAATTTTCCCCTTGAGAGATCTCAATTGATACACTCGATATAGAAATCAAAGGATAAAATCCTTCCAAGAATCCAAGGTGTGCTTCCAATGTCTTCCTCGCACTCATAATTGAGGTGAGAGGGTTGCTGATGCCACCATAAAGTGTTCTATCATCATTCTAGCTTGTTGGTACTTCCTCATGCACTATGATACCTGAGTCTACACACAAGAAACTGCAATTGATTAAAAGCATGTGCAGATTAAGAGGAAAATGAAAAGGTGCATGCATCGATAAGCTTGAAAGAGAAAAAGTGCAATAGACTATTCAAAATTACTCTAAATGCTACCACAATTGAGATCTAGGCATACAATGTGCTCTATGACTGATCTAATGAAAAAAAATAAAGAAATTATGCCTAGATTTGTGGCCATCTCAAGGTGTGGCATTCAGACTTGTAATACCCAAAAACATGATAAAAAAGGCAATACAACTCCAAATTACACTAAATTTGAACAGAGAGCATATAATCTGGTATAGGAACTATCTATACAAAAAAAGTAAGGAAATTGCATTTCAATTTTGGCCAGAATAGGGTGAGGCATTTAGGACCACAAAACACAAAAATCATGATATATAATTCAAAACAACTCCAAATTGAGCCAAATTTGAATAACAAGCATATAATATAATCTAGAATAGACCTATGCAAATATAGTAATAAAATAATATTCTAATTTATGGCCATCACAGAGAGTGATGGTTAGGACAATCATAATTTAGGGGTCACCCTTGGGTGAAACGACCACCAAATCTATTGGTTTTCTGCCACCAATTCCTTTGGGAATTAGTCCAAAACACTCTCAAGGGTATTTTTGATAAATTTGAGGATAGGATTCACTCAAATAGATAGGTTTTGTAAATATATTGGGAATTTTGTAGTCAATTTGAAAACCTCCTTTGCTTGATGGAGATCTCAAGGAAAAATGCACAATAAAGTGGGGGAAAACCTCAATAGCACTCCATGGTAAAATATGTCAAGAATCCTCTCTATATTTGGGTGGAATTGATCCAATTTATAGCCCAAGAGGACATTTGGTCAAACGGGCATGCGAGGCCATGCGAGGTAAGGGTCTTCATTTGTTCCAGAGGTCACCATGTGTTGGAGGGAGAAGGAATATCCATTTTTGGCCTCCAATTTGCAATGTGTGATGAGTGTTATGTGCCCTATCACTAATATGCTTGAATAGATGGATTAAATAGTAATTTTTGGGTGACATTTGGCCTAATTTTAAATTTTTTAGGGTCAAAGACCATGGTCGTCCCACCCAGGGATGGTCGTTAGTGGCCGTACCTAGGTGGGATGACCATGAACTATGGCCATCCCTGGGTGGGATGACCATAAACTATGGTCATCCCAAGGTGGGATGACCATACCTACATGGCCCAAAACTTCCCAAAAGTGGGGTCAAATCTCCCAAAAGTGGTTAGGACCACTATGTAACCTCTGAGGGTTGTCCAAGGGGGCCATATAGTGTCAAATTAGACAATGCATTGGTCATATAATAGGATTGACCTTATTTTAGTGTCTATACTCATGATTTAAAAAATATCTAATTTGGTATGGAGTTTATCTTGAGTTAATCTTTAGCAAAAAAATTTGTAGATAGATGTGATATTAATGATTTGGATGTTTGATTGTTTGGTTGTATTCAAATCATATTTGGGATATGAATACCCCCTCAAATGAGGAATAAATAATGAGGTTAATGAAATGTTATGAAATGATGATGAGGCAATTGATAGAAGAAAATGGATGATAAGGAGGATGAAAAATTATATGGAGAGGAATAGGGAAAGGTGATCTAGGTGTTGGAGTGAAAATTTAGTGATTTTGGAGTCAGGAGCTTCAATTCGCATGGTGGGGGGTGAATTGAACCTAAATTTATAGGTTGGGGTGTGAATTAGACATAATTCATAAGCTGGGGGTGAATAGGACCTAATTTGTAGGGTGGCCTATGAATTGGAATGTTTGACCCATGTGCAGTGTTTTGGCATTTTGGGGGATCAAACAATGTTAAAATTGAATAAATATTATACTGTTGGAAAGATCTTTTTGAGCTCGATTTAATGGTGAGATTTTTGGAGAATTTGGAGATGATTTAATAGGTGGAAAGATAGGCCAAATATGAATCTACTTTTAGAAGTGATGAATTCATAATTTCAAGTCTTATGAAGGGTGCACATAATGATTTTAGGTTATTCCTACATACAATGTGTATGATTTTACATGTGTGTCATATGTACATGTAGTGAAATGTGTTTGATATAAATGATGTATGCTAGGTATGATGAACCTACCTGAACATGAGTATGTATGAAAAATGATGTGTAGAGACTATGTGATAACAAGTGTACATGCATGGATACCATTTTACTTATCATGATTAATAAAAAATGAAGTACATTGACCAATAACCAAAACATGAAACAAGAAAACATGTGGTGTACAAACTGACTGAGGTGTAAAATATGGACATAAAATAAATGTAATAAATAATGAGTTGATGTGGTGAATGAGAAATGCATATGTGATTGAGAAGATGTATGTGACAAATAGAGTCAGTGATGATGTTGCACGATCCTAATTCTCAAGCATAGTGAATGTTTAAAAGAATTTTGAGGGCTCAAATGACATAGTATGAAGAATCAAACTAATCTAATGGCCAAGCAATATCATGAAGATATCTTAACTATAATAACTAAGGTTGAATTGTTCATAGACCTATGTGTGCACATGATGTTCATTTATCCATTTTGAGGGAGGTTGGACTTACCCGTTGTAAAATTAGCCAAAGTAGCTAGCTCATACAAAAGCATGCAGTGATCTATACAAGAGAAGGTCGCTAATGTGACAGATATATCACCACTTGTAAGACTATTCCTCTAGTAGGAAGGCTCTTGGAGACTATTGCTGGTGATGGAAATTATCCCATGATGTTATGTTAAATTGAAGGACCAAAGGGATTCAAGCATGGTAGTAGTACTCTTGGAGGCTTTTTTTTTTGTGATGTTCTTTTTTTTGTTGTTTCTTATTTTTTTTGAGCATTGGATTTTGTTTTCTACCATTTTTTTTTTTATTTTTGCTTATGCTTATCCCTTTGTTTATCCCCAGGTCAAGTTTTGATCATGCAAATTATAGAGTGAATAGGGAAACTATTTATTACATGGTGAGGCTTACGCAAGGTGTTATCCTTCCTAGACTCAAAATTTGTTTAATATGTAGTGTGAGTGGTCCGTGAATGAACTAGACCATAAAATTATTTATCTTAAGATGTTGTGTACTAGAACATCTTCTTCTCCACCATATTTGTATCCTATGTATTTTTTCCATATATATTTTAACATAATGCAATGTTTTCATAAAAAAACTACAATATTGGCATTATGCATTAGGAAGTTGAGGTTTTGCAATCCAGGTAGCTACATGACATGGTGTGCAGAAATTACGTTCCATGCACCACTATGAAGGATTTATGACAACTAGTAGCTCCAAACTTTTGCAATACCCAGTTCCTCATTAACAACACATAAAAATATTTTAATTCAGCTTTTGGTATATCTCAAGAATGCTAACTCTTTTGATGTATTGCAGAGGTCATAGTAATTAAAAATAGATTTATTTTCTTTTCTCACTGTGTGCTCCTGAACGCATCACATTTTTCAATTGAATTTATACTGCCCTTATAGACGTGCATCCGAATCAAGATGATATCCCATTCTAAATTATTTACTTCGTAGGCAGAATTAGAGTCGCACTGTGATTCTCTATTTCTTGGAGTGAGGATAAATAATTTTTTTCTTTCATCATCATTCGCAACATATTTTGGGTGTTCCGGTGTGATGTTTCTATGAGACACATCATGCTGATTTTATGTGTTGTTGTTCCTGGCTCTTGCAGATATTTGACATCTATTTTTTTTTTAACTCTTCCCCTATTTTATTTGGCTACCGATTGGAGATTTCTCATTTCCCTTATGGACCAGACTGGTCCTTGAGAAAGAGGATACTTTCTTCCAATAGGTAGAAAAAATAAAACTTTGTTTCTAATTTACATTTTAATTTGGAGCCATTTTAGCAGATGATTTTTTTTTTAATGAACACTACAACCAACGTTCATTATGTTGTTGATGGCATTGATGAAGGTGGGGTCTCCCCAATGCCTACATCTGAACTAGTCTTCTCAAAATCATATTCTTCCTGATCAACTAGTTTGATGCACTATAGCATGAGAAGAGTATTTTCCTTCATGGCCTCACAACCAAACTCTTTCAACGTTATGGCAAAATATGTAGGTTGGCAAATGAATATCTACGGGCTAGCACCTTGAAGAAAATAGGGCATAGAAATATTTTAAAAACATGTGCTTGTTTCTGATTCACTAGGTCGCCTTAAGCACAAGTGAAGAGCATACTCCATAACAACATGTTATTTTAAATTTAGCTTTGTCATTTTCCCTGCATCATTAAAAGAATTTGCCAATATGTTGTAAAGCGTTAAGCTTGTAAAAATTTTCAATCATTAAAACTAAGCTTTTGGAGGCATAATTCTATAATAGTTTTTGTATAAAAACACATACCTAAAAAAAATTAATCAGACCTGGGTTGTGTTATTTCTTTGATTTCTTAAAACCATTCAAAACATGATGGAAATTCTTCATCGCTTGATTTTTTTTATTTTTTTCAACACATTTTATTTCTATGTCTACACTTAATATGGTACATCAAGTTCATTTATTGTATTTACCTAAGAAGCTAATAAATTTAACTATTGTCTATGAGATTTGGCTTTGACTGTGCTAGCAACCGTTTTTGACCTTATAAAAAGGCCCTTGGTGGACTCACACTTCTTAGGTAAAATATCTACAGGTAATTATAAATGGGTATTTTATCTAATCTATAAATAATAAAACTACAGTTTTGACACTCCCCGACAACGATGACAAAATGGTGAGTAGAATTCATGTCTCGAAAAATAATCATTTCTCTTCCATAAATTATCAATATGGTAAGTCTGTAAACTTACAAGTGTCACACACAGTATATACCCATAGTTTTGGGAAATGAATCTGGTTGTACCTTATTTAGTTTGGTGTGGGATGTTCGTGCATTTGAATTTCAACCAAACCAAATAAAATTAAGTGCAGAAAAATTTAAATTATAAATTACAACTAAAGTTAAAGTGCTGAAAATAAAGTACGAAAATAAAATGCAAGAAAAAAAACACACAACTAAATTAAAAGAAATCAAGAAGTAAAATAAATAAATCTAATCTATAGAAAATAAATACATAAATAAACAAGGGAGGACTACTACAGGGAGTGGGCCCAAGCTCCCGTAGATAGTCTACCCGACTAGCTACGTAGAGCTTGCTCGAATAAGAGGAGTTGCACTCTTAATAAATTATAGAAGAAATAAAATGAAATAATATTCTATGTAAATTAATCATTGATCTCCTCAGGGAAGACCTGTGCATTTATACAATGCACAACCTTCCTCTATTATAAATTTAGGCAAGCCTATTTTGGACTTGCGGTTACAATAGATATGCAATGAATATTAAATTCATTTAATTATAAAGAGAATATATTAATTAAAACAACCATGCACTAATTTTATCCCTTGTAGGATAAATCAGGCATGTTTTGTTTTATCAGAACAAAATTATAATAAGGCTGGCAAAATCCATTTGTGTGGCTACCCACATTGATCGCTAGAAAAATCATTGCTCTGGTTCGTCCGTGAGCATGAGAGAATGATGCTCACATTACAAAGGTATCCAAAAAATCAAATAATAGAAGTGTTTATTCTATTTTAATAGTGCATAAAATAAAATATCTTCCTTTTTGTTTTTATGTGCAACCTCCTCCTTAGCCTTCTGGTCAACCGATCAATCGGTTGATAATAGGTGTCTTATTCTATTTTAATAACAATGCATAATTAAAATATTCCTCCTTTGTCTTCACGTGCAACAACCTCCATAGCTTACTGGTCAACCTAGTCAAATATGGCTTGGTCAGAGAAAGGAGCCTCAGTAAGGCGCATCACATGTATGGGAGTAAGGTGCCTACTTGGTGCCTTACTGAGTAAGGCGCCTGCTTGAGTAAGGAACCTACCTCAGTAAGGCTCTTGCCTTAGTAAGGTACCAGAGTAAGGTGCCAGAGTAAGGCGCTTGTTGACTTGTTGAAGTAGGAGCATGCCAGGTCCAAACGGGATGTAGACTGGAAACACCATATTAGTGGCAAAACCTGCATTTATACATAGTTTCCACTAAAAACACCAGTCAAGCATAATACCGATATTTCTATTAATTATATGCATAAGTTATATAAAAATACACTTCTAATGCTAATTAAACCAGTGATGATGCCCCTTAACAATGTATATAAAATGAGCATTTTTGGTGCTCATAAAAAATATTGAAATCCTGTAGATTTTAATAACATTTGATAGAGATTGACTAAACTAACCATGAATGGTTGAGCAACAAAAATACTTATTATAAAAAAGTAGCTAAGAATAGAGTCAATATCATGATGTATAGGAGAAATGAAATGCTTATGTATAAGGAGGACACAAAACATGACTAGGGGTTATGTCAACATGATGTGAAAAAATACCTAAAAATGTATAGAAGGATGCAACTAATGTGTTTTGATAATGCAAAGTGAGTGAGACATACAGATACAAGAAGGCGCATTTTATACAAATCTATTCAAATTTTGCAGAGGTTTTTGGACAAACGTATGTGTTTTTTTTTTTGTTGAGGTTCCTGGACAAACCTATGTGTTGATTTTATTGCTGAGGTTTTTGGAAAAACCTTTGTGTTGATTTTTTTGCTGAGGTTTTTGGAAAAACCTAACCAAATTTTTTTTGAGGATTTTGGGCAAACCTATCCAAAATTTTACTAAGTATTTTGGAGAAACCTGGGTTGCTAAGGGATTCTAAAAAGAATGTTTCAAAATTTTATTGAGGATTTTGGAGAAACCTGGGTTGCTAAGGGATTCTAAAAAGAATGTTCCAAAATTTTAATAAGGATTTTTGAAGAAACCTATTTTGCTAAGGGATTATAAAAATGATGTTCCAAAATTTTACTAAGGATTTTGGAGAAACCCGGGTTGCTAAGGGATTATGAAAAGAATGTTTCAAAATTTTTGTTGAGGATTTTGGAGAAACCTATTTTTTTGGAAAAAAACCATCGTGATGAAGGAAAGGCAAAGGGTGCAACCTTTTGAACCTAGTGATTGATTTTATTTTATGAGGGTGAGGTTCATGATAAAACCCATTTTTGTTGATTGAGTTGTTGATACATGGTAAAGGGTGCAACCTTTAACATAAAGATGTATTTTTTGAGGATCTAGCAATGTTGTGTGATTGATGGTGATTTATTTGTGAGTGCTATGTTGGGTGGCACCATCATGAGTAAATGAGAGTTGAAATGCAAATGTGCAAGGAGGATTAATTCCACAAAGTGGACTATGGTTGGAAAGAGGGAAAATACTCTCATAATAATAGAAGTGGTTTGAAAAAAAAGGAATGTGATCCCTTGATTGAAAATCATGTAGAAGGAGAGGGAGAAAAATTGCCCTAGTCATAAATATTTTATGGAAATGATATGAATTGTGTCAGTTGTGAATAATGACATGAAAGGAGATAAAAAAACTTCTTTGATTGAAAATACAAATTGGGAGAAGATGAAATTTTTCCAATTGTCAATGATGGCTTGGGAGAGGATGAAATTACCCTCATATTTTGAATGATGGATTGGGCAGAGGGTGAAGTTGCCCTAGTGTTTTAAATTATGTATGGGGAGGAGATGAAGTTACCTCAATTTTGAATGATGTAGTGGGAAGAGGGTGAAGTTACCCTAGTGTTTTGAATGATGGATTGGGGGAAGATGAAATTACCCCAAGTTTTAAATGATGGATTGGGGAGGTGAAGTTATCCTGGTTTTGAATGATGGATGGGGGAATATAAAATTACCCCTAATTTTGAATGATGTATGGGAAGAAGATGAAATTGCCCCAATTTTTAGTTATGGATTGGGAGGTGAAGCTACCCCCAATTTTGAATGATGTATGGGGAGAAAATGAAGTTACCCCCACTTTTGAAATATGTATGGGAAGAAGATGAAATTGACCTAGTTTTAAATGATGTATGGGGAGAAAATAAAATTTCCCCAGTTTTGAATGATATACTGGGAGAAGATGAAATTGCAACAGTTTTGAATGATGTATGGGGAGGGGATGGATTTATCCCCATGTTGAATGATGTATGGGGAGAGGGTGAAGTTGCCCCTAATTTTGAATTATGGTTTGAGGAATCAACAATGAGGTGAATGAAATGTGATGAGGTGGTGATGAGTTGATTGATAGAGAAAATTTGTGATAATATAGAGGAAAAATTGGGTAGACAAGAAGAAGAAGGAGAAAAATGTGTTGGAGTGAAAAATATGTGAATTTGGTGGTTGTAGCTATGATTCACAGGGTGATCTACAAATTGGACTTGAATTTGCATGGTGACCTATGAATTGGACTATTTGAAACCTGTGTAGTGTTTTGGTAGTTTGGGGGACCAAATGATGTCAAAATTAGACAAATATTATACCATTCGAAATCTATTTTCAAACCCAATCCAATAGTGATTGTCTTTGGAAATTTAGAGATGATATAATATGAGACAATTCTGGTAAAATATAACCCTTATTTTGGAAGTAATGAATGTGTGATTTAAAGCCTTTTAAAAGGGAAAATTGACATGATTAGTAAAATGGTCAATGGATAATGATGGAGAAGAAGAAAAGGAAATTAAATAAGTGACCAAGGAGGAGAAAATGTAAGGGAAGGAAGAATGGTGAACACATCATAACAATATGGAATGTTATGTAGGAGGAAGGTGAAAAGTGGAATTGGATTATGGTGGAAGTGGAGGAATGGACACATATCGATACAATAGATAGTGCTCATTATGAGTAGTGATTCTAATCATACCGACTATTCCATGGGAAGGAGGATTATGGTGTACATTATTGAATTGCCTTGTTTGGGCTTATTGAGTGGGTTGAGTCCTATGAGGATTAGTCCCCCCATGTTCAGGTAATGGATTATGATAAATACATGAATGTTGATTTTGTGGTTTGAGGGGGTCTAAAAATCGAATGGTATCATGATCAATAATATCCTAGACTAAGTTACAAAAGGTGTGATGGCCACATTGGTGGTGGTAAACACAAAAATCATGTTCTATGTGCCCATGAGGGTTGGGTAAATTTTTATCTATGGGTCAAATATTTGGTAATGAAACATGACCAGCCTCAAACAACCTCTAGAATAAAGTGGGTAGAGGTTCATAAAGTGGAGTCCAATTACGATGTCAACATGGAGGACCGATACTGTGAGATCATTATGGATTCGATGGAGGAGGTGCGGTAGTCTGGAAAATATATTATTGTGCAGGAGGAGGTTCTAATATTGAGGAATAATATAGAGAAGCTAATGCCACTTGATTAGTTTGTGGTAATTTATATAACGGTTTATTTGGCACATTGCAATTGAAGCAATAATTTGAAGCATAATATGACTTTTGTTGAGGTTTTATTTTACCAGATTGGACTTTGATATACTTGATGACTTTTGCCTAAGAAATGGCTTCATAAAATGTGTGACTTTTATGGACTTGCAAAGGTGTAGAGATGTGTTTATGACAATTTTTTGTAAATAGTGTAACAATTTTGATGGATGGAAGACTATGAGCTAGGTCATGAATAATTGATCCCCACCGAGAAATAAACTTAGTAATGGGCTTGTCATCATCCTATAGTAGGGCATATACATCTAATAAGTTGGTTTTCTTTTAAAAGTTGAAATATAAATGTTCGAGGAAGGAATTGGTTAGTTGTTCAAAGGTGTACATGATGTGGTGTAGAAGCATGTTGTACCAATCAAGTGCTTGTCCCCCAAGAGATATGAAGAAGGTACGTAACATGATGGGGTTTCTACTATGAATATGGTAGTAATATGAACGATAGTTATTGATATATTTGTGTAGATCCTCTTTGCCTTTGTACTTATCAAAATTTAAAATCTCAAAGTGATAAGGATAAGGAAGAATGAGCACTGAGGGATGGACTGACTCATTAAAGATCTCATCATATGTAAGTCTTTATGGTCCGTAACTAGTGGTATGAGGGTTTAGCATCTTTACTTCATCTTGCAAGAGTTGAAGTTTGAATGTTAGAGGTGTGGATGATGATGCTAAGGTGGGTGGGTCCTGAGAGTGCAGTGGATAATGGAGTTGTTGTTCTTCCTAGTATTTAGGAGCATATTGTAGCTGAACCTAAGGAGGTGGCTATTGATGACATATGGTATCATAATAGGTGAGATACTAGGCTATGGAATAGGCATCTGTTAAGGATAACAACATTATGGCTGAGGGATGTGTGGTTGTTGTATAGGTATTTTCTAGAGAGGAGCCTACTATAATGGTTGGGCTATAGGAGGTAATGACCAAAAAGGGGGAGACATGAAGAATGTGGGTCCAATAGATAATGGTAATGGTGTCTCAAAATTTGATATAAGACGTGGATGATAGGAGGTGTCAAAGGATAGGATATGCATATGTCCTGAAGGATGAGAGGTGGGAAAACTAAATTGTGTAGAGTAGCCTAGGGTAGTAGGAGTATATAATGAAGGCCATGAACCATATTTTGGAATGGGACATGTAGTTGGGATCGAAAATGGAGGAAGGGGAGGTAATATGAAGGTCAAATTAGATGAAGGTGGAATAGAATATTGGGTAGGATATATTACAAAAGGATGGGATGTAGGTGGGAGTGATGAAGAAGAGGGAGGATAAGCTTATGAGGTAGGAGCTTGAGAAGGTGGAGTGGTGAACGTGTTCACACTAGGTTGGATGTAGGTAGTCGATTGTTGATATTTGTGTTGAATTGATTGTGTTAGAGGAGTTGGTTGTGATATGTCCTCAAATTATGGGAAACATAATTATTGGAAATATGGTGGTTGTGACTCTTGGGAAGAGTGTGGGTATGATGATGGAGGTGGATCTTGTTGTTGCTACAAGGAAGGTTTTTGTGATGGGGTTTGCAATGATTATACCTAAGTACCTAGTGTAGAAGAGAAGGGATCTAAAATAATCCCTATGGTAGGGGTGAATGATTCAACCTCGAAATGAGTGTGGTTTAACAAGAAGGAGTCATTCTCAAAAGTATATTGAGATAGGATATAGAATAAAGGGTGTGTGAAGGTAGAAGAAGTGGGTAGGATATCCTCATCAATGGTGAAGAAATGAGGAGGATGTTCTAGAGTTGTATATATAACATGATCAAAAAATGTAGGAAGTGGATTAGGTAAAGTTAAATGGGGAAGAAGTGGATTATCTTCACTATATGAAGTAGGAATCTAATCATAAGAAGAAATATGTGTGGAAGGTAGATACGAATCTATGGGTAGATCAACTATGAGTGTGTGGACTTCCCCTATAGAAGGAGAGTAAGAAGGATACTAATTGGAAGGGATGAATAATGTCTCCTCCTAGAGGCACACTATCTCATGCACTTGACTATATGTGATGATAGGCATGGTGTTGTGTGTAGTTAATGTAGGCTCAAAACTACACAAACACTAAAATATGGGATTCTAGGTGTGATCTACAAGGGGTTTTTGAGTAGCCCTATAAATTTTTACCAGTTTTTGAATCTCGAAGGAGGATTCACAGGTTAGGGGGTGAATTGGTACCTGATTCATAGGTTGAACTATGAATTGGACTCAAAATATAAATGTAGCAGAGACTAAGTAGTGACAGACTATGGATAGCCAAAAAATAGAGTGCTAAACCATGAAATATGCTGAAATAAATTTGTGATCATGCAAACAATGTGAAACTTGAATAAATTCTAAATGCAAAAATTAAAATGTTTGTGTGTTTTAGTGTTTTTTGATGTTAAAAATATGCTTCCTAGGAAATATCACAAGTAATGGGGTGATAACTCTAGAAATTTCAAGAGTTTCGTTAGCATGAAACCTCCTACAACACCTAAAGGTACACAAAATAGAACAGTGTCACAACAGTTTAATGGTGACTTGCATGGAAGGTGGAGTAAAATGATAGCCTATAGTAGAGGACTCAAGATGTGCTAATGAGTCCAATAACCTCTTACAAGAAGATGTGGTAATTTATAAGACTTGCTACTTACCCAGTTGAGCTTTTTATTCACTCTCGATAAAGCTTAGTCATTGAATATAGTTATCATGTTCACTAATTATGTAAGCCTTGTTAACGAAGGCATATAATCCTATCCCACTATAAAGGTCCCTTTTGGTGATTAATTCTTGAAAAACAATCTCAAAAGTGGGGAATTTTCTAGTTATGAAGTCTAGAAAACTCTTGTGGGACTACTAGGTGTCTAGGAGGGTGAGCTTGTGGATGGTAAAACTCCTACCTCACTAATATCAAGTGATGGATTAGGGATGAATTCCAATATAACCACTTGTGTATACCACATGAGTGTGTGGGTTTATGTTGTCTAAGGATGATATGAAAAAAAGAAAGCTAACTAGATGCCTTTTTGAAATGGAAATCTAGCCCTAGATGCATTTTTGGAAGCAAATCTAGATTAAGATGTGTTTTGAAATAAAAGCTAGTCCTATGTACCTTTTTGGAAAATAAACTAGGATCTATGCTATGAAGCATGTAAAAAAGCAATGTAAATCATGTGATAAGAGATATTTTGGAACCCTAAACTTGAAACATAAAATAAGTTTGAGATATATTATGCAAAAATAAATTGAAATTTTATGTTAGAATATGGGAAAAGAGATTGAAACCCTAATCTAATGATATGGAAAGAAATATGCAAATTACCCAAAGGATTTGTGAAAGATATGGGAAAATTCTAATCTAAATGATTTGAAATAAATATGAAGTCATAATCTAATGACAGGAAAGGGATCTGAAATTTGATTTTGTAAAAATCAATTTTAAATTGCTTTAATGAAACATGCAAAAAAGAGATTTGGAAATCCTAATCTTAAATGCATGAAAGAAATCTGAAATTGATTTTTGTGTGAAAAGGAATTTGAAATTGCTTTGATGAAAAATGCGAAAAGAGATTTGAAAATCCTAATATTAAATGCATGAAAGAAATATGAAATTGATTTTTGTGCAAAAATTATTTCAAAATTTCTTTCATGCAAGATGTGAAAAGAGATTTGGAAATCCTAATATTAAATGCATGAAATAAATCTGAAATTCATTTTTGTGCAAGAAGGATTTCAAAATTGCTTTGATGAAAGATACAAAAATATATTTGGAAATCCTAATCTTAAATGCATGAAAGAAATCTAAAATTGATTTTTGTGCAAAAGGGAAATTTGAAATTGCTTTGATGAAAGATGCAAAAAAGAGATTTGGAAATCCTAATCCTAAATGCATGAAATAAATATGAAATTTATTTTTGTGCAAAAAGGAATTTGAAATTCCTTTGATGAAAGATGCAAAAAAGAGATTTTGATATCCTAATACTAAATGCATGAAAGAAATCAGAAATTTAAAATACGTTTTGAAAGAAAATTTATAGGATAAAACAAAAGAGAAATGGAAAACCTATTTGACATGTGATTTGTAAAGGAAAATGAGAATATTCTTGAAATAAAGTAAAATAAAAGTTCTTTTCTACACGTAGGTTATTTTGAAGAAGAATTTGCAAAACCTATCTAATGTAAGAAAGATGACTTTGTAAATTGACGATTCACAAAAATAATGACATTAAATGGAGACCCATTCTAATGTTTTGAAAAAAAATAAATGTAGCTCTGATTCAAGTAAGTAAGGAGAAATATAAAACTAACTGAGCTAAATGATCTGAAAATGATAGATGCATTAAAAGGAATTTCATACATGACATGATGCATGATCTAATAAAATTTTTCCTTGCAAATGAATGATAGAAACATGGAGTTTTAAGGAAAATACCTGGTTCCTTTTACTCCATATGGACTATTTTGTGTCTCTGCTATGGACCTATACACTTTTGAGGGTTTTTGAAGTAATTATTATGAATTCATAGGGCAAGAGGTGAATTAGATCTGAATTCGCATGCTAGGGGGTGACTCATGTTTAGGATATGGAAACTCCTATTCTGATGACCTGTGTGGCTTGTCAGGGTTTTGAGGGTATCTGTTCTATATGGAAATGGTACCCTGTAATAGAAAAAAAACATAAAATTGTGATAGATTTGTAAAAATACTAGTCTAGCACAATTCTTTGTGGGGGTCCCACTAGGTATACTAGAATGAAGCAAGAGAAATATGCCATTTGATAAAACATAATACTTAAACACATATAATGCCTAGAATGTTGCTTTTTATTCATTCAAAATTTTCATGGGTTACAAAAGTGATTTTCCCAATATTTCTTTATGAATATCAAACACCCTCATGACTTCTTTCAAGTTAACTTAGTGAAGGTGGGATTATAGACCACCGGTAGTTTGCTAATTTTGTGATCTCCTACACCTATTTTTGAAGGCCTAAAAAATATGGTTATAGGTTTTGGGGGCATACCTTAGTCAAGCCCCTTGTTTATGAAAGACAAAAATACATGAAAGAAAATTGTG
The DNA here is from genome assembly GCA_028583015.1 of Wollemia nobilis. Lineage (NCBI taxonomy): Eukaryota > Viridiplantae > Streptophyta > Pinopsida > Araucariales > Araucariaceae > Wollemia > Wollemia nobilis. The sequence goes on along the minus strand of JAQPPZ010016614.1, from coordinate 3,790,622 downwards.
TTGAAACATGGTAAAAACTACATAAAACACTATAAAAGCATGAAATAAAGCATACCTACTAAATTTGCTGAGGTGGATCTGTTGCACGGTAAATTCACATGGTAGGGGGTGAATTGGAACCTAGATTCGATCAGGGGGTGAATTGGAATTTTGTTGACTGTGGGACCAAAAATTAGATCTGGATGGATGTGTAAATTTGTCATTTTCTATTTGTATGATGTAGAATTCTTAGATGTGATTCTAGACTAATTTTGACAGAGTTTTTGTATGGTAGCTGAAAGGGAGAGAGAGGTAGAATAAGGGGAGGGATCCCCTATTTATAGGAAATTCTAAGGTCAGGGGGGTGGTTAGGTAAACCAACCTTAGGGTCAGATCCTAATGAGGTTAAGTTAGGGTTTGGATAGGTGTCAAACCCACATGCCTTAGGGAAATATCTCTTCCTCACACATGTGTGAGGAAGAGTTAGGATTAACTAAGGTTAGTTATATCCTAGGTTAGGTTAGGGTTTAGTTAGGTCATTTGAAAATATCCTAACTAATCTCATGTTCTTAGGGCTAATTTGGCTTAGGACCCTAATTAAACTCACTTAAGTGAAAAAGTACATTTAAGTGAAAGTCAATGATGAATTAGATCACTAATCAACATAATTAGGATTTAGATAGGTATAATGTACCATGAGGGCTAATTAGGTTTAGGGGAGGGATTAAATTACCTTAGGAGGCTAATAGGTGGTCTCCTAGTGGACAAGAGGCATTTTGGAGGTATTTTACCTAGTTTTGTAGGTTTAGGAACCTATGGAAGACTACGATAGCCTACAGATGTCTACAATGGTCTACAATGGCCTATGATAATATATGTTTATCTATAAGTATGTATGTAGATGTATAAGAATCTAGAAGTGAGCGTGTGTGACTTTTAGGTGTCTATAAGAGGACATGAACACTCCATGAATAAATATGAAAGGACTACATTGTACTATACTACTAAACTATAACACACACTCTCTATATTCACTACCTCTCCTAAAACACTAACTATTAGGCCTTTGTATAAGAATATAGATTCTTTGGTCCTTACTCTACCTAGAACTTATGTATATGTGGACTACATGCACTTTTACAACTTGCACATGACACTTGTGCATTTATTATAATGCTTGAAGTAACTAACTTACTTCACTCTAAATTAAACTTCTATTATATTTATGTACAAGAGGTGGTATATTTACATAACCCAAATGATGTAATATACTCTAACACCCCCCTATATTACATTGTTTGGGTATTCAAGACTTTAGTCTTAATATGGATCTTTTATCTTTAGATGTTCTTTAGTTTTATCTGGTCCTTTGTATTATATTTAGTTCACTTTGCACCATATGCCTCCATGACCTTGTTCTTCCTCTTCTACTTCTTTGTATTACCTTTTGGATCTAGTTTTTGCACTTTCATAAGTGGTATTACTTTCACCTACTTCCTTGCATAAGTATTTTCTCTTTGTCTTTGTCCTATTCAGTGAGTAGAGCATGTAGATAATGTTCCATGGCATCAAATTTATCTTGTAAAGCTTCACTATGAATCACTTTTAAAGTAAGGTCTAAATCTACTTTAGATTTTATAAGTAGGTTCATGATTCCAATTTTTATGAAACTTTCTCTTTCCTTTATAATAGTGTTGTTCATATCATTGTTCACTATATTCATTGAGGTAGATATCATTCTTAATTTTGGCTCTTTTGATAGATCATTTGTACTAGACTACAAAATGACTCCCTAGTTTAGAGTATGTGAACCAATTTCATAAAAAAATTTATAGACTTAGGTTTTATAGAATCCTTATGTCTCCCTAGTGATTAGAATAAGCTATAGGCTTAATAAAGTTCTTAATAATTAATAGTTCACCTTTTGATTTAATTTTGTAATGTCATGTAAATTAACTTCTATTTCACCTTATCTCTCCTAATGAACTATACACTTAATTTGAAGTTCTCTATGGTTGGATTTTATTTGTCCCTTTAGTATGAGCATGAGACAAGTGCAAGTATATAATTCCAACTTCTTTATGTAAATTATGAACTTATTTTATAGCCCTTAACATTCAATAGTTTAATATTTTAAATTCCAATAATCTATTTTTGGTATAGTATTCCTTATAACTCCCTAATTTGGAATATTAGAAAATAATAATGTTTGCAATAATAGAGTTTTAATTTTCCAAGAAGAAATACTTATGTCTCCTACAATATTTAATTACAAATATTAAACTATTTAAGTATATAAATCTCCATTAAATTTTCTTTCAAATGTATGGTTGGTTTTGCTATTATTTCCAAAGAAAATAATAGAAGAGTTTCAACCTTATACTATACTCTTTATAACTCCTTAATGAGAGTAATTTGATTAAGGTAAAAATATTACCTTTATAATGCTCCAACTCCTAAATAATAAGTGTTGGATGTTGTATTATTACGTGTTGCTCTCCATATGGCTGAAGATTTATATGTCCTTCTTCATCAAGTACTGGAAACTCTGACTGGCAGTGTACTTTTATCCAATCACCTTTTTGAGACAGAAAACATGAAAAAGGTCAAGATGGTAAAGTTGCAAAATCACAAGAAAATATTTGAAGACCTAAATATGAAGTATGAGGAAGACATTGCTACCTACTTACTTCATGTGGATGAGGTTGTGAACTCCATGCAAGGACTTGGGTTTAAAGTTAAATAATAATATTTTTGTCAAAATATTTTAAGGTCACTTCCTAAGATGCATAGTGAAAAGGTTTCAAACATAGAGGAATTAAAATATATTGAAACTTTGAAAATGAATGAGTTACATGGAACTATCACAATTTTGAGATGATAATAGGAAATGATCCTATCCCCTAGAAAGAAGCAATCTTCAAAGTTATAAAGAAGATAAAATATAAGAAGTCATATTCAAGTAATGAGTTATCTAGTGATGAAAAAGTAAACTATGACAGAAGGAACAAGGACACAAGAAAGCATAAAGGTAAAAAAATAGTTAAGTGTTTCAATTGTGGTAAATATGGTCACTATGCATCTAACTATCTAGAAGCTGGAAATATCAGTTGTGAAGAGAAACAATATCATAAGAACAGAGAAGTAATAAAATACAAGTATCAAAAGAAAAACAAGGATGGATAAGGAAATCAAGGAAATAAGCTTTTTCAAAGGCATAATAAGAGTTTTTATGAATATAAGACAAGCAATATTTCAAGTGATAGTGATGGAAGATCCTCAAATAATGAAGAAGAAGAAATTCTATTTTTGAGTAGAAAAAGAAGATGTTAAGAAAAAGGTAAAAAGGGAACCAATAATTCTCAAGTATTTTAGGTGTGGTAACTTTGGTCATCTTGAAGATCATTGTACAAAGAATTGGTTCAGTTTTAGTGAAGTTGAATATGAAGATGCTCTTGAAGGTATAGAAGAAGAAAGTCTTATTTTGGCAATAGAAGAAGAACGAAGTGCTCTTATTGAAGATAAATCAGAAAAGAGTTAAGATGCTTTTAAAGACAAAGGAATAGAGGAAGAATCTGAAAATAAATAGGAAGGAGAAGTTGATGTTGAAGGTGAGCTTATTGTTTATCTTAAGGAATTAAGAAAGGTAAGAAAGCAGAACTCAAAACTCGAGATTCAATTTTAGGAATATGATGAAGAGAGAAAATCTTATATAAGATCTGATAGATTCAAGATCTAAGACAAGGATATTTAAAGAGAAGTTAGAGGCAAAAGCATTAGAATATGAAATATTAGAGAATGAAGTAGCTTCACTGAGGAAGGAAGTAAAATAGTCTAAATAAAAGCTACACATATTTGGAAGAAGCTCGAAGACCTTGGATAATATTATCAAGGTACAAAGATCTTCATCAAACAGGACATGAATTGGTTTTGAAAAGCAACATAGAGAACAAGGAGAGGAGTCAATCTCAAGATCAAAAGAATAATAAGCTTTAGAAGAAGAGAGTGAAAGAGAAAGTGAGACTTATAAGGATAAGTTGGAAAACAGAAAGTTCAACAAGGAAAGGAAAAATGCATAAATAAGGAATATATGGAACATGAAACATCAGAGGGAAGAAAGGACTAAGATACCAATGGGGTTAAGGCAAGATTTATTCAATGGACGTTGCTTCTCATGCCACAGGTTTTGACACAAGGCTATGCAGTGCAGGACACATGAAAAATTGGGATATGGTTTCACTAAAATAAATTTAGAAATGGGCATCTATTTTAAGGGTATTGTTACTCTTGTAATCAGTTTGGTCATAAGGTAGTTAATTGCAGGGTTCATGAAAGGAATGTATATGGATTCAACAGAAGGAACTTCAAGATATTTGAACCTTCAAGGAACCACAAAATTAAGTGTTATAAGTGTAGTAATGTTGGTCATATGACTAAGTGATGTAGAATAGAATTTCCAGAGACAAGCAGGAACAAGAATATTCAAAGGAATTAGAAGGATAAGTTGAGGAAGAAGGTGGACAAAGAAAATATCATTGTATGTTAGGATTAGAAATACTCCCACCCCAAAATTAACCACCTCAAAGAGAGGAGGTGGGGAGGGGGTTAAGCTAAGAGTCTTATATTTAGCCCCAAAGGTTGCCCTTTTCCATTTATTTCAAAGGGAAAGATATTTGAGTTAATATTTGAGTTGGGGAGAGCACTCAGTCAAGGGAGTGGAATTGGAAAAAGTAATGGTGAAGTAAAAATGGTTACCATCAATCACAAAGGGGGATATTGTTGGAAATTTTGAGTAATTATGTTGTCATTGATATCATAATTCAGTGCAAGGAATTGGCAAAAGTTTGGTTAAAATATTTATATTTTAAGCCTAAGAGATTTGGTTTAAAGCTTCACATGATTGGTCAAAATATTGAAAAAAATATCCTGAAGAAAGGAAATACCTAGGCTCAAATAAAATAATATTATAATATTTATTATTATAATATTAAAGATGTTCAAATAAAGCCTAAGGTTGGAAAAAGGAAAATACCTAGGCCCAAAGGAAATAATATTATAATATTTATTATTATAATATTAAGAGTTTAAGTTAAGCCTAAGGTTAATTAATTATAATATTCATATTATAATTAATAATATAGATTAATTTAATTAAACCCTAAGTTAGGGCTAGGCGTAAAGTATTTCATTTTAATATTTTACCATTGATGTCAAGCAAAAATAAGATATGGTATTTATACCATATGGTTTGGATGCAATAAAGCAAGTCTTCAAAAATATATTGTGCATGCGAATGGCTAAGAAATATTTTGAATAATTTTTTTCAGCAAGGCAAATGTATTAATTTTAAGGTTGAAGTACATGGCGAACGAATAAGTGTGGAGTGAGGGTGCACTCCCATAACAATACTCTCGGGTGGTCTAGTGGAAAGGCTTGGCACGTAGGTTGTTGGAAGGACAGAGACCCACGTTCGATTCCCGATGGCAGCGGAGGTTAAAGGCTTTTATAGTTTTGGTTTTGGTGCTAGTGAAGGAAAAAAGAAGTGGAAGGCACTTCTTTGGATTTTTGAGGGTGCGTAGCCCACATGGCTGGCAAGGTCATGGCTAAGGTGCTTGGTGGGTAGGCGAACGCATGTTCAAATCACATGGGATGATTTGTGGAGTCTAAGGCACACGAAAATTATTTTTTTCTTGTGGCTAAGGTATGAATAAATATTTTTTATTTTTTCTAAATGTTAATTAAAGTTTGGAGTTTATAAGAGTTTCCAAGGATTTTTTTGGCATAATTTGGAATTAATGTTGGATTGAGAGTTGGAGAGGATAAGGTGTATTCAAGGACTTTTGATTGTAATTTGAAATTTATTTTAAGGGTTGAAATTTGATTTAAATATTTTATTGAGTTAGATTTAAGAGGAGTTATAAGGATATTGCCATGATAATTATTTTTGTGAGTGAATGATTCATTTATTGAAGATTGATTTTTAATGAAGGAGTAATAAGGTGTATTTGTCATTTGTCATTTTATGTGTATTACTTGAATGCTGAAAAGTTTGTTGGGATAAATATTTCTATGGAAATTTTGAGATAGGTTGTTGCTATCTAACCTAGAAATTGGCAAAAGGTTTTGGTTGTGAGTAAAATAGGTTTTGAAGAAATATCTCCATAAAAAAAAAAGGTATGGGCACATCTTCCTTATGATTGAAATATTTTTGGATTGATTGTTATTAAATGCAAAGGTGGAGCAAAAAATATTGTTTGATAAGCATTGTTGGAAATGTTTGAGTGAGTTTTCATATGCATGATTGGTGAATGATTAAGAGAATATTTGAGTTAGAGATTGAGGATTGTTTGAGTTAGGGTTTGAGACTCACATTGTGCATTTTGGTTGGAAGTAGTGTGAAACACTTGATTAGGGTTTGTAAGCAAGTTGTGTTTCATTGAGTGAATGATTGAGTAAAGTTGATTGAGCATTGGTTTTGAGTGATATTGAAAGTGAATGTGCAAACATTAGAAATCATATTTGTGAAAGTGTCAGACTTAATGATTGAGTAGAACATATTGAGTCTTTGATATAATACATCATTCTCTATATGTTCCAGAGGTTAAATGAATTCTGAGTAGAATATGTCTAAACTGCTTCAAGTTAAAGGAATTAATTTGAAGATTAGACAAAGCAATTGATAGAATTATGTGCAATATTTGAGATTGGTTGAGCATATCTTGTGAGCTATTTTGAGCATGTGTTTGGATATATTTGAGTAAGATTTTGTGAAATCTTAAGGACATATTTGAGTTAAGTCTTAGTGAAGACTTGAGAGCAGATTTGAGGTAAGTCTTAGTGAAGAATTGAGAGCATATTTGAGGCAATTCTTAGTAGAGACTTGTGAGCAGATTTGAGGTAAGTCTTGGTGAAGACTTGAGAGTAGATTTGAGGTAAGTCTTAATGGAGACTTGAGATTAAATTTGAGGTAAGTATTAGTGGAGACTTGAGAGCATATTTGAGGTAAGTCTTGGTGAAGACTTGTGAGCAGAGTTAATTGATTGATTTTTTCAAGCTTTGTGTTAAGGCTTGGGGTAAATCTAAGAAGAGTTGATTTTTTATTGGATCAAGCTTTGTGTTAAAGATTGAGGATACATTAAGGATATATTTTGATCTAGTTTTGAGGAAATATTTGTGTCAAGACCAGAGATAGATTATGAGCAGATTTATGCTAGATTGAGGACAGTGTTTGGTGCAAATTTAAGACAAATTTGAGAGAAACATTTGGAGGTGATAGAGTAGAGGATAATAGTATCCAGTGGATAGAGTTCCATTAGCCATGGTAATGAGGATAAATGTCTTAGGAGTGAGGATAAAGGTATTATATGGAGAGATATCTACAAGCCAATGAAGTGGGGATAGTAGTATTATAGAAGGTCATGAAACAGAGAAGAGGAGAAAGAGTTCTCATGTGAATAGAGATCCAGAAAATAGAGCAAGGGGAAATAGTTCTCCTATGAAGTGTGATCTATGAAGCAGCTGGGAAGATAGATTTCTTCTATGGAGAGAGATCCATGAACTAGTTGAGGGGATAGAGTTATCCTAGTTCAAGTTCCATAAACCATAGAAAAGGATAAATATCTATCCTATGGATAGAGATCCACAAAGCAGAGCATTAGGGGATTGGTGTCTCCTTTGTATGGAGGTCCATAAACATTGTAATAGGGAAGTGATTTCCAAAAGATTTGTTGAGAAAGTTTTAGAAAAATATTTTCTTTGTGGAGTAGCCCACATTGGGTGAACTACGTTAAATTGGTGTCTCTATTGTGTGTGATGATTTGTGCATTACTTTAATTACTGTTGTTGATATTACCATTGATTATATTGGATAATATTATTGGGAAAAAAAAGTAAACGTTGATCTTATACTATTCACCCCCCCTTAGTATAAGCTTGTGTTAATCAATTATCTATGTGAATTCCATGCAATAAACATCCTTCCTTTGAGCCTTATTTAGCTATATGTAAAAAATATACCCTTTTTCAATGGGTTTGTTAATCCCTCAAGTAGTAATATATCCCCATCATCAAGACATTATATTTTTTTTTCAAAGCAATCAAATCTAGTGCTACATTTCCAAAGCCAATCCATGCCTATGCAAATTGCAAAGGATCCAAAGGGAGCTACATCAAGATTTAATTTGACGGTGAAGTTAAAATGATTTAACTTGGCCATAAAAATATGTCATTATATTATCTTGTTTACCTAGTTTTCATAGTAAACATTCTAAGTTCCAAATATATGGACAAATTATCTCTTTATTTGAGATAAAATATGAGACACAATGAAACTTTAATATCACTAATATCAAAAAATACAAAAATAGGAATTCAATACAATATATCTAATGTCTATAATGGTACATTTTAACCCTTGTTTTCTTGGTTATCAACTATTATATGGATTTGATAGGGGTGTTATGTAGGTTGGATAAGAGCTATAATACTTGATCCATTGCTTATTTGAGGATATTTATTTTGATAATGGTCCTCATCATAGATAGAGTATCAATCATTGGGTAACTTTCTTTCATTTTCTCTACCATTATGGTACTTTTATGGATTCTTATATTGACGTAAAGCTCATTTTATGTTTCGTTTCTAAAATAATTCTTGTTGAATCATGTTTTACTACCATTAAAGGGATTTTATTTTTTAAAAATATTTCTTGAAAGATAGAGCCAAGGTTATGCATAGCTGCTATTTATCGCTAGATTAGATAAAATTAGGATTTTTTAAATTTGGAATTTGCTAATATTTGGGACCCTTGACCAGGGCCCATTAGCCAAAAATTTTTGGGTGTAAAGTTTTTTTTGGGTCGATTCACCCCAATTTTATAATAATTTGAACATTTTAAGTTTAGATTTCCAACATTACCCCTAATAATAGTGAACCTTCTACATGCGTTTGGACACTATTTGCCTACATTTCAAAACTAACTCACCAAATTTTTATAAATAAAAATTGGGGTTGATCCCTTACGCATAACCCTGGATAGAAAAAGTTAATCTTGAACTAGTTTTTTATTCTCCTTGTCATATGTAGAAATTTATTTTACATTTTTGTTCTCGTTTACTAGCCTTATCAAATACTTTCTCATGATTAATGGGCTATATATTCAAAATTACATTTCCCTAGCTTGGGTTTTAAAAATCCATCATTTTTTATCAAAATAATAGTAAACACCACTATTTGAAGAAATTTGTGAATGAGTTTGAATTAATACTTTTATATTTTAAACATTTATATGTATTTATGGTGTTCCATAAATATGCTACCTCACTCATTAACTAGTATGCTACCTATATAACCTTGGATTATTTTACAAAATATTGCAATTTAAAATATTTGCTCAACTTGATGAACTAGTCTTTAGCTCCATATCTGATGGTTTGGTTTTACCTTCATACTTTAGATGAAATATATTATTCAATTTTTATATAATTTTATCTCAAATAATATATTTTAGGGAATTTAGTATTTATCATATCCATCTTCTACGCTTCTAGATTTTTACCGTTCGTCATGTTAGTTCATTCCTTCAAAGATTTCACATCATTAAAATGAGAGTTTCCTTAATTTTATTGACCACCATAACCATGTGAAGGCACAAAATGCACCCACACTTGAGACTATTGGGGTGTTTTTGAATCCTAATAAACTATATTTGATGAGTAAATTTGAACACACACACCTAGGGTTTTTGAAATCCTATCCTTATTATTGAATGCAAAATGAATGTAATGCAAGTAAATACAAGTAATGCACAATGCAATCTCTAGACTAATTGATTTTATTCTTAATGTTTGTATAAAATAAAGGTGCTATTTTATTTTGAAATGAGAGATTACGAAGTATGAATACAAACAATTAAACTAACCAAGGATAAATTAAGAAAATGAATGGACAACTATCATCAAACGAAAGTATCTTCAAAATATGGAATTTCTAAGTGACTCAATTCCAATTAGAGGTTCTGCTTTTTGGAAAGCAATTCTAATTTGTAATAAAATCATCAAAAAAGGTTTAATATGGGTTTTAGGCAATGGTGAGAGGATAAATTGCTAAAATGATAGGTGGGATAAGGATGAACCACTGATGCAATATCCTAAGTTAGCCCGAATTAGAGATATCACAGAAGAACTCATTGGTAGAAAATTCTTTGATTATATGGTTGAGGAAAGAGGTAGAATGAAGTGGAAACAAATAAGGATTCAGGGATTTCAAGCGTAATCAAATGATATTTGTAATATTCTCGGGAAACAACTTATCCCCATGATACCCAAGGAAGATCAAGTGATCTGGGATCCTACGGAAAATGGGTAGTTCACTGTTAAATCATCTTACAAGATTCTGCTTGATGACGAGGATTTTGTACTCCAAAAGGACTTAGTTTGGATAAAAAATTTAATTCCAAAAATTGTAGTCTTTTCATGGTTGGTTATCCAAAGAATAATTCTAACCATTGATAATATGATGTGTAAAGGTATTTGTATCACTAATCGTTGTTATCTGTGTAGGGCTAATTGGGAGACCATTTATCACATTTTCCTTGAGTGCCATTTTTCCTTGACTGTCCTAAGTGGGGTTTTTTTAGGCCTTCAATATTTCTTGGGTTAAACCAGACATCGTACTTTATTTTTTTGTCTAGTGGCCTTAACCCATTTTAATACAAAGACTTAGATACATGTGGAAAATTTGTCTCAATCACTATCTTTGGTAGGTGTGGCTAGAAAGGAACCATAGAGTCTTTAATGAGTCTATCCATGATCATAAAACTATCATTGCCAGGATCCTATCCTTTGCCAATGAGAATGTGAACCTTATCCCTTTTGATAGTCATAAACCTCATTTGCAAGAGACCACGATTGCTCAATATTTAAGCTTAAACTTGTTATATGAGTTTGTGCCTAGGGTAGTCAACCCCAGAGCCAATGTTAAGTGGTCTCCACCTCCTACAGGTTGGTTTAAGCTTAATTTTTATGGAGCGGCTAAGAACAATCCTGGAAGAGTAGGCACTGGCGATATTGTATGAGATCATAATGGGAATATGATGCTTGCATTTTTTGAATATTTGGGAACAAGGACAAACAACAAAGCTAAAAATAGAGCTATGTGGAGAGGCCTTCAAATGAATCAAGACTTAGAAGGCAATTTGATCGTAGAAGGAGACTCTATGCATGTTATAAATCTCCTCAATAATTGGAAAACACCTCCTTGGAGGATTAAAACAATTTTTGAAGAGGCTAGGATCCTTTTACAGGGAAGACAGGATAGAAAAGCCCAACATGTCTTTCGGGAAGCTAACAAAGTTGTTGATAAGATGGCCAATTTGGGTGTCGATGGTGACAAACTTTTCAAATGGGAACATGGTGTCCCGAGTGAAGTAGAGGAGCTTATTCAAAAAGAATGCCAAGAATGATAGTCAAATTTACCAATAGGGAAGGCACTATAAGTTCAAAGGCTATGAGTATTCCCGTATATTTTTTGAAATGGACTCACAATAAAAATTATCCGAGCTATCAGTCTTGGTGGATGCTACTTGGAAATACCACAAAGACTAATGGGGATAGTCACATGTCAGATAACATGGTTCCTAGTCGTCTTAGTAATTTTAGGTTGTTTGATAATCACAGGATAGGAAAGAAACGACAATATAAGACTTAGAACTAGAGCCACATGGACCACCAGATAGCCACCACCATAAATCTAGCCAACAGGTTCACTACTCTAAGGTTGATTGGCCAAGACGAGATATGGTCCCAAAGCATGTCATATATGAAAGAAAGTAATTACCAAATAATTATTAAGAGTAACTATCAATACAAAGCTTGTGGGAGTTTTTTTAGTACTCTGTTATGTGTGTCTGCAACTTTTTGTTTCTCCACTATTTCAAGGAAGGCATCTATGTTTGTTTCTTTTATTGTAATTATGATGCAGGTGTGTTTTCTCGGGGTATATCCAAAATGTTGTATGGGAAGTTTCTTTTTGATAACAGGCTATGTGCCTTACTAGATGTAATGGATTTTGCGGCATGTAGATTTTACATATATAGGATCCTTAGTAAGGACATGTTCATCAACAACCTTGGGCTGATTTTTGTAAAAGGTTTTTGGTCAAACTGTAAAACCCATTATTAATGCTATAGTATCTTATATACCAAAAAATTAAACTAACCAAGGATGTATGTACATATGAGTTCAATGCAAGCTCTAGATGAACATCATAATTTGGTACATAAATGCATCCTCTAAATTAGAGTACTACGTCAAATTATAGTCAATATTCATTAATCTAGTGGTCTTCTATATTAGTTAACATGGAAACTTTAACTATTTAATAATTTTTATCCCATTCCAACTATTTTAGGACTTGTTCCTTGAAGGATATTTCATTGATGGTAACAACTACAATGTACCTTCTATGATTTAATACATCTACTATGCTATTCTCATTTCCATTTATATAAGTAATGTCAAAATATGTTTCATAAATATATTCTAAATATCTTGTTACATAGAATTTAAATTATGACATGTAAATATGTATATTAGACCTTGGTAACCAATTTTAATCTTAAATAACTTTTAAATTAATCAATATATCTAAATTTGTATTGCATACAATATTAATTGATTTGGAATTTAAAATGGGTTGGAGCCCTCTTCCTCGGCCACCCCCCCAAACCTAATCCTAGAGCAAGAATTAAGTGGGCCCATCTGACTCCCAATTACCTGAAACTCAACTTTGATGCGGCTTCAAAGGGTAACCCCGTCAAGGTTGGAGCAGGTGGCGTTGTGCAAAACAATAATGGCGACATTCTCATGGCATTTTCTGAACCCCTTGATTCCCAATATTCATAATTCATGGAGGCTTGTGCAACTTATATGGGGGTGAAATTGTTAGTGGATGTTGGCTATCAGAATGTGGAAATCAAAGATGACTCATTGAACATAATCAAGATGCTCAAAGGGGAGTGTACACCTAGCTAGAACATTCTTAATATTATTTCTAAATCTAGGAGATTGTTGTACGATTTTTAACAAGTGAACATTCACCATGTGTTTCATGAGGGGAATGCACTGGTCGATATGCTGGCCAACCATGGTGTCCACTATGTTGTTTTTTTGATGTGGAAAAATGATGTCTCGAATGACGTAGTATCCCTTGCTAGGAAAGAGGCTCATGATGCTTTGTTTTTCTAAGGAGTCATACATCCCTTTGGCTCTCGTTGGAAGGGGTGTTCGGTCTCACTTTGCCCTTTGACCGAAGTTTGTTAGAGTTTGTTTTAGCTTCAAATCATTGTGATTTTCTAAGTTCTCTCTAGATTCATTATTGTTATTAGGAATTTAACTCTGTCGATTATTCCTAATAGGTATAATATTTTTGATATTGTTATTATGGTTGAGAGTTTGGTTGTATATATAAGGTTGTGGGAACCCTTTCAAAACCCTCTCTTTAATTTAATACCAGAAATAAATATTACATCCAATTATAGATCATAGGGAGTAGAATTTTGCTTACGAGGTTTAAATTTATGTAATTTATAGGTTATTACCTACCCATCATGCATTAGTACTCTATTTAATACTTACCCTAATGCATTAGGGGTGACTATAAAATTATAATTTTACTTTGGTATATTTAAAACTAGAATTATTATTTTTTGTTGAAAGAGCTAAAGGGGATGCTGAAATCACTTAGTCTATTAAATATTTTACACTTTTAGCGTAGTGATGTAATTGGATTGGATAACTTAGATAATAACTTTTCAAATATTTTGTAATATCATATCAACCTCATAAAATTATGTAGTTGATGAATAGTTATCACTCTTGGCCATTCTAAAATGCATTTTTATCTTTATCAAATTTATTGTATACCTTTAGTAAATATAATGTCCTAGAAAATTATTTTTATTTGTAGAAAAATACATGCAGATATCTTTTCCATAAATTTAGTGCTCCCTTAGCCTATTTATCATCATCTTGATATGCTCAAAATATTTACTCTCATTAAGTGTATAAATCAAAACATTAACTAGAATTATGATGATAAACTTATCCATATAGTCATAGAAAGCACTATTTATTATATTTGTAATGGTTATAATTGGATTAATTAATCGAAAAGTACTGTTATAAATTCATAGTGCCAATAATTGGTCCTAAAGGTAGTTTTAGTTATCTCTTCTTCCTTCGTAGTTGATAATATCCAATCCTGTAAAATATTTTTAATAAGGTAGTTTCTTCCCTTATTTATTCAAACAAATTATTAATTTTATGGATAGGGTACATGCTATTGACTGTAGCCTTATTTAGAACTTTGTAATCAACATGGATTCATAGAGTCCAATCCTTATTTACTCATAAAAGGAATAGTTGCATACCATGGTGATAAACTTAATCTTATTATTTTTCTAAATAATAGTTCATTTGGATAAATTTTCAACTCAAATAACTATATTGTGGTCATTCTATATGAAGCCTTTGGCTATGATTATACTCATAGAAATATATCTATAGACAATATAAATTTTTTTTAGTTCATTTAGAAGGAATTCTTGGCAACTCCTTGGGAAATACATGCCTAAATTAATTAAGAAAATATCTCAAAGGTAGGATTTTCCTTCTCTTTAAATTTATCTATTTGAATTGCATATAATAAACATCCTTCCTTTCAGCCTTCTTTAGCTATATGTAAAAAATATACCCTTTGTCAATGGGTTTTTTAATCCCTTAAGTAGTACTATATACCCCATCATCAAGACATTATTTTGTATTTTTAAAGCAATCAACTCTAGTGCTACATTGCCAAAGCCAATATATGACTATGAAAACTAAAAAGGATCCAAAGGGAGATACATCAAGATTGAATTTTATGGTGAAGTTAAATGATTTAAATTGGCCAGAAAATATAGTATTATATTATTTTTTTGTCTAGTTTTCGTATTAAACATTCTAAGTTCTAAATAAATGGATAAATTATCTTTATTTGAGATAAAACATGAGATGAAATAAAAATTTAATATCACTAAACAAAAATAGGAATTCAAAACAATATACCCAATGTCTAGAATGGTAGCTTTTGGCCCTTGATTTCTTGGTTATCAAATATTATATGGAGATGTCTATAATGGTACATTTTGGCCCTTGAATTCTTGGTTATCAACTATTATATGTATTTTATTGGGGTGTTATGGAGGTTGGATAAGATATATAACACTCGATCCATTACGTATTTGAGAATATTTGTTTTGATAATGGTCGTCATCATAGGTAAAACATCAATCCTTAGGCACATTTCCATTATTTTCTCTACCATTATGGTATTTCTATGGATACTTATACTGACCCTAATGCTCATTTAAGTTCTAGTTCTAAAATAATTCTTGTTGAATCATATTTTATTACCATTAAAATGCTTTCCTTTTTCAGAAATATTTCTTGAAAGATAGAGCAAGTTAATGTTGAACTAGCTTTTGATTCTTCTTGTCATATGTAAAAATTGATTATACATTTTTGTTGTTGTTTAATAGTATTTTAAAAGACCTACTCCATGATTAAATGGTTATATATTCAAAATTATATTTTCCTAACCTAGGTTTTAAAAATCATTCATTTTTTTATCAAAATAATTAGGATAACATCACTATTTAATGAAAGCACGAGATTCCAAAAACAAAAATGGAAAACTCCAAACACGATGCAAGAACAAAACTAAATTTGATGCTACAAATTAGAAATGCGTAAAAATGGAGGAAGCGAATTGTAACCAAATTTGAAATACATCAATAAAAGAAGAGGGTTGTTTCATTCCATTAATGCCTCCTGCCTTCCATGTGCGTGTAGGTGGGCAGATTGGACGTTCGAGGACTATCACAAGGGCAGTCATGGAAGCCCAAGTCAAGGAGGACTTTCCTCCCTCATGAGAAGGCATGACTGCAACATGGCGCTTATGCATGCCCCTCCAAAGAGACCCCCTGGGTCTATAAAATGGTGAAATTTCTCACCCAAAGAGGACAGGTTGGAAGCATTTTCAAGCAACGAAGTGCTGCCAAATTGATATCACGCTTTACCCTTTTGATTCACCTCTTACACATCCTTGATCTCTTTCGCAAGGGAGGTCATTGGGTGGTTATTGTAAGTGTGAATCCGGATCTAAAACCCGAAACTTGACCACATTATCTCACCCATTCGCCAACAACCCATTACAAGATATTTTGGGCCCATCCCAAGTGGATTGGTGTCGAAATTAGGTTCTAACGGTGGGCGGCCCACCCGGGCGCCTCGCACTCCTGCGAGCCTAATCGTCCCTTTTAGGAACGATCGAGAATGTGTAGCATATCTTCATTTCTATCATTTTCATTCCTTGCATTTGTTCTCTATGCTGTTAGGTAGTTTACAATTTTGATTTCAGTTCATTTTGATTTATTATCATTATGCCATCACGTTTTCGCTCCCACTAACTTGCAGATGAGCATTATCAAATTTCTATTGATGGAGGTCAAATTGGGAAAATCTGACCATCTGGGTCTTCCCAAAATTCCCCTAATTAGCTAGTCCCCAAGTTTGTAGGTCTTTTGGAGTTCTCGAGATGTGAAATTTTGGCAGTATCACTTTGGTGCTTTGTTGCAGGTGAATTCGTCCTACCCCGGGATGAATTACAGTCTAATTCATCCTACCCCAGGATGAATTATAGTCGAATCCATCCCGCCCAGGAGTGAATTCAAATCGGTGAAGAATTTCCTGACCATTTCACTTGCAGTGACCTTCTGGTGATGTTCCCTTGTTTCTGTGAAATTTGCAGACTGTTTTGATTCAGTTCACTTATCTTTTTATTCAGTTTCATGCATGCATCCTTCATTGTTTTTTAGAGAATAAACATTTCATATTTTGCAACAGGTTCTACTAATGATTTTTGTTGTTTCTTTGAATGCAGGAGGAGCAGCAAGGATCAAAGATTCATTCACACCAGCGACGACAACACTTTGGCCTACCCATTTTGCATGTGGGCACGTGAAAGAGAGATGACTTTCCATTGATGTGACCAAGAGACAAGTTTGATGCTCCTCTCCCCTAAAAAGAGAGGAAGCAAATTGTAACAAAATTTGAAATACATCAATAAAAGAAGAGGGTTGTTTCGTTCCATTTGGGTTCCAATTTGTCTATGCTTTCTCCATTTTACGCATTTCTAATTTGTAGCATCAAGTTTAGTTTCGTTCTTGCATCGTGTTTGGAGTTTTCCCTTTTTATTTTTGAAATCTCGTGCTTTTAGTGCAATATCCATTTTAGAAATCCTTGGAGCATTTTGGGATTGACTGAAAGCATGAGATTTTGGAAACAAAAAGGGAAAACTCCAAACACGATGCAAGAACAAAACTAAACTTGATGCTACAAATTAGAAATGTGTAAAATGGAGAAAGCATAGACAAATTGGAACCCAAATGGAATGAAACAACCCTATTCTTTTATTTATGTATTTCAAATTTGGTTACAATTCACTTCCTCCCTTTTTAGGGGAGAGGAGCATCAAACTTGTCTCTTGGTCACATCAATGGAAAGTCATCTCTCTTCCACATGCCCACATGCAAAATGGGCGGGCCAAAGTGTTGCCTCCACTGGTGTGAATGAATCTTTGATCCTTGCTGCTCCTCCTACATTCAAAGAAACAAAAAAAATCATTAGTAGAACCTGTTGCAAAAGATGAAACGTTTATTCTCTAAAAAACAATGAAGGATGCATGCATGAAACTGAATAAAAAGATAAGTGAACTGAATCAAAACAGTCTGTAAATTTCACAGAAACAAGGGAACATCACCATAAGGTCACTGCAAGTGAAACAGCCAAGAAATTCTTCATCGATTCGAATTATCTCCTGGGTGAGATGGATTCAACTGTAATTCATCCCGGGGTAGGACGAATTAGACTGTAATTCGTCCTGGGGTAGGACGAATTCACCTGCAACAAAGCGCCAAAGTGATACTACCAAAATGTCACATCTCGGGAACTCCAAAATACCTACAAACTTGGGGATTAGCTAATTGGGGGCATTTTGGGAAGACCCAGATGGTCAAATTTTCCCAATTTGACCTCCATCAATAGGAATTTGATAATTCTCATCTGCAAGTTAGTGGGAGTGAAAATGCGATAGCATAATGATAATAAATCAAAATGAAATGAAATCAAAATTGTAAACTACCTAACAACATAGAAAACAAATGCAAGGAATGAAAATGATAGAAATGAAGATATGCTACACATTCCCGATCGTTCCTAAAAGGGACGATTAGGCTCACAAGAGTGCGGGGCACCCGGGCGGGCCGCCCACCATTAGAACCTGATTTCAGCACCAATCCACTTGGGATGGGCCCAAAATCTCTTGTAATGGGTTGTCGGCGAATGGGTGAGATAATGTGGTCAAGTGTTGGGTTTTGGATCCGGATTCACACTTCCAATAACCACCCAATGACCTCCCTTGCAAAAGAGATCAAGGATGTGGAAGAGGTGAATCAAAAGGGTAAAGCGTGATATCAATTTGGTAGCACTTCGTTGCTTGAAAATGCTTCCAACCTGTCCTATTTGGGTGAGAAAGTTCACCATTTTATAGACCCAGGGGGTCTATTTAGAGGGGCATGCATAAGCGCCATGTGGCAGTCATGCCTTCTCATGAGGGAGGAAAGTCCTCCTTGACTTGGGCTTCCATGACTGCCCTTGTGACAGTCCTCTAACGTCCAATCTACCCACCTACATGTGCATGCAAGGCAGGAGGCATTAATGGATTGTCCTCGGCTGCCACTTGTCAAGATTTTTCTTTTTGCCCGTTAAACCTGGAATTCGTCCTACCCCGGGAGCGAATTCAGAATTCGTCCCTGGGTGGGGCGGATCCCATTTTGAATTCGTCCTAGGGTGGGACGAATACTGAACAAAGTGCCTAAATGTGCCAAATTGCCTTTTGACCTTCCAAAATTGCTGCAAAAGTGGTTAGGACCACTGTTTAACCTCTGAGGGCTGCCATGGTGGCTGTGTGTGTCAAAGCAATCAGTGTTTGCAGTCATATAATCGGATTGGTGTTGTTTTGGTGTCTAAAGATGCCCCTTTTTGGGATGCACTGTGCATGGCGTAGTGTTGAGCAAAAATAGATAACCAAAGCACTAATGATTAGGGTTTCTTGGTAACCTAACCAAATTTTGATGCCCCAAGTATGGAAGGGGCATGCATTCTTGAATCCTTGCTTTTGACGAGCTAAGGAATTTGATTTCAAGTATTAACCTATTTTAGTGAGGTGTGACTTGAGCTTGGTCATTGATCAGTCATGAATAGGCAAAGGGCCCAACCTTTTGTCCACAGGGGAACCTTGTGTCCATGCTTCAGGAATGACAAGTGTTTGATCAGTTTGTGATTATTGCTTGTTTACTGCCCCAAGCAGGAGTGTGATTGTCTTTGTCAATGATTCTTTGAATGCATGCCATTGCCCTGATTGGGTGTGTGTTTGTTGATTGGTGACTAAGTGTGACTACCCCCTCAAGCGACCAATCGATGAGGGAATGACTGCCATGAGAAAAGTGACGAGTCGCTTGACCCAAGATGACTTAGGTGAGGGTGTCTTCAGATGTTTTCCGTTGAATGCTTAAGCAGTTTCCCAACATTTGGACCTATTTTTGGTGGGTGTTAACCCTTCTGGCGACACCGTTTGGGGGTGAAATTCTCGAAGATCCATCTTCCCGTGGAGCGTTCCGGCTATGGTAGCCTTCTTCAAGAGTAGGATAGTGAGTATTTATAACCCCGACATCTATTTTGGATGCCAAGAATGTCAAGCGCGAAGGTGCCTTCATTCGGCAATGTTATTAGTTATTTTTGGTTGGGTTTTGATATTTTTGGCGACGCCGTTTGGGGATGAAATTCTTGAAAATCCGTCTTCTCGTGGAGCAGTCCGGCTATGGTAGGCTTCTTAGGGAATAGGATAGTGAGGATTTGTGACCCCGACATCTATTTTGCATGCCCGGAATGTCAAGTGCAAAAGCACTCTCATTGGACAGGTTTTTTTGCTGCTTTTGGTGCATTTTTGTTCAATTTTTGTTGTTTTTTGAGTATTTTTGATGATATATACAGATGACTTTATTTTGTTTATGCGCATGTGATGATTTGATTTTATGCATGATGGTTGATGACTATGGATGTATGCATGTTAAGTTATAGTGATGAATGCATATGTTGTTGATGAATGCAGATGTTTCTAGTTTATATGATATGCAAATGGAATGGATGGATTAAATTTGTGATGTTTGGTAGTCGCACCATAGACTGTGCAGAACTTTATGGCTTTTTGTCCTAGGCAATTTCTATGGTGAATAGCTTTGTAGGCAGACATGTCTTTTCTTGTATGTTATTTTTGTATTTTCTGATGGTGAAGTAAAGCTGAAAAGATATTACAGTTGGTTTAGAATGTAGTTAGGTTTTCTGAGATTCAGATGAACTAGCCAAGGCTGTACTTTTATTTGACAAGAATTTGAACAAGGTATGAATCAAACTTGTCTTTGACCAAGTTATTTCACATCCTTGTGTGTGCAATTGAGTTCGTTGATGTGGCATTTGTTAGGATACCACCAGTGCCAGATAGGCTATCAACCAAACCTGTACTGAGGATCACCTAATTATCTTCACTAACTCCTTTGTTGTATTTAGTCATATTAATCTATGGTGCAATATAGGATACCATAAGCTAGCTCATCCACATGCAAACATTGATCTGCACACAAGTTAATGTGGCAGATATATCATCATGCGGGAGGTTTGCCACGAGTGACCGATAGGCTATCAACCAAACCGATACTGAGGTTTATCTCATGACCTTCTAAATGCTGAGAGTTCCAGGGATTCAAGTTCAACTCCCTTCTTTTCTTCAATTGTATTGGGATACTTGCTCTTTATAATGATGAAAATCACTGTTTATTTTTGTTTTTTCGTTCTTTTAAGCAAGGGATTTTGAATTTTGGAGTGATGAGAATCACTGTTGCTTGTGCTTTGTGATGTATGCACTTTGGGAGATTTGATGTCAATCTTTGGAGTATTGACGTTTGTAAATTTTTGATGTTTTGCAACCTTTTGAGAACTTTGGATTCTTGGGGAATTGGGTATGGAAGATTCTTGTCCTTTTGCCAACTCTCAGCATTCTTGGGGTCATTCGCACAGGGGGATGACCGAGGTAACCTTTTTCATTGTATGGTATCCTATACTGCTTTATAGGTTTCATATTTCATTGACACAACTTGGGAATTGTTTTTATGTGCTTTTGAACTTGTGATGGGATGCTACATAACATGGTGTATTTCAAGTAAAACTCTACCGTTGTAACATCCGTTTGACTTTGTACAATTCTTGGCTAGAGATCTAAAGATAGCTGAATGACGAAAACTCTAGATACATTAGATGACAACTAATTTATGATATGGCGAAATGGTGATTGTCGTTTATTTTTGCTATATTATTTTCAAAATGGAAAATGTGAAAGGTGGTGGATTTGCCAAGTAATGACAGTCTATGGTGCTTTTGCATTGTGTGATCAACAATATGTAATGTATGGATGTGATGCTTAATGCAACTATTATTTTTGTGTTTTTGATCTTGAAGTATGCATGAGAATGAGATGCAGATTTTTTTGTGATTTTTGATTATTTGATTGTTTTTGAATTTTCTTGATGGTGACCAAGGGATTTCGAGAATCCTTGAGCTTTTTGGTTTGACCAAAGGGATTGCGGGCACCTTTGGGGTGACCAAGCGATTGCAATAATCCTTGGAGATTTTGGGGTGACCAAGTGATTACGATAATCCTTGGAGCTTTTGAGGTTTTGACCAAGCGATTGCAATAATCCTTGGAGCTTTTGGGTTTTGACCAAGCGATTGTGATAATCCTTGGAGCATTTTGGCTTGGACTATGGCTCTTCAGGGGATAGAGGTACCCCTAGCTTGATGGTCTTTGTGCTCCAAATTTGGCTCTGGAGGTATTGGCACGAATGGATCGACCCTATGAACGGATAAGAGGACAGGGTATACCCTCGCTATTGATATTGCTATGGGGTATCTGGGCGAAAGTTGATCTATGTGTGCCCAAAGTAGTGGATTCAAAAGTTGGTTCTACTATGCTGGGTTAACGCGCCACTCATGCCATGGCCTTATTTTTAGCTGTTGAAGTGTGTCATCAATATCCATGGGTGTTGATGCTGTCGCATGTGATTGCTATGGGCCATCTTTATTTTATCCTCACCTTCGGCCAGTGAGTCCAGCTCATCAAAATTTGGTGATTCTGAATCATGGAAGACTACATCATTAGGTAGCCCTACGGTCAGAGGTTGATCCTCTTCGAAAGGAGCCTCATGTAAGTTGGGCCTTGGGAGCTCCAAAATCTTGGTCTTTATCGACTCTAAGTGCTCTAGCGCTTTGCATGTATCGGGGGATTTGAGATCCTCCTCTTTGGTTGGTTCTTGTTGAGGAACTTGGGGCCTACGGAGGGGTGGCCAGATAGCACCCCCATGCCTTGGTATGGCATTTCATCCCACTCTTCTTCTCGCTCTGATTCATCAGAGGCTTCTTGATGAATTTCTAAGGGTGGCCCATAAACTTGAGTAGGTTCCTGAGGAAGGCGCCCGTCATTGGTTATAGGAGTAGCCTCCCGCTCATGTTTAGGAGGTGTAGGGGGTGGTGCTTGATAAGGTCATGGAGACTTGTCTCACACCCAGGGGTTGTGCCTCTCATAATGTTTTGTCTTATGCGTGTGAGGGGTTGGAGTCCTCTCCTGCATAGTGTGTTGGAACAACTCATCCTTCTAGCGGTGAAGGCACTCTTTGTTAATATGGTATAGTTCCTCTAACTATAGTCACTCTAGCTCAAGTTGCATGAGTTGCGCCCGACGGGCGACATGTTTGGCAAATTCTAAGATAGTTGGTCCCATTGTCTCATGTCTAGAAGGGCTAGATGCCTCTCCTACATATCTATCTCGATCATGGTGATTCGAGATCTCTATAAGCCACCTCCCACCGTGATTGCCATTGAAAGCACGAGATTCCAGAAACAAAAAGGGGAAACTCCAAACACGATGCAAGAATGAAACTAAACTTGATGCTACAAATTAGAAATGGATAAAATGGAGAAAGCATAGACAAATTGGAACCAAAATGGAACGAAATAACCCTCTTCTTTTATTGATGTATTTCAAATTCGGTTACAATTTGCTTCCTCCCTTTTTAGGGGAGAGGAGCATCAAACTTGTCTCTTGGTCACATCAATGGAAAGTCATCTCTCTTCCGCGTGCCCACATGAAAAATGGGTGGGCCAAAGTGTTGCCGCCATTGGTGTGAATGAATACTTGATCCTTGCTACTCCTCATACATTCAAAGAAACAACAAAATTTTTAGTAGCACCTGTTGCAAAGATGAAACGTTTGTTCTCTAAAAACAATGGAAGATGCATGCAAAAGATTGATTACAGCGATAAATAAACCGATTCTAAACAACCTACAAATTTGATAGGAACCAGGGAAAATTACCAGAAGGCCACTACCATCAAAATAGTTTGACAATTCATCGTCGATTCGAATTCACTCTTGGGTGGGACGAATTCGACTGTAATTCATCTCAGGGTAGGACGAATTCGCCTGCGACAAAATGCCAAAGTGATACTGCTCAAATGTCGCATCTCGGGAGCTCCAAATGACCTAAAAACTTAGGGGTTAGCTAATTGGGGGCATTTTGGGAAGACCCAGATGGTCAGATTTCCCCAATTTGACCTCCATCAATGGGAATTTGACGTTGCTACCTGCAAGTTAGTGAGGACAACAAAAGCGACAAAACATGATAAGATTTGATCAAAGCATTATGAAATTGAAATTACAAGCTATTTAAATAGCATAAGATGGAATGAAAAATAAAAAAATGATAAAAGAACAATCTGCCATGAATTCCCAATTGTTCTTAAAAAAGAAGATTAGGCTCATAGGAGTGCAGGGTGCCCGGGCGGGCCACCCACCGTTGGAACCTGATTTCAACACCAATCCACTTGGGATGGGTCCAAAATCTCCTGTACTGTGTTGTCAGTGAATGGGTGAGATAATGTGGTCAAGTTTCAGGTTTTGGATCCGGATTCACACTTCCAATAACCACCCAATGACCTCCCTTGCAAAAGAGATCAAGGATGTGGAAGAGGTGAATCAAAAGGGTAAAGCATGATATCAATTTGGCAGCACTTCGTTTCTTGAAAATGATTCCAACCTTTTCCCATTTTGGGTGAGAAAGTTCACCATTTTATAGACCTAGGTGGTCTCTTTGGAGGGGCATGCATAAGCGCCATGTGGCAATCATGCCTTCCCATGAGGGAGGAAAGTCCTCCTTGACTTGAGCCTCCATGACTTCCCTTGTGACAGTCCTCTAACGTCCAGTCTGCCCACCTACATGTGCATGCAAGGTAGGATACATTAATGGACTGTCCTCGGCTACCACTTGTCAAGATTTTTCTTTTTGCTCGTTAAACCTGGAATTCGTCCTACCTCAGAGTGAATTCATAATTTGTCCCTGGGTGGGGTGGATCCCATTTTGAATTCATCCCAGGGTGGGACGGATTTGGATCAGAGTTCCTAAATGTGCCAAATTGCCTTTTGACCTTCCAAAATTGCTAAAAAAGTGGTTAGGACCACTTTTTAACCTCTGAGGGCTGCCCTGGGGGCTGTGTGTGTCAAAGTGATCAGTGTTTGCAGTCACATAATCGGATTGGTGCTGTTTTGGTGTCTACATTTAAATAAAGTTATGAATGAGTTAAAAGTAATACTTTTATCTTTTAAATATTTATATATATTTATGGTGTTCCATCAAGATGCTACCCCACTCGTTAACTAGTGTGCTACCTAAATAACCTTAGATTCCTTTAAAAATTATTGTAATTTAAAATATTTGATCAACTTGATAAAATAGTCTTTAGCTCCATATATTCTAGTTTTCCCTTCATTCTTTAGGGGAAATATCTTATTCAGTTTTTATATAATTTTATCTCAAACAAGGTATTTTAGGAAATTTATTATTTATCATATCCATATTCTAATGTATGGATTTTTATTTGTCCATAATTTTAGTTCATTCCTTCAAATATTCCACATCCTTAAAATGAGAATTTCCTTAATTTTCTCAACAACCTTAACCATGTGAAGGCACAAAATGAACCCACACTTAAGACTAATGGGATGTTTGTGAATCCTAATAAACTATGCTTGATGAGTAAATTTGAACACACACATCTAGGGTTTTTGAATTCCTATCCTTATCCTTGAATGTGGGATGAATGCAATGCAAGTGAATACAAGTAATGCATAATGCAAGCTCTACACTAACTTATTTTCTTTTTAATGCTTGTACAAAATAAAGGTGCTATTTTTTTTTTGAAATGAGAGATTAAGAGATATGCATACAAACAATCAAACTAACTAAGGATGTATCTACACATGAGATCAATTTTATGTCTAGGTACAAAAATTCTAAATGATATTTTTCCTCTATAACAACCTAGAAAGAGCACCCAAAATATCAAGTTTTCTTTACAAATTTAGTCACATTTTTTTATTTTAAATTAATCCAAAATAAAGAAATTGTCATATGAATTCAAGAATTACGCTTCAAATTTCAAGTATGATATTGTAATTATGATCTATGCCTATTCATATGCTAGTTTTGTAACCTAAAAATATTATCTTTATCCCTTTTGTAAGAAATTCATTAATATTATCAACTATCTACAAAATAGCATATAGATTCTAAATATAACACCATGTACACAAGATAAAATAGAACCAAAAATTACATTACCTAAACTTGTAGTCAAAGTAGAAGCACCACAAAATGATGGAAGCAATATATGTATGGAAGGATCACAATCTAACGAAAGCACTATGAGGTCATAGAAATACCATATATGATAGAAGCACCATTGTATAGAAGTATTGTATGGAAGCACCACTTAGAATTTTATCTGGTGCTTTTATCATTATATGATTCTTTCAGTTTGATCTACAAAAAATATTTAAAAGTACAAGAATAGATAGAAAAAAACTATGATTAAGAAAAAAGGAGTTTACGTAATCTATATAAGAATGCTAAAATTCTTTGGTGGAGGTATTAAAACCCTATTCCTTTATGGTAGATAAATAAAATGATGGATAAGGTTATTCAATTGGGGGAAAGGGTAATGAGCATTATTTTTAAGGATAAGGTTAATGACCTTTCTTGGATATTAACAAATGTGTACGCCCCTAATTCTATATCTGGGAGAGCTGATATATGGAATTTACTCAGTCATTTCAAGGAAGCTTTTCAGGATATCCCATGGATAGTGGCGGGGGACTTTAATACCCCTCTTTACCCCTCTGATAAAAAAGGGGGAGTAGGAATTCCAGCAAGAAGTATGGAGGACTTTCAAGATTTCATCAACAACAACAATTTATTGGATGTCAAATTAAAAAATGCTAAATTTACTTGGAGCAATAGGAGGTTTGGAAATCAACTTATAATGGAAAAGCTTGATAGGTTTTTTTTGTCACAGGAAGCAATACAATCTTTTGGGGATGCAAATCTGTTGTCCTTGCCTCGCATTGGGTCTGACCACAAACCGATTTTACTTTAAATTGAAGAGACTCCAAAATTCAAAAGGCCTTTTAGGTTTGAATCTATGTGG
This sequence comes from Wollemia nobilis, assembly GCA_028583015.1. Lineage (NCBI taxonomy): Eukaryota > Viridiplantae > Streptophyta > Pinopsida > Araucariales > Araucariaceae > Wollemia > Wollemia nobilis. The sequence goes on along the minus strand of JAQPPZ010016614.1, from coordinate 3,763,896 downwards.
ATGCACCACCCTGATCTCAGAGACAGAATTTCTCAGTGGTGGCAGCATTCTTGTCAGGGCAGGCCTTCATTCAGATTAGCACAGAAACTTAAAGTGGTGAAAGAAAATCTAAGGATCTGGAATAAGGAAATTTTTGGAAATATTTTTGAAAACAAGAAAGCCATCTTTGAAAGGTTATCAACCATTGAGAAAAAACTTGAAGAGGGATTGCCAGACCCTTCCCTACAGGCAGATGAAAAGAAATCCCTTGCTGAGTACCATAATGTTCTAGCCTGCGAGGAGACTTTTTGGCGGCAAAAGTCTAGAGCTACTCGGCTAAAAGAAGGTGATGCCAATACAAGATTTTTTCATGCATCTACCTTAAGGAACAGAAGCCACAATAGAATTAAAGAACTTGTTAGAGATGATGGATCACTCCTTTCTAGTCCTAATGAAATCAGAAATGAAGCAGTTTCCTATTTTCAGAATCTTTTAGGAGAAGAACATTTCAGTTCTGCCTTAGCTTCAGAATCAATGCTTTACCATATTCCTCATTTAATTTTTGATGAATTGAATGGGAAGTTAATTAAGCCTTTCACGGATGAAGAAATCAAAGAGGCCCTCTTCTCAATGAACCCTGATAAATCTCCAAGTCCGGACGGGTTTTCACCTCATTTTTTTCAGGCTTTTTGGGATATTGTAGGTTTTGATGTATGTGCTACTATCAAGGAATTTCAGTCCACAAAGCATATTCCAAGAAGTTTTAACTCCACTTTTATTGCTTTAATCCCAAAGATTCCTACTCCTAGATCTATGATGGATTTTAGACCTATTAGCCTTTGTAATGTTGTTTATAAAATTTTGACCAAGGCAATTGCAAATAGAATGAGGAAGATCCTTCCTATGTTTATTGATGTTTGTCAAGGCAGTTCAGTCCCTGGAAGGTCCATCCTTGATGGGGTCATAACAGTTCATGAAGCCCTCCATTCGGTAGTCCAGACTAAAAAACCTGCTTTTGCTCTCAAGATGGATATGAACAAGGCTTATGACCGCATAAACTGGAGTTTTGTCTCTCGCCATTCTTCAGAAATTTGGTTTTCATCATGAATGGATCAAGCTTTTGGAAGGATGTTTTATGAAACCTTGGTTTTCGAGTCCTTGTTAATGGTGCTCCCGCTGGATACTTTCAAAGTAAAAGGGGCCTAAGGCAAGGTGACCCTATCTCTCCCATGTTGTTTATCATTGTGGCTGAAGCCCTTGGGAGGACAATCAAAGCTGCCCGTAATATTGGTCTTATTTCAGGAATTAAAGCATCATCACAAACACAAGCAGCTACACATGAACAGCTTTGTGGATGATACTTTGTTGTTAACTCTTGCATCGCTTTTGAGGCTAAGGTCATAAAACATATTCTAGAGCTATATGAGGATGCTGCGAGGCAAAAGGTAAATTTTTCAAAGAGTAAAATTTATTTCTTTAACACTCCCATTCATAGGCAGATTAAGATTGCTAGGATTCTTGGATGCTCAGTGTCTACTCTTCCATCCACATACCTAGGCCTTCCTTTATTTACAGGCAGAGCTACTGATTCCATGTGGACTAATGTAATTGAAAGAATTCAGAGGAAGCTGGCTGGATGGAAAGGGAATTTGTTATCTCAAGCTGGCAAGGCAGTTCTCACCAAGTTTTCCATTCAAAGCATCCCTCGTCTACTTTCTCTCTATTTTTAAAGCTCCTACAAGTGTCTACACTAAAATTGAACAGATCCCGAAGAGGTTCCTATGGACTGGTTCTCGAATCTAAGCAGCGCTTTCACTTGGTGTCCTGGGATAGGGTTTGCAAACCAAGGGAGTTTGGAGGTATTGGGCTAAGGAGAATACAACATTTAAACATGGCCCTCCTGGCCAAACAAGCATGGCGTCTTTTGACAAATGCAAATGCGGAATGGATTACTATAATCGAAGAAAGTATTTGCAAGAAATTGAATTCTTAAGTTATTCCTTTCCTCCCAGGGGATCAATTTTTTGGAAATCAATCCTTCAAACTAAAAACTTGCTAAGCAAAGGGCTACGTTGGAAACTGGGAAATGGAAGAAACATTGATTTTTGGGACCACAAATGGTTAAAGGACTATCCCCTCTTCGCAAACCCCATCATTTCAACCCTTAGAGCTTGGACAATTGAAGTTTTTGGTACCAAAGTTGCAGATTTTATTACTTTGTCAAACAATAGAAGGGTATGGAAGCCAATAATGAATAATGATCTACCAGGGGCATCAATAATACTAGAGAATGAATTAAAACAGTCTTTACTCCCTTCTGGCATTCTTGAGGACCAGCTTATCTGGGAAGCTTCAGACAATGGGGAATTTTCTGTCAAGATTGCTTATCTGATGCTTATTGATAATGATGAACCTACTTTCCCTCACTTGGAAGTTTGGCCCAAAAGCATTGTTCCGAAGGTTGGGTTTTTTGCATGGCCGGCCATCCAAAATAAGATCCTCACCATGGATAACTTAATAAAAAGAGGTGTGATTGTTGTTAATAGGTGTTATCTTTGTATGTCTGAGTGGGAGTCTATTGATCATTTGTTTCTCGTATTGTAATTTTTCTCGTCTCAATCTTGTTAGGTCTCGTTACAAGTGTTTCATATTTATTGGGTCCATCCTCAGTCCATTTTTGACTTATTTGTCCAAAGGGCCTTCCCCATTTTTGAATAGGCGTCTTAGGTATATGTGGAAGATCCGCCTTCATCACTACTTGTGGCGTATATGGTTGGAAAGGAATCGTCGGGCCTTCTTGGATAAGGTTTCTCGCTCATCCTCTCGTCCCGTCAAAAATTTTAGCATATGCTAATGAGAATACTTGTTTAGTGCCTCGCAAGCATCTAGACCTCCAAATCCTTTTGAAGCTTCATTAGGCCAGCCATTAAACTTACCTCTCACCGATGGCCTCAATCATCCTCAAGTCTGTCCTAGAACCATGATCACATGGACCCCACCCCCCCTAGGGTGGATTAAGTTAAATTTTGATGGGGCATCTAGGGGCAACCCAGGTGAAGCCGGGGCTGGTGGCTTACTTAGAGACCACAAGGGTGAGGTGCTTGTAGCTTTTGCAGAACATCTTGGAGCTCAAACTAACAATGTGGTCGAAGCAAGGGCAGCTTTGGAGGAGCCTCAAGGTGGCGTAGAATTATCCAGGGAAACCGTTGGTGGAAGGTGATTCTCTTATTATTATAAATCTTCTAAAGAACACTAAGAGAGCTCCTTGGAGATTTGATGACTACATCCATGAAGCAAGGGCTCTAATTCATGACCGACCTGAGGCCATAATTTTGCATACCTTCCGGGAAGCAAACATGGCAGCTGATAGGTTGGCAAATGAAGGCATTGTAGCAGCAAATTTGATCACGTGGACTGAAAATCTTCCTCATGCAGTCTCAATGGTGATAGATAATGAAAAAATTTAGATTGGAAGGCTCAAAGTGGATCAATGACAGAAAATGGGGGCATTTTAAAAAAAAAAAAATTTGAACCTTATAATGGATTTTGTCATATTTGTTTTTTTTGTTCATGTGACTAGTGTTTTTTGCAGCTGGTGGGGCACTGATATAGGTTTTTTATCTACAAATTCATGCATGGGAAAAATCTGCTTTGGCCTCAAGTATTTCCCAAGGTGTGTTTGGATTCGATGTCGCAAAAAGGCCCTAGCAAGAAATAACAAAGTGTTGGAGATCCCTGACAATGAGGCACCAGACCCCACCATAATAGTCTTGGAGAAGATGACAATTTCATCAGCCTCCAACAAGATCAACCAGCTTGAAGAGTCCGTCTCGGCCTCATCAGGCAGACTCGTTGATTTGTGTGATTCCTTAAATCTTCTCGTTTTATAGCCAGCAGCCTGTGGGCACAAGGAGTCAAAGGCAAAATCTAAATATGATGGCAAGAACGATGATAAGAAGTTAGATGAGGACTACAAGGAAGACTGCTTGGCCTCTTGGCTGTCCATTCTATGGGATGTTTTTTTTTTTTTTTTTTTTTTTGACCATATTCTATTATTTTTATATGGGCACAAGCTACTCCGCATGGTGCTTGCATGATTAGTTTTTGTCTTTGTTAGTTCTTTTTTGCGTCTTTCTTTCTCGATGGCCATAATATTAGGCTTCCATAGTTTAGTTTGGCCGTATTCTAATGGAAGAGTAGGTCTTGGCCATTTTTGTTGTCAGCTTAAACTTTTAGGGCTTGGCCTTTGTCCAGTTGGTCAGTGGACCCTATTTTGTAAAATGGTTTTGGGTCAACCAGTTAAAACCCGGTGTTAATTATAATATTCTCTTACTTACCAAAAAAAAAATAAAAAATAAAATGATGGATAAATGCATTAAATACAAAACATATATGAAGAAAATAATGTTGATCAACGAACACAATAAAAAGTCCAAAGGTATGAGGAATAGATTCACGAAGTTGATTTGTAAAATTTATCCTTTGATGATTCTATAAAAAAATTGTTAATTATCCTAAATGGTGGCCCCTTATGCCCTTGATTATGCCTTTTTGAACGATTCTAATATGGAAGAAGATTATTTCAAAATTGTAGCAGCATCACAAGGAACGGAAAAATATTCTCTACTCTAATATTGGAAGCATGCAAAACAAATTCTAAGATTAATCCATTTGTATTTCAAGGGTGGTTTTATAGGTCATACAAGAATCCTTCAAGGATACATTATAGAAGCATGTTGAGGATCATGAGAATGAGGTGTATAGTTTATAGGTTGAAGTGTTAGCTTGAGGATATTTTTAAGGGATGACTATTAAGTTATCTCCAATGACATGGGGTTGATTAGGGAGTTAATTGGATTGATTTATATTTTCATACCTTGATTGACTAGTTAATTGTTCTGATTGACAATCATGTAGATTAATTAGGAGTCCAATCATATAATGGATGAGGCAATGGGTAGTATTTATGAGAAACAAGAAATGATGGGTAGTGAGACCACCAAAGCTTCTATTCCAATTATGGTGATACAAAAGTACCATGGAGGCATAACATCATAAAAAATACTATATAGTGCTAATGTAAGCAATGTATGAAAGTGCATATAGTATTTTATAAAGCTATAGTGCTATTATTTTGGATATGTTTAGGTGTTAGTATATAGAAAAGCATAGGTATGTTTATAGTCATTGCAAATATCCTTTGTTCCCTTTCTATTAGTGCTTCTTTTATGAATATTTGATCACTTTTTTGTAATTTTCAAAGGTATTGCCCCAAATTTGGGTACAAAAAGGTTAAATTTGCCTAGTTCACCAAAAGGTACCATTTGTGTCTATCTACTACATAGCATTTGGTGCCTATATTTACCAAATTTTTCATATTTATTATATAATAAATACATTAAAAATGATCAAAATATCTCAATTTTTCTAAAGTAATGTATGTGATCAATGTAGTTATTCCCAACATTCCTCCTCAAAATATTTAAGTGGAAAGGGAATATGGACTAAAAATCTCAAATGTGCATCATTGTACATGGAGTAGAAATGATAATAGTGGTTTTTGAAGAGGTTGTAAATGGTGTTAAAATATAATAAGTTACAAATTTCAACGTGACAATGTCTATATCTTCCATAGTGTTTAAGGAATATGAATAGAGTACAAAATATTACCCCTTTAATTAAATTTTATTTAATGTAACTATATTAAATATTTATAAAAGGGTTTAAAGAGGGGTTTAGTAGAAAATAAAAAAGGAAGGAAAAATGGACCTACCCTCGTACATTCTTATCAAGTTCCATAAATACACTTCTATTTCCAATCATGTGGTTTGTACAACCACTAACAAAATAATAAACATAATCTTCAACAATATAAAAAATATTACAAGATTTTATTAGAATAAGTGAATATTCTCTTAAGTTCTACTAGGATAGACACACTTGAGTTTCCACTCCTCCATGTGTCAGGTGAACTCTTAGTGGTGTCTTCATTAGACTTGATGAGTTTTTGTAATCCAACGACTCTCAATGATCAACTTTGCTATTTATACAAAGTTGATCCCTGGAATAAATCAATCAGTTCTATTTTGTTTCTTCAAATATTGTAATTCTTTGTAGTTCTACTCTTGGGAATTCTAACATGGTATCAGAGCAGGGTATATTCTGCTAGCATTCTCTCTTGAAGGAGGTTTCTCGAACTGGTTCTTAATCTCTTATTCTTTGTTTTTTTAAAGAAAGAGGTTTTTTTCATATTGTAGTATGCTCATATATGCAATTTTTTTAAAATATATTTGCTTATGGTAATACCTACTGGTTTATATAATTTTGTTTTACCATTGATGCAAATATTTCAAAATTTCTTTATTCACTACTTTGTGTATGCATATTGAAATTTTTTTGCCTCTATAAAAATACTCCTTAACGAACGCAACTTGCTTTAAAATAATTAAAGCAACGTTACGTCCCGTTCTAGGTGTTTTTTAATTTATATTATTTCTTCCCCTCTCGAACGTAGCCATCACTACATTTCACTCAAGAAGGAAACTAATATAAATCAAACATTTTTTTAGAGGCCCCCTGTTTTTATTTGTCCTCCTACTTCGCCTACGTTTAAATTTTTTTCCCTTAAATGCCAGCTCGTTCGGCTTTCAATAGCCTTCATTGCACATTTCATAATGTATAAGGATAAGCGTTCGATATCCTTTTGCCCTCGCTACGTATCTTCTAATGTGGAGGAAAGGGAAAAACCATAGGCCCTTACTTTTGGTGGGCATTTAATTTTTTTTTATCTTACAATCTCAAATCATTTTGTCTTCATAAATTTTAATTAATGTAAGGATCGCTCTCCGCATCACCAATTAATGACTCTTGGTCTACCTACCTAGACCAACGTTCATAATTTTTTTTTCGAACGTGGCCTTTGGCCAATGTTTTGTTGTGGTGCGCCTTGAGACTACGTCTCTCAACGGGCATTTCCCTCATTAATTTTTTATATTCTTCGAAGATCTTGAGATTTTAGGAAGTGTTCTACTCGAATTTCATCATATCTGTTTGTCCTTCGGCGCTCAAGAGGATCTTCTTTCCTCTTGTTATATAAACATATTTCTAAGCTTAAAATCATAACTCTTTTGTATTCCTAAGATTTTCTTCGGTAAAGCTTAGATTGATATTTCTTTGGGCCCATTTTATATTGTTCCCTGTAAATATCTACAAGTGTTTTTTCTTCAGGTTAGTGTGTGGTGAGATAATATGTTCTGCAAGTGAAATATTCAGAAACACTCAGGTCACCGCATCCTCTCTTCGGTGCCTTGCTCTCAACATCTCCGATTCATATTTTAAAGTTGGTATGTGGCATAGTTGCTAAGGGAGACTCTCTGCTTTGGTGTCACTCCTCTCAACGCCTCTTCAATGCGTCATATGGTAAGGTGTTATATGATTTTTTAAAATAACATTTTTCTTATCCAGTGCATATATAGAGGGAGTCTTGTTTTTCCTAGACGCCGCCATTGGTGCGGTGAATGTAGATGCCATTCTTCCTTATATCAAGTGCAGATATAGGAGTCTCATTTTTCCTGGATGCCACCATTGGAGTGTCGAACGTAGATGCCACCCTTCCTCGCTACTTGTTCATTGAAAGGCACTTCGTGGACCCTTACTCGTTGCCTTTCAAGATGTTTTTTCCGCTACATCCTCTGTCTGACGTCAACCCCTTTAATTTAAGCTATAATATATATTTTTATATATATATTGTAGCAAGAAAAAAAATATTTCATTCCCTTTCCTTTCCGACTTTTTCTTCGCTCGAAAATCAAAGGAGAATTGTAAAAATTTTAATAAAAAATTTTTTGTGGGGGGTTTATAGGTGCCTTTTGCACCTATACTAAGTTCGGGGGTGTCATTGCATCACTTTTTTCCTTATTTTGCCTTCTTTACTTTCATTCTTAAGTTGGTAATATTAATTTTGTTTATATATCTTGCTTAATATTAAAAAGGTGTTGATTAAATCTTCAATCCTTAATTAAAGAAATTACTAAAATATTTTTTTACTATTTCTTTATTTCATTAAGCAAAATTTTATATTAACAACTTAAATTCTCTATTTTCCAAACGTCTTTAATATTTTATAGAGATATTTTAGTGAATGAAAAATATTTCCTTTCAAAACAGTCTCTATATTAATTAACTTTTTTGGAATCAATTTGTTACATATAGTCAACTTAAATGAAATAAAAGGGTATTCAATCCAATCCTTACATAATAAAGAATAAATAAAATATATCTATTCTTTCTTTATTATTTCATTAAGCAATTAAAAATATTTATGTGTTCAATTTATTATTGTTGACAAAGAGTATTTTTTAATTATCTCTTTAAAAGCATTATTTCTCATTCTAAACTTCCTAAGAAGAACAAATAATTCATATCACCACTCACCTTATTGTACATACTATTTAACTTATAGTTTCCCTCAAGTAAGGGCGAGTTATTTGGTAACCAATACAAGCCTAGTTGATATTCACCTATGTTCCAAGTATCATATCTAATCAAATACTTATAGTTTCCCTCTAGTCAGGGTGGGTATTTGAGAAGAAAATATATATAGGCCTGGCATATTTGTTCTCTTAACCATAATTAATATCAAATTTACTCAAAATACTTATAGTTTCCCTCTCGTTAGGGCGGGTATTTATTGAGTTATTTGGTGTTTCCTAAAAGCTTTGGCATATTTATCTCATTAACCTCATTAAATATCAAATAACCTCAAAATTACTTATAGTTTCCCTCTCGTTAGGGCGGGTATTTTTGAGCAATTTGGTATTTTTTATAGGCTTCTGTTGACTAATATCCATTGCATTCTCTAAATTAAAGTTAAAGGGGGGACCTTTGGGTTAACTTCAAAATGAATTCAATGAATACAATTGATCCTCTCACTCCTCACAACTTCCATACATGGAAACCCAAAATTTTAAATCTCATTTCTCATAAAGGGCTCACACACCTATTAGAAGAAAAGCAACCTGAGTTCAAAAAAGAATATGAAATATTTGTTCACAAAGGGAAAATGTATGAAACAATGGGTATTATAAGCTCTAATGTGCATGAAAGTTTGTGGTTTCACATTGCATATTGTAAAACTCCTTATGAAAGTTGGGAGAAACTAAAGACCTTGTTTGGGAAAGTAGATCAAATAAGATCAATGCAACTAGAAGCAGAATTAACAACTCTATCTCCTGAGGACTTCAACAATATTGTTGACTTCCTCACCAAATTCAAAGAGGTCCTCACTCAATACAAAGGTAGTGGGAAGACTAAGACTGAAGAAGAATGCATTTATCTAATCCTTTCTAAACTAAATGGTGTATTTCAAATATTTGCTACCACCTTTCTATCTACCAAATATGCTCTTGGTGCAACCTTTAAAATGCCCTCTTTAGAAGAGTTTTGTGATAGACTAACTAGGGAAGAAACAAAACTTGCAAGATATGAAATCTCTTCTTCTTCCTCTTCCTCAAAAGCCTTAGTAGCCTCCACCTCTTCTAAAGAAAAATTCAAAAAGAAGGAAAAGAATCCCATAACTTGTACTCACTACAAAAATAATGGTCACTCTATAAACAAATGCTGGAAAATATTACAACAACTAGAGGCAGCTATGAAGGATCAAAATATAGACAATAAAAAGCAAATAGGAAAAGCCCTTAATGTTCAAGGGAAAACCTCCAATTCTTCTTCTAATCACTATGTCCTAGATTCCGGAGCAACTCATCACATGACTACTTTAGATGAGTCATTCTCTTCTATCTCCTCAAGTTCAACCTATAGCATAGAAGTTGGTGACTCTTCCTTCATCCCAGTCAAAGGAAAGGGTGATATAACCATTGATGGTGGCTCTATAAATAATGTTCTCTATGTTCCAAATATTGCCACAAATATCCTCTCTGTCTATCATATTTGTACTTCTGGAAAGGGGAAAACTGTTCTCTTCTCTCCAATAGGAGTTGAGATAAGAGACTTTCAAGATCCCCATTCTCTCATAGCCAAAGGAGATATTGATCACAACACTCACCTATTTCACTTCAAAGGATTCAAAAATCTAGAAGGGGCCTCCTATTTTGTGGCTCATGGAGATCTTGAAAGTAAAATTTGGCATGAAAGGTTTGGTCATCTCAGTTACAACTACCTAAAGGAATTGAGCACCCATGAAATGGTAACAGGTTTACCTCAAGTCTCTTCTATTGATGGATTTTGTCCTGGATGTGCTCTTGGAAAGCAACATCAAGATCCTTTCCACCCAAGTAGTTCTCTAAAAACTTCATCCCCTCTAGAATTAATCCATAGTGACTTGATGTCTTTTCCAAAACCTTCTTTCAAAGGAGAAAAATATGCTCTAACCTTTATTGATGACTTTTCTAGAAGAACTTGGGTCTACTTCCTAAAATATAAAAGTGATGTTCTATCCCACTTCAAAGTCTTCAAAGCCTTAGTTGAAAATCAGGCCTCTTGCAATATCAAGCAAATTTGCACAGATAATGGGGGAGAATACTACAGTAATGAGTTCTCCATATTTCTATCAAATCATGGCATCATTCATCAGCATTTTGTCTCCCATAATCCTCAAAAAAATGGCATTGCAGAAAGAAAAAACTGAACATTAAAGGAAATGGCAAATTGTATGCTCCATTCAAGAGATCTTCCAAAAATTTTTTGGGTAAAAGCTATTAACTGTGCCAATTATATTCAAAACCGCACACCTCATAAAGCTCTTGATCATTTAACTCCTGAAGAAGCATGGACTGGTTCAAAACCAGATGTTTCCTTCTTCAATATTTTTGGGTGTACTTCTTGGGCACACATCCCAAAGAAGAAAAGGAAGGCTCTAGATAAGAAAAGCATAAATCTCATATTTGTTGGTTATTGTGAGGAAATGAAAGCATACAGGCTCCTTGATCCCTCAACTCATGAGGTATTTTTTCATAGGAATGTCCAATTTGATGAAACATTCCCTCAAAAATATCCTCAACTCTCCTCTTCCTCCATTGAGCCTTCTCCTATAATAGAACCTCAATATTATGAAGAACCAACTCTAGAGGTTAACTTAGAGATTGATAATCAAGATGAGGAACCTGTAACTCCAACTCAATGTCTTTCCACTCCTTCTACTCCTTCCACTATGCCAAAATGGGCCCACACCATTGTTAAAGAAGCTACTCCTTACATCCAAAATATTCCATCATCCAGATCAACCAACTCCATAGGCACTGGTCTTGTTTTTCAGTCTATTTCCTTTGATCCTCAGTCCTTCAAAGAAGCAACTGGTATTAAAGAATGGGATGATGCCATGGAAAATTAATTCTCTTCCTTAATAAAAAACAAAACTTGGGATTTAGTTCCCTTTCCTAAAGGAAGGAAATTAGTTCATTGTAAATGGATTTACAGAACAAAGTATGGTCCTAATGGAGAAATTGACAAACACAAAGCTCACCTAGTAGCCAAAGGTTTCTCTCAAATTGAAGGAATTGATTATGCTAAAACCTTTGCTCTAGTTGCTAAAATGGATTCTGTAAGATTGGTTCTTGCTCTGGGTGCTTCCCAAAAGTGGCATGTCTTTCAAATGGATGTAAAAAATGCTTTCTTACATGGGGATTTAAAGGAAGATATATACATGGAATACCTTGCTGGTTTCACTCAAGAATCCTCTCTTGTTTATAGGTTAAACAAATATCTCTATGGACACAAACAACCTCCTAGAGCTTGGTATGAAAATATGGACTCCTTCCTTCTTTTCGTAGGTTTTTCTCATTGTGAGTTTGATAACACAATCTACATTTGGAGAGATGAAGGAAAAATCACCATTCTTGTTTTATATGTTGATGATCTTCTAATCACTAGTAGTACCTTCAATAAAATTTAGACTATAAAATACTCCCTCTTTGAAAAATTTGATATGGCTTATCTAGGTTTAACTCAATACTTTCTCGGGATCCAAATAAATTAAACAAATATGGTTATTTCATTGTGTCAACAAAAGCACACTCTAGATCTTCTTTAGAGGTTTAAAATGTCAGATTGCAAACCTTCTCCTACACCTTTTCAATCTGGCATAAATATAAGTAATTTTTGGTCATCCCCTATGTGTGATGCAACTCTATACCATCAGCTTGTAGGGAGTCTGTTATACCTTATTAATAATCGTCCAAATATATCATTTGTTGTTGGCCTCATATCTAGATTCTTCCATCAATGTCACTTTAGTCATTGGCAAGGAGAAAAAATAATCCTTTGCTACTTGCAAGGAACTACTCAATTTGGGCTCTTATATAAGGTAAAATCCATGGATATCATTGGCTACATAGATTTAGATTGGGCAGGTTCAGTAGAAGATAGATCAACTTTTGGCTGTCTTTTTTCTTGGTTCTTCACCAATAGCCTGGTTATGCAAGAAATAACAAGTTGTAGCCTTATCATCTACGGAGGCAAAATATAGGGCAATAGTTTTAGCAAGTCAGGAAACTCTTTGGATTCATAAAATTCTAAGGGAATTTGGTTTGTCCAATGATAAACCTATAACTCTTTGGTGTGACAACCAGAGCACAATTCACATTGCACAAAATCCAGTTGAGCATCAACGCACGAAGAACATTGAGATACATATGCACTTAATTCGATAACACATTTAGAATGGGGACATATACTTGGACTATATTCCAATTGAGGAGAAAATTATAGACATCTTCACCAAGTCATTTCCATCTCTGCGTTACATACAGTTGCGAAAGAAAATTGGAGTAATACAATTGCATTGATATAGAGGTCTTCCACCTCTCCTTTTACTATTGTATTCTTTGGAGGATGGTTTTTTTCCCTTGTGGTTTTTTTCATCATCTATCCAAAAGTATATATTGTTCATGAGTACCTAATTAGGCCAAGTTTTTAGGACTCATTTGTTTTCATGTTGAGAGGACAATCTTCGCCATCTGAAGACATACCTCTGTCTTGAATATTTTTCTTGTAACAAATGGTTTTTCCCCCAAGGTTTTTTTTGCCATTTGAAAAACAATGTATTTTGAAGAAATATTATCTTGAACCCTTTGATATCTTAGTCCTTTCTTTACCTTCTCTATGATGATCCCTATTTCTTTTTTGTGCATTATTTCCTATCTTAATGAAACTTCTATTCTTCAACTTATCTGCATAAGTCTTAATTTTTTCTTCACTCTCTTCCTATAAAACTTCCTCTTGTTTTGAGCTTGAGCTTGACCCTTCTTCTTGTACTTCTTCAAAACCAAGTCTTGTTTTGATAGATGAAGATATTTGTGCATTGATAATCTTATCCAAAGTCTTTGAACTTTTCTCAAACCTGTGTAGCTTGTCCTTAGAATATTTCACTTCCATTCTTAGTGAAACTACCTCATGTTATAATCTTTCACATTCTAACTCTTTTACCTCTAAATTTTCACTCATCACATATTTAATTCTCCTTGCATTAGCTTTTGAGTTTTTCAAGTCTTTTAGAAGCTTTTTTTTTCTTTATCACATTCTTGAACTTGAATATTTAGTCTTTAATACTACTTTCTAACCTTTTTCAATTATTTGAGAGAAACAATAAGTTATTATTCTAGATAAATTGTGTCTTCCTCTTAATTTTATGAATATTTCTCTACTTCTTGGTCCCCAAGAGCATCTTCATACTTTTTGACTTTATCTTCAACAAGTGTATTTTCTTCCTCTTCTATTGCCAAAAATAGAATATCTTCTTCTTCACTATCTGAGATTTTTTCATCACTGTCACTTGAAGATTTTCTTGCCTTGTTAACATAGAAACTCTTCTTGTGCCTTTGAAAGAACTTCTTTTCATGTTTCCCTTGTCCATACTTTTTTTTCTTTTCATGCCTGGATTTACACGCTTTGTTTTTCTTATGATCTTGTTTCTCTTCACTGCTACTGCTTCCTGCTTCTATATAATTAGATGCATAGTGACCAAAATTGCTATAATTAAAACTTTTCATAGTCTTCATACCTTTGTGTTTTCTTGATTCCTTCATGTTTCTTCTTCCATAGTTAAATTCTTCATCACTTCTTGACTCACCACTTGATTTTTATCTTATATTTTGTCTTCTTTGAAGCTTTGAAAGATACATCTTTATGGGAGTGGGGATCCTTAACTATTCTCATTTTATAAGCTGCAATAATTCCATGTAACTCATCCATATTCAACTTATCAATATCTCTCATCTCTTCTATAGCTAAAAGCTTTCCATCATACCTCATAGGAAGTGACATTAATATTTTTTGAGCAACACTAGACTCTTCAATTTTAAATCCAAGCCCATGCATGCTATTAACAACCTCATCCACATGAAGTGAGTATGTATAAATATCTTCCTCATATTCCATATTCAAATATTCAAAAATTTTCTTGTAGTTTTGTAGTTTTTGCTATCCTAACCTTTTTATCTCCCTAATATGTTTGCTTCAATTTTCCCATATCTCTTTTACTTATTTGTAATGCATAACTTTCAAAGATTTTTCTTCACGTAATCCACTTAATATTCCATTCATTGCCTTGGAATTATTCACATGTAATATCTTACCATCTTTATCTATGGGAGGAGTAGTTGTAGGTGTGAACCCATCCTTAACTGATTGCCATGTCTAATATCCTTGTGCCATAAAGTAAGTCTTCATTCTTATTCTCATCAAAAAATGGTGTCTTATTTGATGAAGATCCATTCTGATATGCCATTTGTGTTCCTATAATATCTTCTTTCAAGTTGTTACACTCTTATGAAGGAACCCACTCTGATACCAATTGCAGAACATAGGCTTATACTGAGAGAGGGCATTGAATAGTATAAGATCAACTTTTAATTTTATTTCCCAAATAATATTATACAATATTAATAGCAGTAATCAAAGCAATGCATAAATCATCACACACATGAGAGACATAAATTTAACGTGGTTCACCCAATGTGGGTTACGTCCACGGAGAAAATATTTCTTTTAAATTTTCTCAACAAATCTCTTGGGAATCAATTCCCTATTATAATGTTTATGGACCTCTGTCCAAAGAAGAAATCAATACCCTATGCTCTAATTTTTGGATCTCTCTCCACAAGAGAACTCTATCCCCTTGCTATGGTTCATGGATCTCTCTCCATAGGATAAATATTTCCCCTTTTATCTAGTTCATGGATCTCTTTCCATAGGAAAAAACTTTCCCCTTTGCTCTAATTTATGAATATCTATCTATAAGATAACTATTTCCTCTTTGATCTAGTTCATGAATCTCTATCTACAAGAGAACTCTATCCCCTCTACTATGGCTAATGAACTTCTAGAAGATGTTTGTCCCCACTTCTCTGTCTTGTGGATCCCTCTCCATAGGAGAACTCTATCCCCACTACACTGGCTAATGGATATCTATCCACTAGAGACCTCTATCCTCTTTTCTCTATCACCTCCAAAGCTTTCTCTCAACACTATCTCAAATATACAAAAAACCCTATCCCAAGTCTAGCACAAATATGCTCTAATTCTGCTCATAAATCTGCACCAAAACTATCCCAAGCATTCTCTCAAGAATTTATAAAATATACCTTCAAGCCTTTAAAATACTTTCTCAAATCTGCCTTCAATGCTACTAAAAAAACCTACTTAAATATTTCCAAATATTACATACAAAAACAACTTAAATATCTTTCAAAAAAGCTTTCTTCACACAAGGAAATTCCACTTAGATTTCGTTTAACCTCTGGACCATATAGAGAGTGATATGCTCTATCAAAAACTCAATATGTTCTTCACACTCATAAATCTTGTACTCAACTAATCCAATCTCTATCTCTTGCAAAATCCCTTTGAAATAAAATCAAAATAGTGTCTTCCTTGTTTCACAAAACCGGTCTATCTTTTTGCAAATTTTATCTAATAGATCAGTCACACCAATGCAAAATTGACCTCAAAAAATTTCACAATTGATTTCAATATTTGTCAAACCAATGCTCAAAAGGTTTTAAAAATATGCAAAAACTTGTCTTCAACCCTAGCACAACTAGTTCACAATATCTAACACAAATGTCTCAATCTCTTTCAACAATGAAAGCACAATCTTGTTCTCAAAATCTAATGCAATTATTTCAAATTTCTCTCAAAAATTTATGCACATGTAGGTCTCAAATCCTAACTCAAATATTTTCAACAATGCTTACGAAACAACCCTTTTATCTCCACCTTATATTCCAAAACATTCACTTCAACAAAATATTTTAAACAAGGAATGATGTGCCCATACCTCTTAATTTACTCTTATGGAGATATGTCTTCAAAAATATGTCTCACAAAAAATTGATTTTTCTAGTGCCACTTCAAGGGTTAGATTGCAAGATACTTTCTCAAAACTTCCACATGAACTTTCTTTTCAAAAAGATATGCTCAATGAAATCTGAAATTGATGTTCAATCACTCTTCTTTATACCCAACAAAACCTTCCATATCTTCCTTTCACCATGCAAGAGTTATAATAAAATGTTAAGCAACTTATCACACCTTATTACTCCTAATATTGCAAAATAATATTCAACCCAACAAAAACACAAATCACACACATGAATTTTCTTATACACCTTATACCTCCTCCTTAAAATAAAATATTTCAATGCACCTTAATTCTTCAATAACACTATAACATTATTTATTTAATACACCACACATAGCACTTAGTAAAATTCCACACTATTCCCTTTTAATTCAAAAATAATAATAATTCCATGTTGTCCTTTTATTTAAAACATCAAAAATAAAACAATAACCTTATGACTCCCTAAGAAAGCGCATACCTTAGCCTTAGCGAATATTATTTCATCAAAATTCATTACCCCTTTGTTGTCGCTGTTGTGATTCGAACCTGCACTGCTTGCTAGCCTAGGCCCTAACTTTGGCTAGGCCACCACATGGGCTAGCTACCCATACGAAACCACACTTCATATGCTCTACATTATTTCCTATCTCTGGTGCAAAAATATTCTTCAACAAAAACCTTAACTCTCCACCTCCGTTGTATCTCGAACTGGAGACCTTCCTTCTACCACATCTTAGCGTTGAGGGATCTACTATTTGGGCTAGCTACCCATATGGAATTTCATTTCACTATCACCATGTCTTATCCTGAATTCAACCTTGAAAAGTGTTACTCCTTTTTATTTTCTCCCACGTGACCACAAACGAAGTGCACATGACTTATACAGAATTTTACACACGACTTACACTGAATTTTCACATACATATTGCATCATAACTTTACAATAATATGTATGTCTTACATATGTATTTTTACCTTTTGAAAATTCGATGTCAGTCCTTGGAGGAGAATTTAAATTTACAACATTGGTGTGCATACTATACCTTTAAATTATTATAATAATTAAATCTAAATTAGATTATCCGTTTTGGATCCATCTTCTTCGCATTGATCACTATAAGCGGTTGGTTCCCCTATTTTTCCCAATCAGATTTTACGGTTCCTTACAGTTGGTTCACTCTACTTTGGCAGTTTGTAGTGTCTTTGATGCTCGAGTGGCCTTTCTGGTTCATTCTGGATCTCTTGTGTGCATGGCAATCCTTTGTAGATCTATCTAAGGTACCTAAGGGGGATAGAGCTACTTGTCAACCCAACCTATAAGGATGATCCAAAGTTGTTTTTGTTGTTCATATTTTTGCAGTTGGTTGTCCTCTATTCGGCACTTGACCGATTCGTTTGGTGAGCATTGAGCTTTAGTTGGCTGTTAGTTGGGATTTTGGTCAATTGGATCTGCATCTATTATAGGTTTGGTATACCATTGAATATATGATCGAGGGCCCTAGGGAGATACTGGGCCAAAGGCTAACTCAAACCCACTCAGGGTGATTTTGGGGTGTTGTTTTTGCAGTAGCTATTGACTGCTCTCTTTGGCTGGCATCGAGCCACCGTTTCAAGTACTTGGGTGGTGTGGTTGGAGTTTATGGCTGTAGATTCTTCTTTTCCATATCTTGTTATGGTAGAGGTGATATCGTGGTTTCCCAGTTGGATAGGGTGTTAGTGTAAGGACCATCTGGTCCTCTAGGGTTTTTTTCTCGGCCTTTGAATTTTTTTGTTGAGCCCTAATTTTGTTGGGATTTCTAGACTTCTTCATTCACCGGTGTGTGGGGATTGATTAATTTATTTTTTGGGTAGATGGTTTGCTCCTATGTGAGTTATCGTGTGTGGAATTTGTTTTTAGAGGTGTCTCATGGGACCTTTGTTCTTGCATTTGTTAGTTCGAGTGGACATGGTTTTCATCAGCGATGTAGAGGAACTTAGGTTTGTTGGTTAGTTTCCTTAGCTCGAGTCTTAGCTTCCAGTTTCCTTCCTTTTCAAAGTTTGATTCGATTTCCTGGTGTGATACTCGTTGTTGTTCTTCCTAGTGTTGCAGGATCTGGTTTCAATTCTGGGTTGGTTTTCATCGAGTGATTTTGGACTGGAGTGGCTTTATTTTGAAATATTTTGTGTGGGTTGTTTTGATTTCTGCCTATGATTTAAGGGCTTTAATGATCTTGGTACTTAAGGTGTGTGAGACCCTTTGGTTCATGGGACATCATACTTACTACTTCCGTTGTTGGATTTCTCCTGTTCCTTGTGGGATGGGCGGGCTGTTTAAATTTTAAAATTTAAATTTCTTCCACCTTATCAAATTAATTGAGGTCCGTGTGTTTTCTCTGCCTCCTCTCAGCTTTTTCGAAACCTTGGATGTGATTGATGTATGTTCTTATCTGGTTTTGTTGGTGGTTTTTTCCCTTTGGGGTGGTGTTGTTAGTCTCCTTTTGGAGATTATTTATTGGGTTGTGTTTGTCTTTCTCTCCCTTTGGGAGTTGTTATGTAAGGTTTTGGGATTCCCTTCAAAACCCTATTTCTTAATATTATATAAAAAAATCTAAATAGATTTAAATATTATAACTTACATTTTAACCTTTGCGCCCTTTTAATCATTATTATAATATTTTAAGTCTTCATAGATTTAAATATTATAATTTATTTTTCTCCTTTGGGCCTTTTATTTGGATAAAGTCTTTGTCACCATAAAACAAATTTTTTCTTTTGCAAGCACCACCATGGTAAAACATTAAACCTTTATTTTCCTTGACATAAATGACAACTAATGTCATCAACTTATGGCATAAATCCATTGACATCAATGAAAAACATATACTCAAAATTTCCAATATTCTATGAATATTTGGTGGTCCCCTATGTTTCTTCATCAAGGTTCTCGCTTAGCTCGAGTGCAATGGATTCATGCTCAACAGTTTTTCAAAAAGGGTATTATTCCAATAGTTGATTTCTTTTCTCGTCAGACTAGGGATTGGATCCCATGGAATGAGTTCAAATATATCTTCAAGTTGAATGGTGTAGACAAAGATACGTATGATGTTGTTATTTCTCTCACCCCTTTATCTATGTTGCACAATATTGGTATGCACTTGTAACATCCTTAGTGATCAAACTGGAGATGACATGTTGAAAATTATTTGCTTATTTATAATACTCTTTTGGGGTATAAATGGTTAAATCCTCAAATTTATCTGGTGTCTAAGCTCAATCAACATTGGGACTTATTTTCTACAAGGACTAGATGGAATTCTAGATTTCAAAATATTTGGGCTACTTATGTTGAGCCCAAGTAATCTTTTTTATGTGGAGCTTGTTGTGTCAAGGCCTTCCCTTGGGGGAACATTTGAAGCACCTTAGAATTCTTGATCCTAAATATCCTTTTTGTGGTGTACCCGAGTCTTGTATTCACCTCTTTTGGAATAGCAAAATATCTAGTCAAGCTTGGAAATGGGTTCTTTCTAACTTTACTTTATCTCTCTACATTTTTGAAGTGTGGTAGGTTTTCAGGATTAGCCTGCTCTTTCATATTTGGAAGGTCCATAAAAAAAATATTTTTAAACATTATACACCTTCTGTCACATTTACTCATACTGATAAATTAGAAGTTTTTAATGACATGTGGCTACAAAATGTACACAAGCCAACAAAGTTGCTATGGAGTTGGATCATCTACAAGTTCTTCTTACTCATTGGGCCAATACTCAGTGTACAGTCAACCGGATCCTCCCATAGCGCTCTTCTTAGGAGTGTTTTTGATCTCGCTCTCATCGTTGACCTTCATCATATGCAAGAAGTGCTCTCACAGATAAGCACTCATCCTAGCCATTACCAGTCAGGAAGCAGCCTAATATTGACATTGTTTGTTTGTCCCGCCAGGTTGGGGGATGGAATGATGTTCAACTAGTTTCACTTGGGCCAGTTGTTGGTTGGAGCAATGCGAGTACTGAAGGCCTTGATTGCGATGCATATGGGTGGATTCTCATCCCATAATCACTAGTATTTTATGTAGGACAACATGTCAGGGCAGATTACCCCATATGATATGCTTTCTTTGATGTTATGATCATCAATGATCGTGATTGGTAAACTTGTGTTTTGTTGGTGGATTCGTTTACTAACCCTTGTCATCGAGGGTTAGTTTGATTCCCCATGGGATGTATTAACAGATCCACTTTTTTTATTGTAAAAGCTTTTATCTTAATTTAATATAAATTTGCTTTTTCATATATATATATATATATATATATATTGTAGACACCAAAACAACACCAATCCGATTATGTGACTGCAAACACTGATCACTTTGACAAACACAGCCCCCAGGGCAGCCCTCAGAGGTTAAACAGTGGTCTTAACCACTTTCATAGCAATTTTGTAAGGTCAAGAAGCAATTTGGCACACTTGGACACTTTTCCCAGTACTCGTATCACCCCGGGACGAATTCAAAATAGAATCCGTCCCACCCCAGGACAAATTCTAAATCCATCCCTGGGTGGGACGAATTCTAAGATTAACGGGCAAAAAGGCAAATGGTGCCAAGTGGCAGCCCAGAACAGTCAGTTAAGGGCTCCTGCCTTGCACGCATGTGTAAGTGGACAGAGGGGCCGTTAGAAGACTGTTACAAAAAGCATTTATCAAAGTTCAAGTCAATGGAGGACTCCCCTCCCTCATGGGAAGACAAGAGCGCCACATGGCGCCTATGGCCAACACATGGCATTTGTGCTTCCCTCCCAAAATAGACCCCTTGGGTCTATAAAATGTGGGACTTTTCTCACCCAAAACATACAGGTTGAAGGAGTTTTCAAGCAACGAAGTGCTTGCCGAATTGAAGACCCACTTGCATCCCTCTTGGTTCACCTTCCCACATCCACCAATCTCTTTTGCAAGGGAGGTTGTTGGGTGGCCTTTGGAAGCTCGAACCTTACCCAAATCCAACGCATGGACACCTGAACCAACAAATTCGCTGACCCCCCAATCCTAAAAGGTTTTGGGCCCATCCCTGGTGGATTGGCTCCAAAATTGAGGGCCAACGGTGGGAGGCCCACTTGGGCAGCCCCGCACCTCCCAAGTCCTATTTCTAGTTTTTGAGCATTTTAGATTATTTTTTAGATTGCATTTTGTGTTACTAGGTCTGATTAGTCCATAGTTGCAATTTTGTAGCTTTTGGTCAGATTCCAGGATGTTTTGTATTGCTTTGTCGTTTCGCTAACTTGCAGGTGTCAAGGTCAAATTCTCGAGGTTGGAGGCCAAATTGGGAAAATCCGACCATCTGGGTCGTCCCAAAATGGCCCCAATTACATAAAACCCCTATTTGCAGGCATTTTTCAGGTCTCGGGATCTGACATTGGAGTAGCAGCAGGTCGGTTTCTTCAACACAGAAGAATTCGTCCCACCCAGGGACAAATTACAGTCAGAATTCGTCCTGCCCGGGGACGAATTCCGGTTGAAGGTGGATTGGCCAGCTGCCTCAGTGGCAGTGGCCTTATGGTAACTTTTCTTACCTTCTGTCAAGTTTTGAAGCAATTTGGATTCATTGTATTCACTGTTTCAGGCAAATATTTACATGCATAT
Source organism: Wollemia nobilis (assembly GCA_028583015.1). NCBI lineage: Eukaryota > Viridiplantae > Streptophyta > Pinopsida > Araucariales > Araucariaceae > Wollemia > Wollemia nobilis. The sequence continues at coordinate 3,741,944 of JAQPPZ010016614.1, read as the reverse complement.
TTCATTAGTTTTAGAGAGCAAACGCTTTTCATTTGCGACAGGTGCTACTGACGTCTTGGTCATTTCTTTGTTCATAGGAGAAGCAGTAGAGGTGAAGAACTCATCGAAATCAGTGGCGGCATCATCTTGGCCCACCCATTGCAATCGTGGGCACACGAAAAGAGGAATCATTCAATGATTGTAATCAAACTCTATTTGCGCTCCTAGCCCCTGAAAAGGGAGGAGACGTCATTGTAACAGAGATCAAGGGAAATTAATGAAAGGGTTGTGTTTTCTCTATCTGATTGTGTCTCTTCCAATGTGTTTCCTTTCCATTTCATGCAATTTACATTTCTAGGACTTAAGCGTACTTAATTTTTAATGCAATTGCACTTGGTGTTTCCTTTTCCCGGAATCTCATGCTTTCAATGGCGATCACGGTGGGACTCTGTTCCCTGGTTTTTGAAATCATAGAAAAATGATAAAATTTTTGTGTTTGTTCTTGACAGGTCCACTTTTTTTTGTTGCAGACTGCTATTCGTCTCTGACAGGGACAAATTCTTTTCTGCAATTCGTCTGACCCTGAGACGAATTCAAATTCGTCTCTGGGAGGGACAAATTCTGTTCTGCAATTCATCTCCCAGAGGGACGAATTCCTGTCTACGGATTTTTAGAGCAGAAATTCAGAGACAACAGGAGCAGGCAGAGAAGAGGTAGGGATTTTTATTATCTCTGTTAAATTTTTCTGTTTCTGTTTCTGTTTCGTTAATTGTTTTCATTTAATCCTGCATTGCATTAGGAAAAGTCATGTATGCTAGTTTCATTTTGTTGAATAAAATGAATCCCACACACATCACGAAACAATATTAAACCAAGGAGCTGGTCGTAAGACCCCAGCCCTTGATCAAGACCATTGGTGGATTTAATCACCACCTTGGCTTGATTTGCATCCATTTCCCGATTGTCAACTGTTGTTAGGCGTAAATCTTGACGAAGACAGACCGAGCATAGCTGGGGTGATTCCTATGCGCGCAAGGATAAGTTTTCTATGGTAGGTGCCATTAACAGGACAATCCCCCTTCCATACCACCTACGTACCACGTACCTTCTGCTCTCACGTACCTATAGTCTACCTCTCGTAAGGGCGGGTATATAGAGAGGTTGGTATATCGGCCTGGCTGGTATATTGAAGGGGCGACCTGTTTGGAGTTATAAGAGCCTACATGATGCATTTAAACGTTCTACAAAACCTACAAAAACAAAACAAAACAAAACATCAAAATGCACTAAACCAGTTTAGGACACACCAAGAATCCTTAAAAGAGATAATCACGGTTTTGTGAATGTGTGTGTTTAATTCTACTTAGTGTAGACAAAAAAAAAAAAAAAATCATAAAAATGAGATAAAAACTTATTTAGATAGCATAGAAGCACCGCAATGGTGTACACCCGCAGTCAAGCCCAATCAAGGGTAGAAGCTCCGGAAGGTACACAAAAAGTAGGCGCAAGTCGCCTTCACTTCAGTCCTAAGGATTTGGTCATACCGCCTTATAGGTCAAACCTACAAAAGAATCCAATTCAGAATCCTCGGTGGGGTATGCCTATTCAAAGCAGCCCCTTTCGGGAAGATGCCTTACATGTAGACCTTGACATAAATAGAGAATCACCTCTTGAAGCTAGGCATGAGTGGCCACCGCGTGATGAAGCGCTAAACAGGCACACTGTCCATTTGGAGGGACAACATGGATATGGCATCCCTTCTTTACCTATCATCAGAACAGAGAGACCAAATCCGGAGCGCAGGGCTCCTTACATAGGGTGACCTAACTCCGCCCATCCCATTTACACCCATGAAAGGGAGTATGAGGAAAACCATCGCATTCCTCGAGGGCAACAAACAATGCGGGAACCTTGCATTTCCGCACCAAGTAGGATATCATGATCACCCCTTGAGGCCAGAACCTCGAGCACATACCGCCTACCTCGACAGAGGGAAGCGACCCCTTGAGATTTTAGAGCATCAAAACCGAGGTAAACCCATAGGAGGAACATTTGAACCTTCTGAACAAAATAGGGTAGATCAAATTGACCCAGCTGTCACCAGATATACCACCCGTCAAGCCCAAATCATGCGGCTTAAACAAAGTCAACAAGAGATAGAGTATCAATACCGCTTGGATAAAGAACGCATGCAATGCGAAGCGGATGAGTTACGCTATGAAATACCTGAGAGGGGGCCAACCCCTCGCATCCAAAGAGCTGAACAGTATGAGAGGCGTAATCCGTTGGTGCAGGACAGGTCTCCACGACCTCGTCAAGCTCTACCCCCAAGACCTCATAGATTCGAGAGGGAGGAAACTCCCCGAAACAATAATGGGTACCTTCAGCAAGAGCTTGATCAGGGTCATAGGTCTCGCCCTGAGACTCCTCAAGAATTTTATGAGGAGTATGAACCAGAAGAGGAATATATTGAAACTCCCCATCAAGGCAGGAAGGATGCCATTCGGCCACCCCTCCATAGGCCTCCAGTTTATCGTAACTTGCAACAAGAGCGAACAAGAGAGGAAGAAATAAAATCTTCCGATGCATACCAAGCGCTATTGGAGCGTTTGGAGTCTGTGGAGACAAAATCTGCTGGGCATCAAAAACCCACATTACGTCTACTCCGTAATAATCCGGTGCATCCCTCAGTGCCTACACCTCTTTACCCCAAACACTTCAAGTTGCCTCAATTGGAAATTTTTAAAGGTGAAGAGGACGCACAGGAACATGTTACACGATTTCTAAGCCAATGCTTCGGCATTCAAGATAATGATGCATTATTTCTTAGAAAATTCATAACCACATTCGTAGGCCCTGCCTCGGATTGGTTCACACAGCTGCCCAAACATAGCATAAGCAGCTTAGATCAACTAGTAGATGCGTTTCTTGAACGTTTCGCCTTCAACATAAGGAAGAAGGCATCACTTAGTGATCTTGCTAGCCTTAAACAATTTGAGGAGGAAACAATGGCAGCGTACGGGAACCGATGGAGAGCTTTTCTTTCTAAGTTACCCTACCGTCCTCCCATGTCGGACCTCATGCAAATGTTCACAAAAAGTTGCTTAAAATCAATCTCTGGTCTATTGTTACTGCGACAATACGATAGCTTAGAAGAAGCTTTGGCACAATCCAGAGTCATAGAAGAGATTAAGATAGGCGAAGGCGCAATTGCCAAGCCTAAGAAGAAAGAGTGGAATAAAACCACTAAAACTGGGACAACGCAACCACAACACGCTGAAGTCAACCAAGTTGCGATAAATGTCCCCGTGCTCTGCAAGAAACGTAGCCTCAAAAGGCTAACTACCAGGCAGTGCCTCCTGCTTACGAAAGAGATAACAGAAGATAGGAGCAGTATCAACAGCGTCACCCTAGGTGACAATTCACCCCGTATGTGGAGTCTAGGGACTCCTTATTTGACCGCTTGTCAGCGGCAAATTTAGTTACTCTACCAGAAATCCAAATTTTTGACCCTAACGTTCCCAAGCCTAGGGGGTATAGGGAGGAATTGTATTGCAGATTCCATAGGCGCAGAGGACATGACCTAAATGGGTGCTGGAAATTCAAAGAACTAGTCCAGGATTTGATCGACAACCGAACATTGGTCGTGGACAACCCCATCGCACCAAACAACCAACAAATGGGGGTATTCAAGGACCCCCTACCTGCCCATGAGGCACAGACAAAATCGCTCCAAATTAACGAGGTGCGACAAGATCTTCCCGCGCAAGGATTTGTGGGAATGATTAGCATTGTAACAAGGAACAAAAAATACCCAGCAGTTGCCCCCGAGGTACCTGCGAGGGAAGTTCCGTCGACATCGCAGCCTCAACAATGCCCAACGCAGTTACCTCCGCCTAGACCTGAGGTCACGATATGAACCAAACTCACGCAGAGTTTACGGACCACGTCGGCTAGGCTGTCCATCTATGAGCTTATTCAACAATCAGCTCCCCATAGAGAAGCTCTTATGGACATTTTAAAAGCCATTGAAGTACAACCCCATGAAGCAAATTCTTTCAACGCCTTCGTGGGACATGTGAAACAATGTACGGAGCTTGTCATCACATTCAAAGAAAACGAGGTCAAAACAATATCAAATGACATGCCGGATCCACCCCTACACGTTATCGCGTGGGTCAACGGGATCCCGTACAAGAGAGTGCTGATAGATACTGGCTCGTCCGGTAACATCATAACCATCTGCAGACATTGAAACATTTAAAATTGCCGACCTCTCACATCACCGCTTCCACGTACACATTGCGAGATTTTAATGATGCAATTTGCTCGACAGTCGGCACCGTTGTTCTGCCTATACGGGTAGGACAAAAGTCAATACCCACACTTGTGCCATGTCTTTGGAAGGCGAAATGGCTTATAACATCTTGCTAGGGCGGCCTTGGATCAGGGACATGAAGTGTGTCCCCTCGATTGCACACCAGTGCTTGAAGTATGCCTATGAAGGGCAAATACATGTAGTCCCAATGGACTTAGAGCCCTTCAAGTATTGCAATGCGGTACAATTTATACCTCAATCGACCCTCCCATCAACGCATTTGGATTTTCAATTAAATCCATCTAAACAGGGTCCGATACCGCAAGTACCACTGGTGGCCAACAAGGCAAAATCCCGACCAGGTGAGACTTCATCATCGGCTCCTTCATCATCAACGCCACCTATCGTGGCCCAACAGAAGGACAAGGGAAAGCAAATCATGGAAGAGGTTAAGCCTCTAGAAGAGGGGTTGCCCATAATTTCAACGATATCAACAGAGGAAGCGCCCAACGCAACGGAAACCAAGATTCTTGAACCACCAAACATGGAATGGACTCAGGAAGGACTACCGTTTCCTCTTACCCAATCATCAACAATCACTGTTGAGATGGCAAGTACGGGCTTGGGGGAGTACTTAGTGCAAAATGTTGTGGCAACCCCCACACTGGAGTCAGTACAAGACATGGGAAGACCTCGCCTTCCCATTGGAACAATCGTCCCTCTAGGCTACCCACCGAACCAAACAAATTTTGTGTATGGGGGCCTTGATCATGGTTCTGAACCATGCAAACAAAAGGAAACAGATGAAGAGCCTTTTGTCGAAAACATCAATTATCTATCGAACCTAGAATTTGCCCTAAAATATCTCGAACAATGCAATTGGCATGGGTATGGGCTAGGCAGATATGAGCAAGGGATGCGGATCCTTTGCCAACCAAGATATCAGATGCCATATGACAAGTCGGGGGTAGGGTTCAACCATCCCCTGCCATTAGACATCTTGGTTGAAAATATGCAAGGCCTAGAAATAGGCAACGGGGGGATTGGCACAAGACCCGTACGCCAATCCAAACACAGAATACACCTTGGGGGATTATCTCCCATGGTCTACAAACACCCCTGGAAATAGCAATAATCCCTCTCCTTTGCTAGAGAGAGGTGGAAGTTCAGAGAGCAATCCTCAAAAAGAACAACAACGGCTTCCAAACATTTTTTTGAAACTGTTCCCCTTAGAGGTTCCAGATAAAATAACACAGTCTCAAAAGAATCAGGTCCCTCCACTAAGAGTGGAACAACCGCAATGGGACCAGATTAATTCATTGGAACAGGAAGAGTCCTCAATGTCGCAAGCAACAGATGTTGAAGAGGATGAACAATTTTGGATCTATGAAAGTGATTCAGAAGATGAAACTGAAATGGACTATCTCAGACATGCGCGACGACATCACCGCACTCTAACTCATGAAGATCTAATGGGACAAATGGGTATACGATTAGGACATGAATGGCACGTAGACCCAACGAGGTGGGACCAAGTGTTAGGCCTATGGCTCCAAATTCAAAATGAGCATCGTCCACCTCGAGATCCCATCAAGACAGCAGTACCGAGGGAAGACCCCGCCTTCCTTTTCACACATAGAGATGAATTTGCACCTAGAGAGGATCCATTCGTGCTTGTTCCCGTAGAGCCAGATCCAGAGTATAGGGAACATCTGAAAGAATCGAGTCATCACACCCATGGTTCTGGAGACCAAATTCATTCCATCCACATGATCTCCATTGATTTGACCACACCCATCCGCAATCCGACCGATCCATCATGGTCATTGCATCTAAACATGGATGCCATTGACTGGGATCGCGTCAATTCACCATTGTCACCATCAGAGTACTGGCCTTTCGGTGAAATGCTTCATTTTACCCCAAGGACAACTCAAGATATTTTTCAAGCTGAAGAGGGACCCGAGGTCCCAAACATAGATCTTAACTCAGCTGATGATATCCATTTAATCCCAACTCCACATCAGTTGGAGGACGGATCTCACATGTCAGTCGAAGAGATGACTGACGTAGACATCGGCACAGATCCAATGAATCCACGGATTCTCAAGCTGGGGGTAAGCCTTTCCCCCGAAGAGCAAGCCGATTACATTGCCCTTCTTAAAGAGAAGAAGGAGGTTTTTGCATGGTCATACAAAGATATGCCAGGACTAGACCCACAGCTAGTCATGCACAATTTAACGCTTGATCCGAAAATAAAGCCAGTAAAGCAAAAACTAAGAAAAATGCACCCAACAGTGGCCTTGATGGTCAAAGATGAATTGCAAAAGCTGTTGGATGCACAATTTGTCATCTGCGTGGATTATTCGCCATGGTTGTCCAACATGGTTCCCGTCAAGAAGCCCGACGGGAGGATTCGCATATGCACCGACTTTCAAGACCTAAACAAAGCGAGTCCTAAGGATGATTTCCCCTTGCCAAGCATCGATGCATTGGTAGACGCTACAATAGGTCACGAAATGCTCTCCCTAATGGACGGTTTCTCAGGATACAATCAAATTCGTATCAATCCTGAAGACCAACTCAAAACGGCATTCACAACGCCTTGGGGGACATTTTGTTATAAGGTCATGCCTTTTTGCCTTAAAAATGCTGGCGCTACATACCAACGTGCTATGACTTATATCTTCCATGATTACATGCACAAAACTTTGGAAGATTACATGGATGATTTGTTAGCCAAGTCTCTCTTGCGCTCAGATCATCTTGGTGACTTAAGCAAGATTCTCGATCGCCTCATAGAGCATAAGGTCAGATTGAATCCCAAGAAGTGCGTGTTCGGCGTCACATCCGGAAAACTCTTGGGTTTCATAGTCTCCAAGAGAGGCATCGAAGTGGACCCAAACAAAGTCAAGGCAATCCTTGAAATGGCTCCCCCAACCACTATCAAGCAGCTCAAAAGTCTGCAAGGAAAGGTCGCGTCGATTAAACGCTTCATAGCGCAATTATCTGACAAATGCCGACCAATGAACAAACTATTGCACAAGGGGGTCACATTTCATTGGGATGACGAGTGCCAGTTTTGACGAAATCAAACAATACTTGGCTTCGTTGCCAGTATTGGCACTGCCTAGACCAGGTGTGCCGTTCTACTTATACATCTCGACCTATCGAGGTGGCACTGGGCGCAATGCTAGCCTAGAAGAATGAACTTCACAAAGAACAGGCTACTTACTATCTTAGCCACACCCTGGTCAGTTACGAACTTAACTATGCATACGTTGAAAAACTCTGCTTGGTAGTGGTGTTTGCTACCAAAAGGCTACACCATTACATGCTGAGCAACACGACGTATGTTGTGTCTAAGGAGAATCCATTGCGATATATGATGAGTCGTACTTATCATAGTAGCCGCACGGCGAAATGGATTATGTTGTTGACGGAATTTGACATTGAGTTTATTGGGCAAAAATCTATAAAAGGACAAGCATCCTCCCTACCCAATTCCTTAAGAATCCCTAAAGTTCTCAACAGTTGCAAAACACAAAAATTTGCAAAATGTCAAAACTCCAAATTTGACAAACTATAGTGCACACATCAAAATGCACAAACAACAGTGATTTTCATCACTACATACCCCCAATCCCTTGCTCAAAAAAAAAAAAAAAAAAAAAAACATCAAAATAAACAGTGATCTTATCACTACAAAAGAGCAAGTATCCCAATACAATTGAAGAAAATAAGGGAGTTGACCTTGAATCCCTGGAACTCTCAGCATTCTGTAGGTCATAAGGCAAGCTTCAATACCAATTCGGTAACAGAAGTAAACCTCCCGCATGACGATATATCTGTCACATTAACTTGCGTACAGATCAATGTTTGCATGTGGATGAGCTAGCTTATGGCATCCTGGATTACATCGCAGATTAATCTTAGTACATACAACAAAGGAATTCGTGGAGCTAATTAGGTGATCCACTCCAGTACAGGTTCGGTTGAAAGCCCATCTGGCATCGGCGGTATCCTAACAAATACCACTAAATGAACTCAATTGCACACACAGGGATGTTAAATAACTCGGTCAAAAACAGGTCCGATTCATACCTTGTTCAAAAGTCTTGTGAGATAAAGTACAGTCATGGATAGTGAGATAAAACTGCCTGAATCTCAGAAAATCATACATTCATCCCAAAACCATCTGCGCTACTTATCATATTTATGATACCATCAAAAAATACAAAAACAAAAAAAAAAAACCAGGTAAATAAAGAGCTTCTTAAACAATACAGGTGCAATCATCACAAAATGTCATTCATCCATTTCACCTCGCATATCACATAGACATCTAAAACATTTCAATTCATCATAACATCTGCATTCATCAAAATAAATAAACATGCATAACAAAAATCACATCATCACATGTACAAATCCAAAAATAAAACAGGTATATATATATATATATCATCAAAAAGATGCCCGCAGGCTACAAAACCGGTCCTCAGACCCCGCAATCATATCCAAAACCCAACCTAAGGCGTCGGCCACCATGATCACGCAGGATCGGTGCGACGGGAACTACCTCCCGTGGTGTGGGTCCGACGGGACCTTGCAGGGCGGCTACTGCTAGCCCCCGCATCATGCCTACTACCACCCCCCTCATCTAACCACTCGCGACGAGATGATGCTCGATCGCTCAGTCGACTATCCCTCGTCCGTCGAGAAGATCTCATCGATCGAAGGCTCGGGGAGCCGCCCGCCAAGGCGGATGACCTCCCTCTCCAAGTCTATCCGGTACAGACACCACTCTGCCTCTCGCCGATGATAGATAGACAATGCATCATCGCGCTGCACCAAAACTCTATCCCGCTCTGCCAACTAAGCCCACAGAAGATCCCTCTCCAGATCCCACATCCGCAGCAGCTCTGTAAGTCGTGCAACCTCATCGCCTACATCCGACCCCACCCCTCTCTGTATCTGGCGGACGCATAGGACTCATGGGGACAGTAGCCTGCTCAGGCTCCAACTGCTCCTCCACATCCTGCATGTCCGGCTGCTCCGGAACACCCAAGTCCACATCCTCATCTCCCGCATCCACCATGTCTGCATCATCCAACGGCCCCCCCAATCACCCCCTGCCGCCTCAGCATCCTCCACTGCCGCCTCCGCGCCTCCCAGTGGACCCTCTCCTCTCCAGCGCCGCAATACCCACCACGAGTCATACTCAGTGGTAGTACCTACGTCATCCACATCCAACACCTCAATCACCGCATCCGATTCCTCGCCCAATGGCACGAGGACCGGTGGCTCCAAATCCCTCTCATCTCCCCGACGCCGATAGCCTACGGGCTCACCAGGAAACCCCTGGCGCACCCCAAACTGTCGTGTAACCCGACGGTACGAAAAGAACTCATGCTCCGTCCCGTGCCGCCCAGTCAACCATCGCTCCCTCCGTACCCGTCGGAGCCACTCTCCAGCCTCAGGCCAGGCTGGACAGTCCCGATAGGGACGCCAAAACACCTCCCCTGGAGTGAGCTACGAAAAGGCATCAATGTAGTGCTCAACGACACCTGCCCATCGCCGACTCTGCCCCTGCTCCGTAGACCGTCGCCACAAAGCTGCATAACCAATCTCCTCATCCTCCATCGCCGCCCGAGTCATCCACGGTAACCCGGTAGGCCTCTCAACAGACTATGTGTCGCCAACCCCAAGCATCGCAACAAAAATCTGCAACTCGACACCCTTCCGCTGTCGACAGCGGACCCCGTACAGCTCCCCGTAAAGCTGCGCCAACAAAGTCTGTCCCCATCTCGGAATCAACGGTGCCTCTATCGGGCACTCTGCCAACTGCCACACCAAATCCAGTAGGTTCCACGGGAACCTCGTGCCTGACGAATCAGGGAGAAGAATGTTAGAAATGAGGCCCATCAAGAATGTGTGCCTCACTCCTAACACCCCCCTCTCCTTCCACCAGCTAACCAAAATCCCGCCAGCCTAGCAATCCGCCTCGGCTGTCTCCACTGGGTCTGCTACACCCAGCTCCCCCCCATGCCCAAAACATCTCGTAAGTATAGCAGTCCACTGATCAAACGGAGATGTCCTAATAGGCAGACCATCTATCGGAATCCGAAGCAACCGATAGACGTCCTCAAGAGTCACGACCATCTCCCTGTCGGGAGATGGAAAGTATTGGTCCGTGGATCCCAAAGCTTGATCAGGGCCGTCAGATAGGCCTGATCCGAAACCACAGGCTCCAGTCGAGCCACCTGCTTGAGCCCAAGGGCATCAAGCCATTCCCAGTCATCATCGGTCAATGCCAACCGCGCCTCAGTAAAGGCAGCGGGTACACGGTACCGGCTCCTAACAACCTGCAAGCAAACAAAAAAATAAATAAATAAATAAATAAATAAAACAGATCAAATTTTCAGTTCTAGGGTTTCTAACCTTAACTGTTAAACAAAAACATCACAAAAAATCTTAAAGTTTAGAAAAGCGTCAACACAAAAACAATGCATTAAGTTAAAGCAAAATAAACCCTAGGGTCACTTACAGGTCTCGCCTCGGCTCCGCCGCTCGAACTATTTTGTGCACTCATGATGGCAGAGAGAATTCCAGCAGCGCTTCGCTTCGTAGAATTACCTCCTCCTCCCAGAGCTCCAAAATCGCAAGAAAAAATGACACAAATGAGCCCAAAATCAAGTTTTGGCCCTTAAATAGGCCCTTTGCACTGGAATTCGTCCTTGACTGGGACGAGCGCTCTGATCAGCGCTCGTCCCACCCAGGGACGAATTCTCCAGATGGAATTCGTCCCACCCAGGGACGAATTCAGGCCAGCACAAAAAAAAAATCAACAAAAATGACTAAAAATGCACTAAAAACAGACAATAAAATTGCCTGACAGGATTGCAAATGCACCTGACAACATGGGCATACAAAATCGACATCGGGGTCACAAATTATCACTATCCTACTCCCTAAGAAGGCTACCATAGCCGGACCGCTCCACGGGAAGACGGATTTTTGACAATTTCATCCCCAAATGGCGTCACAAAAGGGTCAAAGCCCACTAAAAACAACAAGAAAATCAAAACAAACACATAGCAATAAACATTGCCAGACACAAGTGCTCTTGCACTTAACCTCTTGGCATAGCAAAATTGATGTCGGGTTTGCATTGTCACTATCCTACTCCCGAAGAAGGCTACCATAGCCGGACCGCTCCACGGGAGGACGGATTGCCGACAATTCAATCACCAAATGGTGTCACAAAAACAACAAAAACAGTACAAAATTCAACAAAAACACAAGCAAAAACATTGCCGGGCATAAGTGCTCATGCACTTAACCTCTAGGCAAAGAAAATCGATGTCGAGGTCCAAATTATCGCTCTCCTAATTCCCCAAGAAGGCTATCATAGCCGGACCGCTCCACGGGAAATAGGTTTTCGACGATTTCACCTCATTATGACATCACCAAAAGGGTTAACACCCACCAAAAATAGGTCCATATGTTGGAAAAATTGCACACGCTTAACGGTAAACCCTCTAAAGGCACACCTGCACAAGTCATCTTGGGTCAAGCGACTCGTCGCTTCTCTCACGAAGGTCATTCCCTCATCGATTCGTCGCTTGAGGGGGTAGTCACACTTAGTCACCAATCAACAATCACACACCCAATTAAGGAAAACGACATGCATTCAAAGAATCATTGACAAAGACAATCACGCTCCCGCTTGGGGCAGTAAACAAGCAACAATCAAATCAATCAAACACTTGGCATTTCGTGAATCATGAACACAAGGTTCCCCCTGAGGATAAAAATGCCCTTCACTTGTTCATGACTGATCAATGTCTAAGTTCAAGTCACACCTCACCAAAATAGGTTAATACTTGAAATCAAATTCCTTAGCTCGTCAGAAGCAAGGATTCAAGAATGCATGCCCTTTCCATACTTGGGGCATCAAAATTTGGTTAGGTTACCAAGAAACCCTAATCATTAGTGCTTTGGTTATCTATTTTTGCTCAGCATCGCGTCACCCGCAGCGCTTCCCAAAAAGGGGCATCTCGTAGACACCAAAACAGCACCAATCCGATTATGTGACCGCAAACACCGATCGCTTTGACAAACACAGCCCCCAGGGGCAGCCCTCGGGAGGTTAAACAAGTGGTCTTAACCACTTTCATAGCAATTTTGTAAGGTCAAGAAGCAATTTGGCACACTTGGAAACTTTGCCCAGTACTCGTCTCACCTCGGGACGAATTCAAAATAGAATCCGTCCCACCCCAGGACGAATTCTAAATCCGTCCCTGGGTGGGACGAATTCTAAGCTTAACGGGCAAAAAGGCAAATGGTGCCAAGTGGCAGCCCGTAACAGTCAGTTAAGGGCTCCTGCCTTGCACGCATGTGTAAGTGGACAGAGGGGCCGTTAGAAGACTCGTTACAAAAAGCATTTATCAAAGTTCAAGTCAATGGAGGACTCCCCTCCCTCATGGGAAGACAAGATCGCCACATGGCGCCTATGGCCAACACATGGCATTTGTGCTTCCCTCCCAAAAGAGACCCCTTGGGTCTATAAAAGGTGGGACTTTTCTCACCCAAAATATACAGGTTGAAGGAGTTTTCAAGCAACGAAGTGTTGCCGAATTGAAGACCCACTTGCATCCCTCTTGGTTCACCTTCCCACATCCACCAATCTCTTTTGCAAGGGAGGTTGTTGGGTGGCCTTTGGAAGCTCGAACCTTACCCAAATCCGACGCATGGACACCTGAACCAACCAATTCGCCGACCCCCCAATCCTAAAAGGTTTTGGGCCCATCCCTGGTGGATTGGCTCCAAAATCGAGGGCCAACGGTGGGAGGCCCACTTGGGCACCCCCGCACCTCCCAAGTCCTATTTTTAGTTTTTGAGCATTTTAGATTATTTTTTAGATTGCATTTTGTGTTACTAGGTCTGATTAGTCCATAGTTGCAATTTTGTAACTTTTGGTCAGATTCTAGGATGTTTTGTATTGCTTTGTCGTTTCGCTAACTTGCAGGTGTCAAGGTCAAATTCCCGAGGGTGGAGGCCAAATTGGGAAAATCCGACCATCTGGGTCGTCCCAAAATGGCCCCAATTACATAACCCCCCTATTTGCAGGCGTTTTGCAGGTCTCGGGATCCGACATTGGAGCAACAGCAGGTCGGTTTCTTCAACACAGAAGAATTCGTCCCACCCAGGGACGAATTACAGTCAGAATTCGTCCTGCCCAGGGACGAATTCCAGTTTGAAGGTGGATTGGCCAGCGCCTCGATGGCAGTGGGCCTTCTGGTAACTTTTCTTACCTTCTGTCAAGTTTTGAAGCAATTTGGATTCATTGTATTCACTGTTTCGGGCAAATATTTACATGCATATTTCGTTAGTTTTAGAGAGCAAACGCTTTTCATTTGCAAGCAGGTGCTACTGACGTCTTGGTCATTTCTTTGTTCGCAGGAGAAGCAGCAGAGGCGAAGAACTCATCGACATCAGCGGCGGCATCATCTTGGCCCGCCCATTGCAATCGTGGGCACGCGAAAAGAGGAATCATTCAGTGATTGTAATCAAACTCTATTTGCGCTCCTAGCCCCTGAAAAGGGAGGAGACATCATTGTAACAGAGATCAAGGGAAATTAATGAAAGGGCTGTGTTTTCTCTATTTGATTGTGTCTCTTCCAATGTGTTTCTTTTCCATTTCATGCAATTTACATTTCTAGGACTTAAGCGTACTTAATTTTGAATGCAATCGCACTTGGTGTTTCCTTTGCCCGGAATCTCGTGCTTTCATATATATAAATTAATGAGATAACAAATAAATAAATATATTATATCAATAAGTTCTTGTTTTTTTCTTATATTATAATTAGCTTTACTATATAAAAAGGGATTTCTTTTGTTTTAATTCAATTTAAAAATATTTCAAAGATATTTATCCATTAATAACATGCATAAATTATTTAATTCATGTTTCAAAAGTTTTTTTTTTTTAATGGTGTTATAATAAACATTATACGCCATGGCTATCTTCCTCAACTTATCTATACCGTCTTCAATGATTGGATCGACGCTGTGTGTGCCTACAAACTGATTTTGTGAATCTACTTAATTGAAGTACAACGTTAACTAGAAATTGATATCTATACGACGTCAAAAGATAACGATCGGTTCGGACTGCGACAGTGACTCGTGTGAATTTCTGTGCAGAGGGACCACAAGCTGATGTGCTTTCTTGGGACAGCATTGATACGCAATGTCAATCTCGCCTGAAATCTTTGTACTAAAAAGGCAGGAAAGTGATAGAAAGGGTGTGTAATCTTTGAACGTTTGGAAAACACGTAATATCATCCATTGGTACCGTCATTAATTCCTCTATGAATGTCTTGCACCTCTTCTTATGTCTCTCGGTACACTCTGGAAATTAGGGTTTCTATCTGTCGTGGGAACGCATTTACAGAGCTCGTAGGTATTTTCCTTCAATAATCTTCCCAAATCTTGATGCATGTGATCCTCTGTACATCCTTCCTTGCTGTGTTAGTAACATTGATTCACTTTAAGTTGTTCTGTACAAAGTACAATCAAGCATGGATGACCCTGTCCTTCACTCCTCTATGGGAATTAATGAATGCTCAGATCCATACTATGAGGCCTAAGCTAAAACTAAAAGAAATTTTAGGAATTCAAATTCTCATATACTTTGCTGAATGTATATTATGGATTCTCTAAAATACCTATGATCAATGATTCTTTTTCGTCTCAGCATAGGGTTGGTAGGTAAGCAACACTTGTATGCCCCAGCAATTATTGTTAACTTCAGACTTCCTTGAATTCTATGTTAGGTTTTCATACCTGTGTTTAGTTTAGCCATACATGGTGCATGCTTTTGTTCTTTTGGGCAACAAGTACACACAAGTGTGGAAATTCTCAGTGGAAGTTAATCAAAGATTGTTGTACATTCTCATAGCGAATACAGCGACGCTCTGTATACCTAGGAAACAAACAAAAGGAAAGTAAAGGAAGGGACGGAAGAAGATACCGATGAAGAAGATTGAGGCAAACTATTCGATCAATCCTAGGGAACCAGGTAGGACGTCTACTCAATTGCCACGGCTTAATTTCGTGCTCTTATTTATTTCAATATGCCCATTTAAGATATTTCCATGCCCATATACTTCCTGGTTTTATGCATGATTTCACACTGGCAAAATTTATCTTAGTTTGAGATTGTGGAACTGGGGAGTGTGAAGCAAATGGCGCTACGAACTACATTACAGTAGACTAGGGTAGCTTTTTGAGGTTATTCTGATAAATATGAAATTCCTTTACGTCGATAGATACTCCTTTCATATTTAACCATTGAATGAATGACTTGCTCATGCTATTGCCAACACCAAAAAAGCGAGAACGCGTACGGATAACTGCTTTTAATCCTCTGTAAATTCAGAACCCTGCAGGTGGTTGTAAAATTTGCCTATATTGAGAGGGAATTTATGTGCTTACTCCTTACCTTGTACAAATAAATAAAAATCTAACCCTAGACTGAGGTAGTAATTGGAGAAACGATTATTCTAACCCTAGACTGATGGAGTAATTGGAGAAACCATTAAAGACTGGACGCAATTTGAAACAAATAATATTTTCGCATGAACGAAGCTCCGAGTCCGTTTCTGTTGAGAACAAACATCGAAATATATTACACAAACAAAATATTAATCCAAATGATGCTGAACATATTTGTAATACTGCAATCTATCTTGCTAGACATTCGTAATATACATTAGTAAGGGAGGCATGCTATATAGAGAGAGGGGCATTGGTTCTTCTCCGTTTTGATTGACATGTAAATGTTTACAGGGACTGTATCTTCCCTGGAGGCCCAGCCCTATAAACTTTTAAAGGTGCTATGCAACGGAAATTAGAATCCAATAACTATTGGAAATACTGACTGGTACTGCTAGTTGCAAAATAAGTAGCGTTTATAATTCAGACTTGGGATGAAATAGAATGATTTTAAAAGGGTCCTGCTTCTTGAAAAATGACTAGTGACCATAACAAAACAGGGGTGTACCTTGCGCCTTTTTCCCGTTGCTTTTTGAACCTAGCGCCCAGCATTTCTTTCGCTAAACCACGTGCGAGTTTTGAATTGATGCAAGCACTGTAAGAAAAGCCAGAACCTCTTCTAATGCTTTCTTCTTTTAGTTATATCCCGTGAATTTAAAATTTTGATTATCTAGATTACTTTAACAAAGTCGACTTAATAAAATTATCGTATAATATGTACCTAAAAGTATTTAAAAATATCTTTAAATTTTATTTCTATCTTTTTAGATTTTTATTATTTATATATATCTTTGTATTCTTCCTCAATATTACATGAAATTTTCTCCCATAAATAGAGACTATAGTTTCTTTATCAAAATAGTTGGAGAAGACAGTTTTCCTAAGCAAGATCAAAAGTCTTTAGACTCCAAGCAAGAAATAACTAAATACAATCTACCTCATTGAAGGAAAAAAACAAGGTCATTTATGTTAAATGATTGTATAAGCTCCTTAATTGGATTTTTTTAATATTGTTAAAGTAAAATAATGAAAAAGGTATGCTATGGTCATATGCATCATCAATTTGTAATTTATTTATAGTAAGGTTTAAGGCAAGCCAAGCGTACCTCTATTTTGAAGGAGAAAAAATATGAATTTTTTATTTTTATTTTTTTTTATGATTGGCATCTCCTCAACAATGACTCATCCCTAATACATATCACCTAGAATCATATCTTAGAATTGATAATATAGTACCTCTAATATTTACTTTTTTAATTACCCCTAGGATATATTCTGGATCCTTGTGGTTTAGTTTCATCACTTTTAATTTGCTCGATCGAGGAAACACTGAATCATTCCTCAAGTAAATTATTGTATAAGGTTTTCTCAATGGATGATTTTTTTATTACTCAAATATAATAATGTAAATTCATAGTCCATGAATATATCAAAAGCTATATTGGTCAAAATAGAGTAAATTTATCTATACATAGTGAAGCCAACATTAAATTCTCAAGGATATGCATACGCCAATTATCACGTAATTAAAATTGAACCAAGCTTTAAATTATAGTTAAAATAAACTCCAGTTTTAAAATATGTAAAATATATTCCATCTAATGCTTCAAAATCAATTGATTATATAAAATAGTATTTCATAAACTCTAATAGCAATGTACATAAAATTTCAATTTATTTTATGTTTATGATACACATAAGTGCATAAAATCTAATAGCAATGCACATAAAATTTTATTTTCATTAAAAATATGAACTAAATAAATTCTCAAAGAATCTCATATAAATCTCCATAAGCTTCAAGAAGAACTTGAATGCCTTACTATATGTCATTTACAGTATTCAATTATAGTGTCTTAAATATTAATTAAAATAAGATGTATTCTTTGCATATTGATAATTTTAAAATACAATATGGTTGTCAACTTTATAATCAATAAAATAATGTTAGAAATAAATTATACAAGAACAATTCAATAAGTCTATACAATGTTATCAAAGTTGGCAATAACATGTGTTTGGATATTGGTGTTAGTTTACAAGAATTTATACCTCAAATTATTTATGATTTGAACATTATGATTTTGTAGATAAGTTAACCCCATGAAATCAATAGAATATGTCATTTATATCATGCTCATGAAGTCACTCACCCTAAATTTAGTAATACTCATATTAATCCCCTTTGGTAGTTTCTAATGCAAATATTCATTAGTAGCTAACAAGAAAAATCTTATTTATAAGACTTCAGCTTACTAGGTGCTATTAAATTGCTATAATTAATCAAAAATTATAAACTATTGTGCATCTTAATATCATTAGAAGGGTAATTTTACCATTTTCTTATACATTATAATATAGATAATATAATCTATCTAAAAATAATAATGTACTATTCTTATATTCGATTTAAGACCTAAATGCACTAAATAAATTAAGAAGGAGATAGATACCCAAAATGTGGACTACACTTATATCAATATGTGCTAGATGAAGAAAATAAATGTTTCTCTAAACATTGTTTTAGAAAAAAACACATGATATTAATCTCAATATAACTTAATGATAAATTTAGGAACACATGGTTTGAGATTGATTCCTTAAATAAGTGATAATATATTTATCATTTTTAAAGTATATGCAATATGTACATAAGATTTTATCATTATTGACTAATCAAGGTTTTTTTGGTATCTCTCTATGATGTCTTACTTGAATGGGAAAATAAAAACAATACTAAATGATCATTCTTGGTGATGGTCTTCTAACCAATTATATTGAATAATAGAAAAATCATTACAAGATATGCATCACATATTAATATGAAAAGTAATTTAATATAATATGGTTCATATAGAGTTAAATAATATCCCATTTAATATAATTTGATTCCACCTTGCCATCACATGTAGTATCTACAAGAAAAAAATATTTTTTTGTTTACATAAATCTTTCTATTATATTAAATTAAATTCACATCCAAGAGTGTAATATCACATATCTATATCAAAATGCATTACACCCAACATAAAATTTCATCAAATTACTTTATTATATTGTAAAATATCTTCTTCTTAGAAGCATAAGATACCACATTTATCCCCAAATCTTGAAAAACACATAAAAGGTCTACCATATTATTTTATCGATTGGCATTTTATATATCCTATGTCTAACCCATGTGTTAGGTTTAAAATGCTTTTGTTATATTCTTATATTTTTATCTTTGTACTAGATGAGGTAATTTATGTAATCTTCTCATAAATGCATTATAAAATGTAACATTATTAACCTCTCTAAGAGTAGCATATGAGACTACATATAATATTGGATATATTCTCCATTACATAATTGTTAGTATCTTGATAATGGTAACCTATTTGTGTATATTCTATTATTTAATTCACATTCATACATCAATTTTATCTTTTTATCTTATTGATAAAATTGTTTATCATTTATTACTTGTGCATATTCTTACCTAGATTATATTTCTTATCCCATATTATTAAGTGTGCTTGTTGGTATTTTTGTGACACTAAAATTTTATTAAAATCTTACCTAAATATGAAAGCAATTTTACAAGCAAAATCCATTTTGAGCATTTTTATTTCTTCAAAAATTTGTCTATATGCATAGGGAGTTTTACCTACTGGCAATTTTGCTAGTAAAATTACTTTCTAGATATTTTTGCTCCTAGATGAAGCAAAATTCAGTTTTACCTTGTTTCTTGGTGAAATCCTTTCTGAAACGCAATTGGTCGAAGTTCAGAGTGAAATGCATATCTGGGTGAAAACGTTGGTGAAAATAATTCTTGGGTCAAATTGGAAAAATTCGTGGTGGAAGTTCAAATGGGCAAAATCATCATCAAAACTATGATTTCACCCAATTTTCTAGTGAAACTCCTATTTTTCCCAGTTTTCCAGCAAAACTCTCATTTCACCCATTTTTTCAGTGAAATACATCTTCGAGCATGTTCTAGGTGAAAATTTTAGCGAGAGTACATTTCAGAAATAAATTTCAGTGAAACCTCATTTTCTAAGTGAACGCTATCACCCGAACGCTTTTAACGAAGATCTTCTTTGGGAAAGGATCAAAGCTGATTTTTTTTAATTTTTGGGGTGATGCAATTGATATGTCTAAGAATACTGCTGAAAATCTATTGAATTTAATACTACACCCTCGATTCTGGTGTAATATTATTCATTTTCAAGGTGCAATCCACTTTGGTGGATATTCATTTTCAAGGCATTGTCCACTTAGGTGGATATTCATTTTCAAGGCACCATCATGGAGAATGAAATATGGTCTATGAGTCCCGCTAGGTCCCAATATACCATATGCTCAAATCACTTGTTGCTTCCCAAGGAGCAACCAAATTGGTTCGTTGCTATCGTAGAGGAGAGAATTATGATCTACCACTTTGTAATTTTCCATAGTTTTTGTTTTATGAGCATTTAATTTTGGGGGTGAAATCCTCTATTAAAACTAAGAAAATTGATGTAAAATGAGGATAAACATTCTACTAAAAAATCTTTGAGTTTAATTTTATGCATCAATTAAAATATTGTTGGCTCTGGTTCTTGGATCAGTTGTGTATGTAATTGCTTTCTACCTATAATTTATGTTAGTTTTTTTTCCATTATTATATAAGTTTAAATTCTACTACTAAATTTAATTTCTAATAAAGAGGTGAATACTGAAATGTTTATTGGAAGTTATCTTTGCAAGCTATAAATTATTCCTGTGTTATTCTTTGTTACATGCTAGTTAAAAACTTGACTTGATTTTTAGTTGCGAGTTTATCCCCACACCATTTCTCTATCTCATAGCCATATTTCCCATTCCTTTCTATAATTTCCCATCTCTTTATGTTACCTTAAGATTTATAACCAATTTTATATTAGTAAGCAAACCAACCCTCTCTGGATATTGGCCCGAAGGACATCTCTTTCCATTGGCCTTTAAATGTTGGCTGGGTCTAGGGTGCATATTTTTATGCTTAGGCAGATTCGTGGCCAATAGTGCTTCATCTCAATATTGCATCTCACCTATATTGGTTTACATTGATCATTTTTTTATAATAAAAAAAAATTATGATAAATGATCCTCATCTAATAGATTCAACATCATATACGATATCATATTTCCATGTTTTTATAAATCTCTCTATTTAATCTATCTTTAGGAAATTGAGATATATAAACATAAAATATTTCTAGTTATTATAGAAGAATATTCAAGTGAAACTATATAGTCATAGTAAATATCAACAAGACTATCAACAACATCAAATTAGTATTGGTATTTCATAATATCATAAGCATGATCTACATCAATAGAAGTATCAATGGTTTCATTTAGGTCACACTTAAAGTAGGTTTAAAAATTAATTAATAAAGAGGAGTGATGTGGTACTCGAGCGGGTTTGATGTTGTGGTGTTGGTATTGACCCTGGTTCAAGAATCAAGTGTTGATGGTGGGTATTTGTTGGAGGCTTTGTCTGTAGACCTGGTCCCTCCCCTATGGGATCCAGGTAATGTCTTAGGTGATTTTTAACCTTTCCTCTGGAAGGGCACCACTTTATTTTCTAAAGTGATGTTTGTGTCGGCTAGCGAGGTCGTTTCTTCTAAGTGTGAGATCAACCTATTTCTAAGCATATTTTTGTTCTCGATTATGTTGTAAACAACATCCTTGGTAAGGGAGCTTGGAATATGGTTGGAAAATTTCTAGGGGGTCGGCCAGAGATTGATGTGTTGATAAGGTGGGCCCTAGCCAGATGGAAACCCCTTGGTTCTCTAGATATCATGGATATTTCAAGAAATATTTTCCTAAGCAAGTTGAACTATGTGGAGGATTCCACTCGAATTCTGGAAGGAGGCCCCTAGTTCTTTTGGAAGTGAGGTTTATTTCTTCTGACTTCAATTTGGCTTCTCAGCAAATCAACTTTGTCCCTATGTGGATCAAGCTCCTTTATTTCCCTTTACATTTTTGGGATGAAGGTGTTTTTTGGGTGGTGACCTAGTGTCATTGAAGAATTTATCTCCCTATACCGTATCTCCTTGAGTGGGTCCTGAATGCTTTATGCTCGGATGTGTGTGTTGGTGGACTTGGAGAAGTCCTTACCTCATTTTGTGAAACTTATTTCTCAGTTAGGCTCATGGGTCCAAACTTTAGAATATGAGAATAGACTTGGGGTCTGTTAGTTTTACAGTAGATGTGGGTATAGAATTGGCCCTTGAGGCTCATCCCCAAGTCTATAGATTTAGAAAAAAAGAAAAAATTGGTTCCAAAAATAAGAAAATTTGGGTTCCAAAAAAGGAGGTTGTGGGAAATGTTATTGGTTTAGAGAATGGTGTGCTTCCCTCTTGCAAATATAGGCCTTTGGTGGGTAATTCTAAACCTACAAACATCGTCGAAGTGCCATGTTTGGTCATGAATGAGCAACCTCAAATTTTGGATAATTTGGAGGTGGTTTTAAATGTTGATATTTCTAATTCTCCTCTAGTCCATAATTCCTTCGGCTTCCTAGTGATGGAAGAGTTTGTTATTCAAAAAATAGTGGAGTTTCCTCCATTATCTCCTATTATGTCAAAGAAGAGCCCAGTATATTCTCCCAAGCTGGGATCTTTTCCTTTGGATTCCCAAAGAAGAGCTTTCAGGTGCGTAAGGATTTGTTTCATGATCCTTCTTTGAATGCTTGCATTTGGATTAGTGGCTGTTAATTCCTCCTCAAAGTGTAGAATTGGGCTAGTGGATGATCATTCCTTTTCTTCTTCGAGGTTGGAGAAGGTATTCCCAGGCCCTTTTTAAGAGAGTTATCAGAAGTCTTGTATTTCCACATGAATCAAAAGAAAAGTGGAAATACCAAAGAAGAGTGAGTGCATATTTGTAGCTGTCTGTGGTGGTCTTCCAAGTCTTATTTTGTTAAAAATAATGAGTTTGAGGTATCGTGGTAAACGACTCAGTATGGACGCATTTGAAATATCTCCTTCTACCAAGGGAGTATGAGTTGTTGTGGGCAATGATCTGAGTTCCTAGTGTGTTGCTCTTTGTTGTTCTCATTGGTGCTGTAGGGGCTGGATTCATTTCTGATTTTTGGTTTGTGATGGGTGGTTTTGGAGCCAGAAGTGGTGTTCAGTTTTAAATATTTTGAGTGGATTTTTTATGTTATCCGCCTGTGGATTTTAATTGCTTTAATTTTCTTTGGTACTCTTTGTGTGGGTGTGAGGACCATTTTTCCAGTCGCTTGGGCAGTTTTTTTGAAGTTACCATTGATTTGGTTCGCCTGTTCCTTGGTGGGATGGGCAGGATTTTTAAAAATTTTAAAATTTGGATTTTTTCATTCACCTTTTCGAGGAAGAGAGGTTCGTGCGGGTTTTCAATTTCTACATTTTTTTTTCGTCTCCTCTCATTTTTTCCGTTACCTTGGATTTGATTGTTGTATTTTCTTGGTCGGTGTTGTTGGTTGTTTATCCCCTTTGGGGTGGACGGTTGTTAGTCTCCTTTTGGAGATAGTATGTTGGGTTGTGATCGGTTTTCTCTCCCTTTGGGAGTTGTTGTATAAGGTTGTGGGATTCCTTTCAAAACCCTCTTTATTAATATTATTAAAAAATTAGTTTCATGTAGGTCTATAGATTTATTGGGAATAAGAGATTAGAAAAATATTATCTATGTGAGCTACAAATATTTATTTTATCTATATACTAATATTTACGTTCTTTTAATATTGATCAATTATATAGTGTCAATCAATATTGCACCACATGCAAGAACTAGTCACCTTATATTAAACACTAACCAATCATAACTTTACTTTATTAATTATCAATATTATTCATCTATATCATGTTTAGTCTGTAATAAAAAAGATGAAACAATCCTAGAAATAAGAATTTCATAAAATTTCTTTGGTTTTGCCTATCATATGTATAAATCCTTATTTTACCTTTTTTTTTTAATTTAAAAAATATGTAATAAATATAAAGATGACATATTTATGTAGATATAGTTTGATCAAAACTATGTAATTAAAATTTACTTGTATGAGATGAGATACCATATATTCATACTAATTTTTTTTTTTTTGGTTTTATAAATCTTGATTTAGTAAAAATTATATTTTTCCTATATATCTACAAATAACTAAATAGATTTTGAATTTTTTTTTTACAAATTGTTATATAAATTTTCTTTTTAAATATGTACACTTGTAATTTAATCATATCTAAGGCCTTCAATTTTTTTCTCATATTTATTTTTATAAATATTTTTATTCTTTATACATGTATCCGTAAAAAAGATCCATCAAACATCATTTTCTTAATTAAAATTCATGTCAATGTCTTTGTTTTGATTTTTAAAGTATCTAATTTTGTTATCTTATCTATTAGTAGATGTATGGTAAATTCCAACATCTACATGGTCTCAATTAAACCAGCCATAAAATCAATATTTTGGATATATATTTTATAAGATTGTGTTAAATTTATATTATCATAAGTGTTTTGTATTGTTGTCCTTAAAGAACAATCCAACACAATTTTATTGCAAATATTCTACTATAATGTCATGTTATCTATAAGTCATCTAGTTATAAGTAACATAAATATTTCAAACAACTTCAATTATGTTGCATTAAGAATCATATAATTTTAAAAAATTTGCCAAATTATCTCTACAAGTAGATGTAAGGATTACTTGTGCTTATAAATTTGAATCTTGATTTTGTCTTATAAATAATATATAATACACACATGTACACATAGGGAGAATGTTGGTTAATGCGGTCATCCGTGCTCTTCCTCTTAGTTTATTTTTTATGCTATTCTTAATGTCTTAGATTCCCTTTGTCTCTTGAGTCTTTTTTTTCTTCTATGTGTGGCTTTTGTTCACTCTCCCTCAGTCTTGGGGAGATAGTCTCTTATGACCTCCTTTGGAGGTCCTCGCTTCTGGTATTTCCCTTTTGTAATCAACTATCTTAGAGAGACTATCTCTAATGACCCCATGGTCCTCTTTGTATGTAATCTTTTTTTTGTAAAAGGTTTGGGGATCCTTTCGAATTCCTTCCTTAAATATATCAAAAAGAAAAACTCAATATGTAATTGATTTATTATAAGTGTATTTAATTATTTTTTTTAATGATACTCATGAACATGCATACAAACTTGTATTTACATATGACATGTTTCTATTTAGTGAAGTGAAAGTTGTATTTACTCCTATTATATCTAAAACTTTTGTGGCTTGAGTACAAACTTTCCAATAACAATTAATTAAAATATTTTAAACTCATTAATAGTATTTTGAAATATTTAGATAACTCTCTTGGATGCTCTAGTATTAAGTAAAAATCCCTTAAGAAAAATTTGAGAAAAAAAATATTAAGGACTAACTTTTTATTATTTTAATAGTCAATGTGTCATATTATAATATTGTTTTTATCATCAAATATAGCTATGATTATATACAAATAGAATATACAAGTTAATTAATGTGTTGTTTATTACAAGGAAAGTTAATCAATCTATTAACTCTACGATGGATAAAACATCATTTAGTCCAGGAAAATTATTATTTTCATGGTGAGTCTTCTTCTAATAATTTTTTTTACCAAATTATTAGTCACATGTTTTGCTCTCCACATAAATTAGATCAACCAAATCTCTAATAGTAAAACAATACTTTCGCTGATAAATTAATCTATTTTATTAAGAAGTGTTTACTAGCTCTAATATCTTAAAAAATACTACTAATAATTTCATATAACATGGGATAAAGTATGATTCGATAATTATATTTGGTAATTCTATGCATAATTTATTTATTTTTATCTATTGCATGGTATAAAATTTATCCCTTATGCATCTTTTTTTTTTTGTAACAAGCTCATTCTCTAACACAAGCATACTTTGCAATGGTTCGAACTTGGGCCTCCTTTATGTATCCTTAGTATTTCAAGTATAAAATATCCTTCACATATTTATATTTTTAATTCTAAAATTTTATTCTTTTTTATTATTATGGTAAATCGTAGGGGTTTTTGAAAGCGCCCCAACCTTTTATACAATACTAATAAAAGATAATCAATTCAGCTTAGAAAACTAGAATGGATAAATTCACCAATTAACCTTAGCAATCTCTAACGTATTCTCTACAATTTCTACTTCAATCTTGGCGATCCCTTTAGAGATAGGGTATAGATTCACCAATTAACCTTATCAATATCTAACGTATTCTCTATAATTTCTACTTCAATCCTGGCAATCCCTTTAGAGATAGGGTATTAGATTCTAGGCATAAATTCCTCTTCTAATTTTTCCAAGTTTTGAAACTTATTACTATTTTTGAAATTATTATATATGTTTTCTTCTTGCCCTAAACCATTATATTATTTTTTCAAAATTCTCATCCAAACATTAGTAATGGGCTTGTCTACCTTAATCTACCACTCCTTCTCTTAAGGGTGGTTTCCAAAAAAATTCCTAGCTCAATTGCATATCCCACAAAGAGTAGGAGAATTTTCATTTTTCACCATTTGAACCCATTCTATATAAGATGTCATGATTTTAACTAATTGAGGTAAGGATTTATTCAAATATGCATTAACACATATTCTAGATACTAGAAGCCTAGACTTCACTTTAGTTGAATGATCAAAATCTAGGAAAGTTTCAATAGAGTTTGCAATTCTTGTTAAAATGTGTTCATACGAGAAATCCACTAGTAAACCTACGTTACCTAGATAGGATAAACTTCCATATTATCTATTAATGGATTGAAACCTAGAAACTATTTCTATAAACATAATCCCCTCCTACAAAAAAACCATGGTCCTCACATAAAGACCCAAATTAAATCTTCATTGCAAGTAAAATTAAAAAGTATAAAACCACAAGGGAGAGTTTCAAGTTGAAAATAACCCTTTAGATTCTATCTAAAAAGTATTCACTTTTGAATAGAAACTAGATGTGAACAAACATTTGAAGCAAATTTACCTACCAATGAATTCTCCCTCTCAACAATAATCTTATCTACTATGGCTTTTGGAATCCAAACCACAAAGTTATCATTCTCCAAAACTACTAAAATCTTAAACTTTCTAGAGAGCTCAAGTTTTTTTCCCTCAACAATATTCTTTCGTAAAGTTTCCCCTAGATCAAAGGACCTTGAATGATCATTATCAGAAGCTTTTCCATCCATTTTTGTATATTTTTCCATTTAGATTATATTATCCTAATAATATGTACTGCCTATCATCCACAATATTTGAATATATCTCACTCATATCCTACTCAGATCTACTAATATCCCGCTCAGATCCTACTTTTCTATTCAGATTTTCTCCATTGATCTTGCTCATTTGTTCATATCCTACTTAGATGTACTTAGATATTTCTTAGATCCTACTCCTCCACTTAGATATCATTCATATCTGCTACTTACAATTTATGTAGTCCCTACTTCCACTTCATTCTAAATGTTTATTCTTAATTTATATGGATTATCATTATTTGGCATTGTGTTTAGTTTCTAAAATTCCTTGTAGACACAAGCATACATATAAAATATTACTAACAAATCAAAACTATTTATTCAAATTCATATTATGGAACACAACATACTTCTCAACTAAAATTTACTACTTGTGCACTCATGCATTTTATAAAATTTAAAGATTTTATCACCAATTATATGTGTATGAGATATAAAATAATTTAATCTCAAACATAAATACAAATAATAAAAGGATAGCAATGATACTTATGTTAAAAAATCTTAAATATTTTGATAATATATATCTACTATACATTCTACATAAATTATATAAAAAATAAAGTGCAATCGATATATCTAATTGAATAGAGTTCAACAACTAGGATTGCATTGTTATTAGATTGTGGAAGCATAATATTTCAATAATGTAATAGTAAATTTACATATCTTATAAAAGTATCTTTGAAAAGGGCATCCAAAATTATTTTGTCTTCAAGATTGACATAACATTTATGATGTTAATAACGATTAAATTACACATTCTTTATGATAATTAGTAACTATTTCACATCACAATTTAGAACATGAAAATTATATTTTCCTTTACATTGATCATCTAAAAAACTAAAATAAATAAAAGAATCCAAACACAAGAGAATATATTTATCTAATTTGCATAGTATTTATATGAAATTCAATGATGAAAAGTTTTTATATCCTTCAATATGAATCCATACGCAATATACCCTAATAATATAACTCCCCTAGTGACATTCCAATAGAACCACATAGGAATTCTAGTTTTTCTCTTTCCTTCATGTAGAAAATATTTTACTTTGGCAAAGACTAAACAATATATCACAACCTTTCGATAAGTCACATAAATTTATCACTTCACTTAAGGGTAAATTATTTTATACTTGTAAGTAATTTTAATATAAATGTAATTCTTAGTGAAACCAATACAGTTGGTAAAGTTAATACAAAGATAATTTATTTTGTTTAATAATATTTATTTTAATTGAATAAATTATTAATCTATATATATTGCATTATTTTTAATTTATTTTTATTGGTTATATTTGTGTTTATTCCTTTGAGTATTGTCTAAGCTAATCATCTATATCTATTAATTTTATTTATTATATTTGAAAATATTAATGCATTACAATAGAGATTTTATCAACTAGGTATATTAACTATCTAAGTTAAACTCAAAAATTATAATATATATTTAGAAAATCCAAAATGAAACCCTCCTTTTAGATGGATGTATATGACAACAAAATATGGGTGAATTTTATTTGCCATAATAAATATTATTGTATGTTTTTGTGTGGTAAAAATTTACTAATCCTTTAGTATTGTTTCCTAGTTCAAATCATTAATAGGATTTATTTATTAGGTCACCTAGATTTTATAAAATATTTTCTTATGATTATATATGATTCCATTAATAGAAAGTCATATACAAATATTATGACATAAAAGGTGTATGGAGAACTATTGTCATAAAAAGGTTATCAAGATTCATATAAACTATTATATTTAATACATATAATCTTGTGAAAGTAGTGTGAATTCTCCTATGCATAGATATTTTCTCACTAGATAAACTAGGCATTGTTATTTGTCAATATAATATAATTTTTATGTATCACTATGAAGAATATCTCAAGAGATAACTACATATCTTAACATCTTTGTGTGGTACATATTATCTTGAGAAAATATTAACAAAACAAAATACATGTCTTCAACATTGGTCAAATAATTTATGTTCACTTATAGAGGATTCATTTAACATTCAAATAATGTAATTATATAACTTTTATCATGGATATAGTTTAGTTTATCATCAACCATTTAGTCAAGACTAAGGAAGGAATATTCAACATTGACACTCTTAACAAATTATATTTTTAATATATTTAAATAAATAACTTCATATTTCACTCACTTGTTACAATTACTCTCATAAGTAGTTATAAGACACGGTGACCTTACCTTGGTAATCTAGATTCTAGTTTCATAGAAAGGGAAGTAAAATCCATTTTCTTATGAAGTTTTATTTTTACTTTTCTATATTTAAAATATATCCACTCCTTACAACTAGGATATTTCTAGTGGTTAGTATGATAAATAACATTATATGAATAAATAAATATTCATTTTATTTCTTTAGGTATCAATGTCAAGAATTAAAATCCTTGATTAAGTTAGAAATTTATGATACCTACTCAGTATATTAATCAACTTGAAAAATTCTTATCTTGATAGAATTCAATGTGGGTATACTATATTTGAATACTTTTTGAATTGATGTATCAACACAATCTAAGAAAAATATCAAGAGAGGTATTAAGCATGATATATCTAGAGTGTACTTATGTCCTAAATGGTTGGATTGAAGAGAACCAATTACTAGATTCAATACTATATGTCCATGCATCCATGCATGCATGTACACTTGTGTACTTGTGTACGTATATGCATACATGTATACACACATGTGCACAGATGTGTGTATATGAATATGGTATAATCCAATTTATAACAATCATAATATTTGAGGGTCTCATTTACGTAGTTTATAGTTTTTCACATCACCTTTATATTCCATTTTAAGATATACTTGGTATTCATAAATACTTAGTCAAATAATGAACTTCCACACCATTATCCAAGACGAAATTTATATTATTCATTTACCTTATTCCTTGTTCCTTTGTTGACTAGAAAGAGATATCATTATAAGCTTATAGATGTGATTGGAATATCTGTGAAACATTAGACTAGATGATTTTTTTAACATATTTTCTAGTCTCCTTATTTATAAATTAGACTTTATTTATTTATTTATTTATGTTGTAATTGCACTTGAAAAGATTTAATTTAAATTACGCATTCCTTCTAGTCCTAGACATTTTTTTTTCTTTTGTAGAAATTAATGCTAGCAATATCGTTATCTTATTATTATTTTTTTTTTATAGTACAATTTTGAAAGGGTTGACCTTTCCCTTTTAAATTGAATTAGTCACATTGAGCTATTTGGTGTCACGAGATTTGAACCTTGGTGTGTACTACATCAACTATTTATCCTAGCCATTGAACCAAAGGACCTGTTAGAAACATTTTGAGTTAAAAATATGGGATTTATGAGGGTCCTCATCCCCTCATAGCATGGTTTGAACTTGGATCTCCTAAATAAAAACCCAAAGACATACCACTACAATATCCCTCACAGGCCTTAGGATTATCATTTTCAATACTTATCTAAAATCAACAATTCGTAGTTATCCAAACAACTTATAAGTTTAAAAAGAAAGTATTTTTAATATTCTTAAAGGATAAATACACTTTCACTATTAGCCTTATTACTAGAATTTAAATCAAAATTACATTCAAACATTTTTATATTTCATAACCAAGTATATATTATTTTATGTTAATTTTCAAATAGAAAATTTAGTATCTCCTAAGAAAATATTTTAAAAATATTTTAGGATGCTACCTCAAATGTACCTCATACAAACCCAGGTGTTGTAGGTGAGATGGAGAGGAGAGGGCAATCCTCAATGGGAGGTCCTAGGTTCAAATCTTCACCCTACAAAAAAGTTGAATTGGGTACCCAAAATCTAATTTATAATGTTGGTGTGAGAAGGGTCAGGTGTGACTCTCGGGTGACTTTGACAGTGTAGAACCCCCTGTTCGTGGTCTCTCAGACCAAGGCTGCCCTGTAAGGGGTTTTTTGCTTAACAAAAAAAATGTACCTCATACATATAATAACAATTTATTAAAACCACATCTAAAATTATACTTTTATTTAAATTCAATCACACATAATTGTAATTTTAAAATAATCGTTCATATTTAATATAATTTAAAATAAATATGAAAAGGAGGATTTGTGCGACCTTGATATCTCATTTTAGTATGAAGAGGTTGCTCAAAGAATCCATGGATACCATTAGATAACTCATTTCTCTATAAGGTGAAATTACTAAAGAAATCAGTATCGAAATCATAGATGATAGAGGGTATATGGGAGATGGAGCTAAAATCAGTGGCAACAACTGTGGCCACCACCTGAATGTGAGTGTGGTAGAGTGTGGATGGGTATAGGAAGAAGTGAATAGAATTAGGTAAATTGAGTTTAGGATAATGACCTTTGAGGGTGAAAGCGGTTGCATTGAATATACATATAACTTTGAGAGATTCGTAGATCCATTAGTGTTTATAGCGGAAATTTAGGGTTTCTTGCAACTTCTTTTATTGGATTCTAGGATGGAGGGTTTAAATAGATATGCATACTGGAATCCAAATATATTAGTAACAATTAGAGGAAAGAAAACAATTCCTTTTGTTGAGTAGAATCTTGTCTACCAAAAGAAGAATGGTGGAGGGCTTGGTTTAGGAAAACACGGGGAGCTAAATAAAAGCTTATTAGACAAAATAGGAATAAAATTAGTAAAAGTGGAATATGTTAGTTGGGTTAATATTATTCAAGCTAAATACCTTATCAATTTTATGGTATAGAGGGAATTTACCATGTATTCTAATCTTTGAAATAGTTTACAAATGATGAACCTTTATTGTAAAATGAAAGAAGATGGAGGATTTAGAATGAAAGACATGTTCACTTTTGGAAAGATGCTTGGCTAAAAAGTTTTCCCTTTAAGAAGGATATGGATTTGGGATGCCTTGAGTAGGATTTATCTCAAAAGTTTAGGATTTGGGTTCATGATTATATCAAGTGGAGGAATGGTAGACCATTATGGAAAAGCATCCAGGTTGATGGGAAGGATCAAAGGAAATTTTAAATGACTCAAAGGTTAAATGGATTGTTGTAGGTTTATACCCTAAAGAGAAAATATATTGAGGATTCTAGGTGGTGGAATCCTTCTAAGAAGGGCTTCTATATAATTAAATAAAGTTATCATTTAATCCAAAATAAATAGATGGGATGGTTTCTAGTCTCTAATATGTGGGTGAAAAACTTATCCCTAAAGTCTCTTTCTTCTATTTGTTGGTTGTACAAAATAGAATTTTGACTTTGGATAACTTAGGAAAAAGAGTATTTTATCTTCCTAATAACTATAGTCTTTGTGAAAGAGATCTAGAGAATGTGAATCACCTATGTCTTCATTGTTATTTTACCTAGGAATTTATTTTGGTTATTCTAAGAAAGTTTCAAATAGATTGGGTTTTACCATATTCCTTAGTGGGTCTTTACTTACAATGGTGTCCACCCTTTAAAAGTAAAAGACTACAAATACTTTAGAATCTTAGTCATCCTCATATTTTTTTGGAGTTTATAAGGAAAGAAATGGATGTATCTTTAAAGAGAAGAAAAATGATAGTAAGCTAGTTGCAGATAAAATCATTGTGTTCATTAAAGAAAATATGGATATTGTTAACTGAGAAGAAATTGAAGAATCAAAGTAAGAAGGTAAACTTTCTCAGGACTAGAATTTATATCCTACTAATGGTAAGGATATTTCTACTTCAAAAAATTGTAGAGAAAATTCTAAATGGAATCCCCCTCCTAAAGGTTGGCTTAAGCTAAATTTTAACAAAGTTGTGAAAGGTAACCCTGGCCCAACATGTACTAGAGCGATAATCATGGACAAGAATGGTAAGACTATAAGAATTTTTTTTCATGTTTTGGGAACCCAATCAAGACTTTTTTTTGAAGTTCAAACCATGTACCAAATAATTAATCAAATTAATGAGCTCCAAACCAAGAAAATTATCATTAAATGGTATTCTTGTTAGAATTTCCTAAAATAGACATGCATAGCATTACATAAAATATGATGAAAGAGTAGAACTGATTGATTTATTCCAAGGATCAAATTTGTATAAATAGTAAAGTTGATCATAGAGAGTCGTTGCATAACAAAAACTCATCACTTTCTGAAGACACCACTGAGAGTTCACTTGAAACATGGAGGTGTAAACTCAAGTGTGTCTATCCTACTAGAACTTAAGAGAATATTTACTTATTCTAACACCCCCCCTTAAGTGATAATAGGGGTGGTTTCACAAATGAGTCCCAGTAAGAAGGCCTGATGAGGTACTCATGTACAATGACTTCCTTTTTTGAAGAGATGGTAAAAACCCTATGGGAAAATCCATCAATCAAAAAAGGAATAAGGAAGAGGCTTGTCTTCATATGGCAAAGATTGTCCTCTTAATAAAAAAAGAACGATGAGTCCTAGCAACATGGCCTGATGAGGTACTCATTTACATTATAGAGAATGTGAAAACCACTTGGGGAAAAACCATATATCATAAGAAAATATTGAATATAGAGGCATGTCTTCAGATTGCGAAGATTGTCCTCATACAATTATAGAGTCTCGATAACTTGCCTGATTAGGTACTCATTTATAATTTATAGATGGTGAAAATACCCTGTGGGAAAAACCATATGTCACAAAAAATATCCAAGATAGAGGCATGTCTTCAGATGGCGAATATTGTCCTCATAATATACATATTGTTGGAGAGATGATAAAAAAAACCGCAAGGGAAAAAACCATTCTCCAAATAATATAATGAGAGATTGAAGACCTCTATGTCAATGTAGTTGTATTACTCCAATTTTATCTCGCAACTAAAGGTAACGTAGAGAAGAAAATGACTTGGTGAAGATATCTACAATTTGATTTTCAGTTGGAATATAGTCCAAGTATATATCCCCATTTTGAGTATGTTTTCGAATGAAGTGCATATGTATATCAATGTGCTTAGTGCGTTGATGTTCAGCTGGATTTCATGCAATGTGAATTATGATCAGATTGTAATACTAATGAGTTATAGTTTTGTCATGGGACAAACCAAATTTCCTTATAATTTGATGAAACCAAAGAGCTTCCTGACTTGCTAAAACTGCTGCCCTATATTCTACCTCTATATATGATAAGGCTACTGCTTGTTGTTTTTTGCATAACCAGGATATTGGCGAAGAACCAAGACAAAAGACATAGCCAAAAGTTGAAAATTTATCTTCTACTGAACCTGCCCAATATCAATCTATGTAGCCAATGATATCCATGGATTTTCCCTTATATAAGAGCCCAAATTGAGTAGTTCCTTGCAAGTAGTGGAGGATTCTTTTTGTTGCTTACCAATGACTAAAGTGAGGTTGATGGGAGAATCTAAATATGATGCCAAAAACATATGAGATATTTGTACAAGTATGAGTAAGGTATAATAGACTCCCTATAAGCTGATGGTATAGAGTTGCATCACATAGAGGGGATGTGCAGGAAGTAATAAGATTTATTCGAGATTGAAAAGGTGTAGGAGAAGGTTTGCAGTCTGACATTTTAAACCTCTGAAGAAGATCTAGAGTGTATTTTTATTGACACAATGAAATACCTACATTTCTTTGATTTATTTGGATCCCAAGGAAGTAATGAGCTAAACCTTGATCAGCCATATAAAAATTTTCATAGGGAGTCTTTTATAGTCTGAATGTGATCGAAGGTACTACCAGTGATTAGAAGATCATCATCATATAAAATAAGAATGGTGATTTTTATTTCATCTCTCCAAATGTAGTCTGTGTTATCAGAATCACAATGAGAACAAAATATGGAAAGAAGGAAGGAGTCCATATTTTCATACCAAGCTCTAGGAGCTTGTTTGAGACCATAGAGATACTTGTTTAGCCTAAAAACAAGAAAGGAGTCTTGAGTGAAACCTGTAGGTTGTTCCATGTATATCTCTTCCTTTAAATCCCCATGTAAGAAAGCACTTTTTACATCCATTTGAAAGACAGGCCACTTTTGGAAAGCAGCCAGAGCAAGAACTAGTCTTACATAATCAATTTTAGCAACTAGAGCAAAGGTTTCAGTATTATCAATTCCTTCAATTTGAGAGAAACCTTTGGCTAATAGGTGAGCTTTGTGTTTTTCAATTTATCCATTAGGACCATACTTTGTTCTGTAAATCCATTTACAACGAACTAATTTACTTCCTTTATGCAAGGAAACTAAATCCCAAGTTTTGTTTTTGATTAAGGAAGAGAATTCATCTTCCATGGCATCATCCCATTATTTAATACCAATTTCTTATTTGAAGGACTAAGGATTAGAGGAAATAGACTGACATATAATACCAGTGCCTATGGAGTTGGTTGATTTGGATGATGGAAGATTTTGGATGTAAGGAGTAGCTTATTTAACAATGGTGCGGGCTCATTTTGGCATATAGGAAGGAGTAGAAGGAGTGGAAAGAAATTGAGTTGGAGTTACAGCTTCCTCATATTGATTATCAATCTCTATGTTAACCTACATAGTTTGTTCTTCATAATATTGAGGTTCTATTATAGGAGAAGGCTCAATGGAGGAAGAGGATAGTTGAGGATATTTCTGAGGGAATGTTTCATCAAATTGTACATTCCTATGAAAAAATACCATATGATTTGAAGGATCAAGGAGCATGTATGCTTTCATTTCCTCACAATAACCAACAAAGATGAGCTTTTTGCTTTTATTATCTAGAGCCTTCCTTTTCTTCTTTGGGATGTGCGCCCAAGCAGTACACCCAAAAATATTGAAGAAGGAAACATATGATTTTGAACCAATCCATGCTTCTTCAGGAGTTAAATGATCAAGAGCTTTATGAGGTGTGCGGTTTTGAATATAATTGGCACAGTTAATAGCTTCTACCCCAAAAAAAAATGGAAGATCTCTTGAATGGAGCATACAATTTGCCATTTCCTTTAATGTTCAATTTTTCCTTTCTGCAATGCCATTTTGCTAAGGGTTATGGGATATAGAATGCTTATGAATTATGCCATGACTTGATAGAAATATGGAGAACTCATTATTGTAATATTCCCCCCATTATCTATGCAAATTTGCTTGATTTTTCAAGAGGCCTGATTTTAAACTAAGGCTTTGAAGAATTTAAAGTGGGATAGAACATCACTTTATATTTCAAGAAGTAGACCCAAGTTCTTCTAGAAAATTCATCAATAAAGCTTAGAGCATACTTTACTCCTTTGAAATAAGGTTCTAGAAAAGACATCAAGTCACTATGGATTAATTCTAGAGGGGATGAGGTTTTTAGAGAACTACTTGGGTGGAAAGGATCTTGATGTTTCTTTCCAAGGGCACATCCAGGACAAAATCCATCAATAGAAGAGACTTGGGGTAAACATGTTACCATATCATGGGTGCTCAATTCCTTTAGGTAGTTGAAACTAAGATGACCAAACCTTTCATGCCAAATTTTTCTTTCAAGATCTCCATGAGCCACAAAACAAGAGGCCCCTTCTAGATTTTTGAATCCTTTGAAGTGAAATACGTGACTATTGTGATCAATAACTCCTTTGGATATGAGAGAATGAGGATCTTGAAAGTCTCTTCTCTCAACTCCTATTGGAGAGAAGTGAATTGTTTTTCTCTTTCTAAAAGTACAAATATGATAAACAAAGAGGAGATTTGTGGTAATATTTGGAACATAGCAAACATTATTTACAGAGCCACCATAAATGGTTATGTCCCCCTTTCCTTTGATAGGGATAAAGGAAGAGTCATCCACTTCTATGCTACATGTAGAACTTGAGGAGATAGAAGACAATGACTCATATCAAGCAGTCATGTGATGAGCAGCTCCAGAATCTAGGACCCAGTAATTAGAGGAAGAATTGGAGGTTTTTCCTTGAACATTTAGGGCTTTTCCTATTTGATTTTTATTGTCTATATTTTGATCCTTCATAGCTACCTCTAGTTGTTGTAATATTTTGCAACATTTGTTTACAGAGTGACTAATAAGAGCATTAGGAAATTGAAGGAAATAACTCTCAATAATAGATCCACTTCTCTTCATATATCTAGAAATAAACTCTAATCCATAAAAGACCACATAGATCTCATACAACAATGTGGATTATATTATTTACCTTACTCATATGGTTTGGCCTACATATAAAAGTCTAGAAGGTTAGTCAAATTATGAATCAAGGAGCATTGTGTCGATCTCTATCATTATTAAGAAATATTATGTTGTTCCACTTTTTTTAGATTTTAAGGCATAATTGGAGAACAAAATCTATTATCATGGGATATCCTTTATCCTTAATAGTATTTTAGAGAACACTTTAATCAAAAAGTGATAGAGTTTTTTCTTGAAAAATCTAAATGGTGGAAATACTTTGTAGATAACGCACAGGTGCCTTGGCCCTATAGAAAAGGTCTTGATAGTTTTTTATTTTAATCTTAGCATATTAATCTAAACATACTTTTTATAATTTTAATTAAAATATTTATTTATCCCATAATTTATAATTTTGATAATTTAATATTGTTTATTTTGATTTGTAACTAATGCATTTACATAGGTCCAAGGTGTAGACCAATTGGTTCAACCAAACTCCGTAAGGGGGGAGGAGGTCCAAGCTTCAAATATCGGGCCTTGCCGAACTGAACTCTTGTCCCTTTCTTGGTGCTTTCAATGGCATAAAAGGTTTAAAATTATTTTGGCATGGTGGTTATAGGGGTGGATTGCACGAAGAGTTGTGTGGTGGCTTTCGGGGCGGACAACGTAGAATTCTATGGCAGCCATAAAAGCTGGACAACCTACCCAGATTTGTGACGGCTATCGATTCCACCATGTAAATTAAAAAAAAAAACTAATGCATTTACATGATTTTAATTTTATTTTATCATTCAAATTCTTTTATTATCATTTTTTGTATCTTTAGTTTGATTTATTTTATTACATAACTAGATCTATTATTATTACTATTATTATTCTCTTAATTTTTATTTTTTTAAGGTCATTTATAATTTACTTTGAATTCGGTTCATATTTTGGTTGTGTTTATAAAAATGTTAAAGTTTATTCCATAATTTATTATCTTTTATTAAATTTATGTTAATTGTTTCCTCATAATTTGAAACAATATTGCTTAAGAATAGCAATATGGTGATATTTTTTGCTCTTGTAGTGATGTGGTGATGTGTTTATTTATTCTAGAGGAAAAGCACTTTGTTCTTCTCGGTACATTGTAGGTTGTGGTCTCCTTTGTCAACGAGATTCAAGATAAGGTTAACAAGTAGATGGATATGGCAACCCCTAACTAGCTCTACTATAATATTCTTTTTGTATTTGACATCATGTTATATTTTATGTTGGTTGAATGGGGCCCTCTCTATTTTTTTGCTAAGAGAGACCTGGTTCCTTTAGCTGTTGTTATCTGGATTTTATGGTATGTTGTTGTATGTGGCCCTCTCTATTTTACCTTTTTGAGGATGGCCTGTTATTCTTGCCCATTTACTGATTTTGATTTATTTTTGTAGTTTAGTGCATTCTCATACCCTTTCTCAGCCTATTGTAATAGGTTTGGGGACCTCAAAACCCCTTCGTTTACCAATATTATGATTTAATAAAATCTATATAAATTTTTAAATATTCTTATATAGTTGGTTTTGTTTGTAATTTAATTTTGATTAGGGTTTGGTTATTTTATTTAATTATGAATCTAATAATTTAAGTGCTATTGTATTATATTATTATGTTTTTATGGAAAATTATTTAGATCTACACTGTTTATTTTTGTTTTCTATTTATTTTCTTATAGTTGCATTATCTATGATGTGATTTTTTTGGAGGTTTTTTTTTTGTTATGAGTACTTCAAAGTGTTAGATTTGTTGTAAATTATATAGTTGTTTTCCTTTTTCAAAATTATTTTACTTTTGAATTATTAGTTATTAGGTGTTGTCATATTTTATACTCTATTATTTGATGAATTTTACTTATTTTGGTTTTTTGTTGTGTCTCATTTTCTTTATTCATAATAATTTTCTCCATTTATACAATTTAAATTCATTGTTATCTATTATCTTTGATTTAATTAAGGATCTTGAAGCTAGAGCCAAAATGTCATCCAAAAACATCCACACTATGAGCCAAACTTATTATGTTATATAAATGTGTATAGTGCAAGTCTTAGGTCGTTTATCCTTTTATTTTAAGCTAGAGTGTGAAATAATGATGGAGATATCTCAATCTTAATTTATCAAGGAAAAAGAGAGAAACAATAAAATTAATATTTTAAAATAGGAACACACCATGCTAGAAAATGAGTTCATAGTGAGATAGATAAAGGTATATTTGTGGATAAGAATAATGCTTGATATTACTTTTGTAAATGTGTGACCAACGTAAAAGATACTGGAGAATGAAGGAAGTTAAATAAGGCAAAAAAAAAATGTGAAAGCGCAAAAGACATGTTCTTATCATGTAATATGGTGGAAGTTTCAACAAAATTACCTTGGTAGTTAGGTTCTAATTGTTCAAACTATATGACCAATAATAAAATTTATTTGTATATTTTGATCACTTCTACAAGAGTAACATGAAATTTAGACACAAAAAAACATTTAAGGTTGAAGGAAAAGAATATGAAATGAAAATTGTTTAAACTACTTCACTATTATTAGTATTACTCTAAAAGCTATAAAGAGAATTTAGTTTATCAAGGGATCAAAGATACAATATTGCATCCCCATATCCTTATAGAAACATCCTATTGGAATGTAATTAAGATGATATATCTAGGTTTGTTATGAAGACAATATATAAATCTAAGAATAAAATTAAAGTCTAGTGGTCCCACCCTTTCCCAGGATCACCCTTGTCCTAAATAACTAGGAAGCTAAGATATTTAAAGACCTAATTAAAAATATAGAACATGGAGACTTTTGGGAATATTTTTGCTTAGAAAAAAGATATTTGGTAGAAATTAAAAAACATTGAGGTAAGCTTTGAGGAGGGAGTGGACAATGTTACTCTAAGGGATAAAGAAAGGAAACTTCTGTCAGATTTTTACAACATCCTAGCAAAGGAAGAAATATATTGAAGGTAAAGATCCAAAGTACTATGGCTACAAGAGGGTGACAAAAATACACATTTTTTTCATGTGATTACCCGAAAATATAAAAGTTATAATAGTGTTATTGAAGTGATTAATGAATATGGGTCCAAACATTTGATCCAATGGATATTAGGGGAGAAGCTATTTGGTTTTCAAAACCTTTTGTATGATAACTCCCAGGAATGTGTTGTTGTTCAAGATCAATTTTTGAGGTGTATTTCGATTTTAATTTTGCAAGAGGTAAATAATTTTCTTATCTCTCCTCTTTATAGTAAGGAAATTAAAGATGTTTTCTCTATGTAACATGAGAAGGCCCTAGATCTAGATGGGTTTCCTAGAATTTTTGGCATATTGTGGGAAATGACATTGAACATGCCATTCGGGAAGCTCATAACTCTTGTTCCATTCCACCTGATGTTACTTCTACTTTTATAGATTTGATTCCCAAATTTCCAAGGACCAATCAGTCTATGTGATATAAAAAGTATACATCACAACCTCCTTATAAGCATAAACTTAACTAAAAATAATATGTTATTCATATGATACCATATGGAAGTGAAATAAAGAGGTTTATATATAGTTAGTTTACTAGTAGCTAAGTATTTCTACCATTAGTAGTGGTAGTATTTATTTGACTATCACCCAAAATAAACAAGATATTATTATTATCACAAGAAACAATCATGGTTCTATTAGCAACTATATAAAGCAATCAAGATACTTTCGTATTATGCATGTCATAGACTATGAAAAACACTCCTATAACTTATATCATGCAAGGTATTGTCATACCTCTCTTTCCATAAGGCACTACTACATTATTAAGCAAGGATTTATCATAACATCATTACCATAAAGTAATATTAGTATCTCTTAAATTAACTGAGGTATTACAATAATTTTTTTATCATAAAATAATTTATTGCTACAAATTTAAACAAGAAAGAAACTACCATAACATCCATACCATTCAATAAGGCATTTCTTAAAGAAAGTAGGGTATTATGATAATATTCATACACAACAATAATTCAATATACTAAAGCCATCAAGGTATTGTCATAACATATAGAGTAATTGATTAAGTTCTCCTGCATGGAACTCCTTGGAATGCATAATTTACTTCCCCTAAACAACATTCCATCTTGGATTAGAAAATCCAACCACTTTGTCCTATCCACAGTAACAGGTGCCAA
Source organism: Wollemia nobilis (assembly GCA_028583015.1). Classification (NCBI taxonomy): domain Eukaryota; kingdom Viridiplantae; phylum Streptophyta; class Pinopsida; order Araucariales; family Araucariaceae; genus Wollemia; species Wollemia nobilis. The sequence continues at coordinate 3,700,485 of JAQPPZ010016614.1, read as the reverse complement.
GCAAGCCGTCCAGGCTTCTGCAAAATTAGGATCTTGAGGATACAGACCCTTTAGTTCTTCGAATCCTACCACTTCCACTGTCATTTCAATCAGTAGATTCTGCCTTCTACTTAAGGCATCTGCAACTTGGTTTGATTTTTCGCTTCTGTGCTTCAACACAAAGGTATAGCTTTGGAGAAACTCAACCCACTTCAAGTGTCTTTGATTTAGTTTTGTTTGGCTGTTAATGTACTGTAAAACCTGATGATCAGTGAATAGAACAAACTATTTTGGCAACAAATAATGCCTCCATTTCTTTAGAGCCTGAACTATAGCATAAAATTCCTGGTCATAAACTGAATACTTTTTTCGAGCATCATTGAGCTTCTCACTAAAATAAGCAACAAGTCTGCCTTCCTGACTCAGTACAGCCCCTATTGCACTACAACTGGCATCACAATCTACTTGAAATACTTTGTTAAAGTCTAGGAGTGCCAAAACATGTTGTTCTATGACCTTTTTATTTAGTGCATCAAAGCTCCTTTCAGCCCCTAAGGTCCACTTAAATTCTTTTTTATCTCCTCTCATTGTTTCTGTGAGGGGTGCACAAATGCTACTAAAATTTCTAATGAATTTCCTGTAGAAGCTGGCTAAACCATGAAATGATCTTACCTCTATTGTGCTTCTCAGAGTAGGCCATTCCATGATAGCTCTCACCTTCTCTGGGTCCATTTTTAGACCTTCTACTAAGATTACAAATCCCAGGTATACTAACTCCTTTACAAAATTACACTTTTTTAGATTTATTAATAACTGCTCCTCCCGTAGCTTCTCAAAAACCCTTCTGATATGCATCAGGTGCTCCTCCAGGGTTCTGCTAAATATTAATATATCATCTAAATAGACAATGACAAATTTTCCTAAAAACTCTTTCAGTACCTCATTCATCAGCCGCATGAAGGTACTTGGTGCATTGGATAGCCCAAATGGCATGACCAACCACTCATACAATCCCTTTATGGTCTTGAAGGCTGTATTCCACTCATCTCCTTCCCTAACACGAATCTGGTGGTAACCACTCTTGAGGTCAATTTTGGTGAAGTACTTGGCTCCACTTAAACAGTCCATTATGTCATCCATCCTTGGCAATGGAAATCTATATTTTATTGTGATCTTGTTGATGGCTCGAGAGTCTGTACACATTCTACACTCTCCATATTTCTTTGGCACCAGCACTACAGGCACTGCGCATGGACTCAAGATTTCCCAAATCAGTCCCTTCTCCAGTAACTCCTGGACCTGCCTGTTTAGCTCTTCAGTTTCTACAGGCGTCATTCTATGCGTAGCTTTATTGGGCAAGCTTGATCCTGGCACTAAATAGATATGGTGACTGATATTCCTTACTATGGGTAAACCCTCAGGCACATTATCAGATATTATATCTGGAAATTCTTCCAACAGATCTAGGACTTCTGTTGGGGTATCTTTGCATTCTACATCCCTGACTCTAGGAATTAATGCATAACACATATGTTCATGCTTTAAATCATCTAAAAATTTTCTTCCATCAACCAAGCAAATTTTGGCACTGCCACATACCTTTTCTTCCTTTTCTTCCACCTCCTTTAGGGGTTTCACTTATGACGCATTCCATTCTTTGTCACGGAATAGGTGTTGGCACGGCCATCATGAACCATGCTCCTGTCAAATTGCCATGGCCTTCCTAACAGCAAATGGCACACATCCATGGGCAGAATGTCGCACAGGACCTCATCACGGTAATTACCAATACTAAATTTTACAGGCACTATTCATTGACCAAAACCTTATGGTCTTTCTGCAACCACGCGATCCGATATGGATGCGGGTGTCTCTTCCTCTCTAGTTGTAGCTTTGTAACCATTCCCTCTGAAACTAGGTTATCCGTGCTACCGTTGTTAATAATAATATTGCAAATCTTACTCATGCATTTACACCTTGTGCGGAATAAGCTTTTCCTTTGATCTGTGGCCCCCTCTTCATTCAATAGGACTCTCCTCGCAATCATTACTTCTCCTCTCTCAGCTTCTTTAGAATGCTCAAATCCAGCATCTTCATCAGCAACTGTGACTCTGGCATTTCCTTTCGGCCTCCTATTATTCCTTTCTCGTTGCTATGGACACTCGTATTGGTGATGTCCCTCTTCTCCACATTGGAAACAAGTTCCACAAAATCTTCCTCTTCCTTGGCCATGTCCAGCTCTGCCCCTTCCCCCTCGGTAATCATTATTCTGATTACGGGGGTGGTAGGTATTTTCTCTCCTTTGCTCCTGATTACTTCTACCTTCTCAATTCTTCTGAGAATCTTCATTTCTTCTTCCACCGGTCCTTCCACCGGTTCTTTCGCCACGACCTCTTCCTCTTTGCCTGTTCTCAAACCTCCTATTGAGCTTTTCTTCAACCTTTAAGGCAAATTGGTAAGCGTCCTCTATGGTGGTCATCCAGACTAGACTTAATTCTTCTTAAATACTTGCTCGTAACCCATTAATGTAACGGGCTACCTTCTCCTTGTTGGCTTCTGAGTGGCCTGTTCTGATCATAATTTTATAAAACTCTTCTGTATATTCTTTCACAGACTTACTTGATTGCCTCAAACCTTACATTTTCTTCAGCAGGTCTAGCTCATAATCACCAGGGATGAACTACCTCTTTAGCTTTTTTGCCATTCGTTCCCATTTTGTTATTCTCTCTTTTCCTCTTTTATTTCGCTCCAACTGCACTCCCTTCCACCAAATGCTGGCATGACCTTTCAGTTTGGTCTTAGCGAATCTGACCCTATCAGGATCCTCAACCTCCTCGTACTCAAAGTACTCTTCCGGATCGTTGATCCGGTCGATTAGTTCCTCTGGATCAAGGTTCTCGGACTACGTGGAAACCTCCATCTTTGGCCTCTTCCCAATCTGGGATATGGCTTTGTATAGTCTGGCTTGAGCAGGATCTACTGCTTCTTCTTCTTCCTCAGGTTGGCCTTCTTCTTCGTCATCTTCCTCTTCACTACCTTCATCTCTTCTTGGCTCCAATATTCTACGCATTTCCTCTTGCAGGGCTTGCATTTGTCACTACAAGGCTCGGACATCTTTCGCTGCCGCCATGCCTCTCCCACCAACAGGGTTTCTTCTTGGAGGCATTCTGCTCCCTCACTAACAAGCCCTCCCACAGATCCTGGTGTAACTGCCTCATGTATGGTGATCTGTTACACACTTAGGAACTTCTGGCTCTGATACCACTGACAGAGAACAAAACTAGCACAAGACAAGAAACAAGCAAAACACGAGCCAAATTTTTCTATTCACTAGCTTTGAAAGAATTTACAAAGAATATACAGCAATTTGCCGTTTTACCAACCCCTTCTCATTACAATCCTTGTGTTTTTATCGAGGTCCCGATCCTCTGTGTTTTCAAACTCCCCACGATCTGCAATTGCCACTTGGAACAATACTGGAAAGTTGCATTGGCTGCCATACCTCAACGAAAACTTCTTGATCTGTTGCTTGCTGTTGGTTGCTATAAATGCGTCTCTAGATATCCTACGTGAGTGGCCAACATGCCTGTTGGAATCTTCCCCTGAAACTGCTGCTTCACTATCGCTAACTTGTCGTGCATGAAGGGACGCTTTTATGAAAACCTGGAGTGCGTGTTTTTCTTTTGTGCACGATATCGCGACATGTCGCGATATCGTGACAATTTCCTCTCTACGCCTTCTCTTCCCTGTTTCGATCGTGATATCGTGACATGTCATGATATCGTGACGTTCCTTCCTCCATGCCTTCTCGCTTTCGTTTGGCCGCGATATCGTGACCTGTCGCAATATCGCACCGTTTTTCATTCGAGCCTCCGTTATTCAATTTCTGTCATGAAATTGTGACATGTCATGATTTTGTGACCTTCGGTCCTCCGCGTCTTTGCTCTTGTCACAATTTCGTGACCTTTGGTCCTTCGCGCCTTTGCTCCCTATGTTGGTCACAAAATCGTGAAATGTCACGATTTCGTGACCTCCGGTCCTCTGCGCCTTTGCTTCCCTGTGTTGGTCGCGAAATCACGACATGTCACGATTTTGTGACCTTTGGTCCTCCACGCCTTTGCTTCCCTACGTTGGTCGCGAAATCATGACATGTCACGATTTTGTGACCTTTGGTCCTCCATGCCTTTGCTTCCCTGCGTTGGTCACGAAATCGTGACATGTGATTTCGCGACCTCCGGTCCTCCGCGCCTTTGCTTCCCTGCGTTGGTCTTTATTTCGCGACATGTCACGAAATCGCGACATGTCGCGAAATCACGACATGTCGCAAGATCACGACATTCCGTCCGTCGTTTCCCTATCTCCTGTTTTGGTCGCGATATCGTGACACTTTTTGTGTCGCGATATCGCGACACATATTTTTCCTTGCAACACTTAGAAAAAAAATAACAACAAAAAAAAAGTTTGGTTGATGCTCAATTGCTTTGTTGCCCTCGGATGCTCCTGCATCACTTACTCCTATCAAAAGTTATAACTTCTCAAGGCTTCTTAACCACTCGAGCAAAGGTTGTTGGAGCTGATAGTAACATGATAGAAAATTTTTGTAACAACTAAGTAAATTGCAAAATATGATGGTTGAAGATCTAAGAATTTACTAAAGGTATGAAGCAGCCAAAACTAAAAGAAATAAATCTAGGAACACCACATTAGCAAAACTAGTAAGACATACATCTAATTGGTATTGAATATAAAAATGATATTCACTTCCATGATTATTTATTTCTGGGCTATTTTATAACAGGCCCGTGATAAAAATTTGAAAAACTTGAGTTAGAAGATTCATATAGAAGATTATAAATAGCTCAATTCAACTCATAATGAAGGTTGGCTCTATAGCAATTGCTTGATTATATATTGTATGATGACTACAAATAATTAATAAAAAGTAAAGTTGTTTGACCTCAATTTTTATTGTGTTTATAAGTTTATATGAATGAGTGCTATGTTCTAATACATTATTGTCACGCTTTATGATTTGTGAATTCTACTAAAGTGAATTCTACTTATTGGATCACTAATTTGACTATGTTTTTTAAGGTAGTTAAAATATTTAGGTCATATAACCAATGCTTAATAAATTATATAAATGAATTCAGCTATGGGTGATCTATTAAGTTATCCTTAGATTTGATTGTGTAATACTCTTATGTTGTATACATTTAGTGTTGTTACACTATACACATCCATCCTTTAAGTATTTTTTTAATCCTTACCTCTTTCTAACACTTTTATTTCTTCCTTTTTTCTTAAAACCTTATTTTAATTTTGTTACTTATTATACGAAGCTAGCCTTATCTGAAGGTTGAACCTGGGAGAAATCTTAGTCAAGCAATCTTATCCAAAGCATAATAGGGATCATTTTATTGACAAGGTAAATTTTGTGATCAATATTTTTGACATGCTCAATAGGACAAGTTTCATCAACTCACCCACTGTAAAGAACATACTAAATAAATATCCAAAGTGAAAAAAAGCATCATGATAAACCAATATTTTTAGCATGCTCGATGGGAAGAATTTCATCAAGTCTTCCACCACAACGAACATATTAAAATATCCAATTGAATACAAATCATGTTGAACCAAGAGTTTTGGCATGGTTGTTGGGATAGATCTATCCCACCCACAAAAGAGTATACTAAAATATTTCAATAAAATATATGATGTGCTACCTAAGATCTTTGGGATAGATTATATCAAAATCATTTAACTCAGGTAAAGGACTCAAGATTCTAGTGAATAGTCTTGACCACTTGAAAAAAAAGAATGGATATTCACCTAATGACTCCACTTATGCAAGAACTAGAGATATTGCCAACTCCATTGATGATAGAACCTAAAACTACATAGTTACTGAAATGGATGCTAAGAGCATCAACTTCAAAGTCATTGTCAGATAAATTTACCTAGCTTAGAATAATATCAAACCTCTTGACATCTTGGATCTTCATGAAATTCCCCAACCTGCTTTAAAGGCCTTACCCATTTATTATAGCAATAAGGAGCTCCACTTAATTTACGGCAAGAGTATATAGTTTGAAGGGGCTTTAAATGTTTAAATGTGGTATACATGTCAGATGTGTGAAGGAAAGCGATATGAAATGGCATCCAGATTTGCTAACGAAGATGTTGCGCCATCATGCGCTGTAACAACTACCAATCCTCCAGAACAGAACTTGAACTTTCCGAAAGCACCAGTTTTTTTGGTTGACCTTTCATTAACCAGTAACAGTGAGCAAAGGTACGTTCCTTTATTCTTAGTTGACGTTTTCACCTTGAAGATAATAAAGAAAAATTAATAAAAGAGAGATTTTCATGTGAGGAGTCGCCTTGTACTGTTTGCAGATTCAATTCATCAGTTGACCATGACGATGGTCGTCCGTCCTCGGATCGGAGCTTCATGTTAGATGAGTGGATTGACATGTGTCTTTGGTGAAACTGCATAAGTTTATTTCGGCAGAGCTTACCAATTACGGGAGTTTTAGAAATAACAAATGCGCGATTGCGCTGATAGGCCGGTTAAGTAAAAATCGGCTGCCCACAATTTAAAGCAACTACACAGCTCTGTTGATTACGTGAAAAATACGTAGTAGTCGACACGGTAGGCTGTACATCTTCCACACAGATCTTCGTCCACCATGCCATTTTAAACCGCCGCTGAAAGCACGAGCAAAAGGACTGCTGAAAGCACCAGCATTCAGTCCGACGAGCAAGATTTGAACCTTGGACCTCCTCCCCTTATAGGGTTTGGATGAACCAATTGGTCTACACCTCGGACCTTGTGAAAAGGAGATTATAGGGGTTCAAATCCATGTAAAAATTTGAGTTTGACCAATACCTTATGTTTTTTAATGCATGTCTAGTAGCCGTTTCCGGATAAGTAAAATATATAGTCTTTATACTTTGTTGTGATGTTTGATAGGTGATATACTTTAGTTTTTGGGGACAGTATAATATTTTGGGTTTTGGTTTGTTTTTGGAAGGTCAAAGGTTTAAACTCCAGCGTGGGTGAGTGTATGTGAGGGGGTGAGTGTGTGGTGGCTGTGTTAAATTATTTATTGATAAGCATAACTCTTGGTTTTACCAAGGATCTGGTTGGGAGGAGACTGCTCAACCTTTTTCTTTACGTTGGTTGTAGAAATTTTCACCAAATAACAAATAAAAAATAAATAAATAAATAAAAATAAAAATGAAAAGTTGATGATACTTTAGAAGTTTGAGTGCCTTATTAATTAAATTGCAGGATCACGAAACCAAATATATGCATTACTGTATTCTAAAATTATATAGAAAATTCATTTTAAAAAAAGTAGACGCACATCAAAGACGAAAAAGAAAAAGGTAGAATATCGACTTGAAAATCTTAAGGTTCATTTAGAGAAGTGATACCTTGAATAAATTTATCTTCGTTGTTTATGTATTATGCCATTATAAATAATATTTATGAGAGATATAAATTTCAAACTGAAAATATAAAAGGTTAGTTGTTCAACGATATCATGCCGTGAACAAATGTATATATATTTTTTATATATTATGTGACTATGATTAATATTCACTGAAGATATAAATTTACGAGACGCCTTTTAATGTAAAATGACTACTATGTTTACTATAAGAAAAGTATTAAAGTGGAAAGAAATTTTAACATAAGAATATGTTATTGGAATAAGAAACATGCAATGATAACTTAAATCCAAAAATTTTAAGAGAACATAGAATCTTAAATTACACATCTTAAGGGCTATCAGAAGAAATTAAAGCTTTTATATATAAATCATTGATTACATTTTATGTGACTATGAGTAATATTTATTAGGGAAATAAATTTGTTGTATGTCCCTTAACACAAAATGACTATTATGAATTAGATGACTTAGAGGAGGAATATCTAATTATACCTATGAAATACCATTATTCAAAAGTAACTATATACTAAAAATGTCTTTTTACATTGTTATATATGGAAAATTCTTATCTATTTAAGTTATTGAACATGATAAAATTGATTTTCATAATAGAGTAATTTAGCTCAAAGTATCTATTTCCTTTTCTACATCTACACATGGATAGGTGAGAAAGTATAGTTTCATCCATATTATTCAATAAGGCTAGTGCATTTGATTATATACTTTTATTTAACACTACCTTCTATGTCTTATCAATCAATGAGTGGTCTATGGGATACCTTTTAAAGTTGATTATTTTTTTTTAATTTACATGGTGGAATTGATAGCCACCATGAATTCGGGAAGGTTGTTCAGTTTTTTATGGCTGCCATAGTATTCTGCGTTGTTCACCTCGAAAACCACCACATAGATCTTCGTGCATTCCACCCCTATAACCACCATGTCTCAATCATTTTAAACCTTTTACGCTACTGAAAGCACTAGGAAAAGGACAAGCATTCAGTCTGATGAGGATCGAGATTTAAACCTTGGACCTCCACCCCCCTTATGGAGTTTGGTCGAACCAATTGGGGCTCGAGATTTAAACCTTGGACCTCCACCCCCCTTATGGAGTTTGGTTGAACCAATTGGTCAACACCTCAGACCTTTTTAAAGTTGACTATTACTTTCCAATTTAATTTTCATATTTCATATCTCTTATTGACTAGGGGTGTAATGATATTCCTAAAGGGATTATGGAGGTACTACATTTTCCTGCCATATTGGATATTTGGATCAAGGCTTCTTTATATTTCTTCCACATTCTAAGTTATAACATAGACATGTGCTTGTCCATCTCTCCTCAATGGTCCCTATGGAATGATATATTTATTCTACTTCTCATTAGGAGATGTGAGATGATATTGTTTGGATGTTCTTATTATGATAATTAGAATACACACTTTTTTTACCAAGATGGATATCCTAGCTTTAGCATATACTTAAGCTTATACCCATAAATTTAAGAGATCAAGATATAAGCATATTGGCTTATTAACAAAAGATATATTTTGTAAAATAAAATTGTACTATTTTATAGTGGTTCTAATAGTATGAAAGTTGCTATAATCTACATCCACTTGTTTTTACTTCCAATTATTCAAAAGAAATCTAATTTAAATATATATGAATTATTTTCAAAACAACACAACTAATTAATAATATCAAGTTATAACCAATAGAATCTCAATAAAATATTTTTCATTAGTTGAAATGTTATAGAAATTAATGTTTATAATCATACAATTGTTATATTGATTCATTGTATATAAGTATTAAAAACAACCCAAAAAGTTATATATTTGGAAAGTCAATCCAAGCACTATAAAACCTTCTTCATAGAATAAGATACAATAAGTATTTAATCTAATTATTTCTCTTTGAGTCTCTTGTTGACTATAATAAATAATTTAGAGGGAGAGCATAACCAAGGATATTTTATTCTGAATCAAGTGGTACTTTGTTGAATATCTTCATCCTTTAAAAAAAAAAAAAAATGACTCTTCATGAAGGGATAAATATATGGAACTGATATTGTTATAAAGATCAATTTTGTGTATAGTTACTCATGCATCATACATAAGTATAGTAATTACAAGAACTTATGGGTCTATACCTATAACTAGATCTAGATTTTTGATTGCTCAAGGTAGATATAGGGAGGGAGAGGACTTGAGTTGTGTATTATTGGTAGCTTTATCACTTGATTGTCTCTCTAGAGTAGTGATAGTCATCACCATTATAGATACAATCAAGGACTCCATCTATGAATTTTTATTCATAGAGGTTAATTGATTTTTGACCTCTACCTCCTCCAACAACACCTGGAGGAGGGAATATGAGTTCTAGCTATTAGACATCTAGGATTGAGTGTACCAATTTTTATTATGTTGTGCATTGTTACTTTTGGAATAGGGACTAAGTGTATCAATTTTTGTTTTATGATACACTGGTCTCATAGGCATGTATGGGTTTGAGGCATTATACAAGTATGATATTATACTATATATTCACTTTTTAGATGATTATTATCTTTTGATGATGTGATGGTATGATGTTGTGATGATGTTTATCAATTTAAAAATAAAATTGTTGATGTGATGACTATTGATAACAGGTATTTGGATGATTATTTATATCAATTTGGCGATGGGCAAAAGGACCAAATATTGAATAAACACTAAAATATATAAAAAAAAATTGTTGGGTGGTGACCAAAGTGTATGATAAAATAAGCAAGAACTCATATTTTATTTGTTTCAGAGTGGTGGTCTTTAAAATTAATAAAAGACAACCACTCATTACAACTTTTTATCTTAAGTATCATCCTTTGAGCCCATAAAATACTTGTGGTATTCCATAAAATGGAAGTAGAATCTCATTATGCTTAAACAGTGGCCTAGGATGCCACATAAAAGATAGGAATTTAAGACATGATGAGTGCCTATAATATTTACAATATATATGTATTATTGGTGGCAAACTTAGTTGTTAGTGATAGTTAGTAATGCACACTTTGAGAGGTATACCCAAAGTATTTTATACACACTTTGAGAGCTATAATTAAAGTATTTTATGAGGCTTTGAGAGGCATACCCAAAATATTTCTTTGCATGCTTTGAGAGGCATACCCAAAGGACTTTATATATGCTTCTAGAGGTATACCCAAAGTATTTTATGTGCTCTTTGAGAGGCATACCGAAGGATTTTATGCATACTTTTAGAGGCATACCCAAAAAATTTTATGCAATATTTGAGAGCCATACCCAAAGAATTTTATGTATGCTTTTAGAGGCATACCCAAAGGATTTTATGTATGCTTTAAGAGGCATACCTGAAGGGTTTTATACATTCTTTGAGAGGCATACCCAAAGGATTTTATGCATGCTTTGAGAGGTGTACCAAAAATATTTTATGCACACTTTTAGAGATATACACAAAATATTTTATGCACGCTTTAAAAGGTATACCTAAAGGATTTTAAGCATGCTTTGAGAGGCATACCCAAATGATTTTATGAAAATGTAAGAGAGAGAAATAATTTTGTATTTTTATCCTGATAGGTGTCTTCTAAGAAGCATGTAAAATGCATGAGAATATATAATAGTAAAAATAGATTTTTTTTTGAAGTGTTTGAGAGAAATGTCATGATTTTTGGAATAGGTTACCCCTAGTTGAAATAGCATTTTTTATGAATAAGAATATGTTTATGAGTATGATATAGTGATAGTATCTTGGATTTCTTAACATATGAGAAAGGGTAACAAGGTTCTATAGGTATGTTATCTAACACACATCCAAATATTTACATGTAGGTAAGTATTTAGACTTAAGACACATCACGCCCTCTTATGTGTGTTAATAGTTAAACTTTATATAAGAAGAGTATTGTCAAATGTGCCAATGATGGTGACTCCAAAATCATATACCCCCAATCATTGTATCCATAATATAGTTATGAGTATGTAGTATAAGTGAATATGATAGATAAATATGCTTGAAGAGTGCATTGAATTGAGATTTTAGACATGGAGATAAAAAAAATTATGATTGCTTGAAGATAATTCCTTGAATATTTTGATGTATAATATAGGAAATTTGGATTCATAGGTCCCTTATTCATGTGTAAATATTTATAGATATGTGAGAAGCAAACATGGAATCTGTATCCATATCTGATGTGTTGAGATATATTAGACTTTATAAGAATTATATAACAACAAATTTTGCAAACTGAGTATAACCCTATCATATGGATAATCCAAGAAAAGGTGAAATCCTTCACCTTTTTCTAACATATGTAAAAATAATTGTATATGCATAGAACATGGGTAAAAATAATAATCTTTTCTTTAAGGTCCATGTGGTAGCATGGCACATAGTCTAAAATTTTATCATAAATTAAAGGATAATATCCCCATGTTGATTTATAGACCTTTGAGAAGCATAGAAATTTAGTGATCTATTGCTTGGCACATTCATAAGCTATTATGGGTATGAAAAGTGATGATCACTAAATCTCAATGTTTTCTTATGGTCTACAAGTTATCAAGGATATTATCTTTGTTGATGAAGCTTTATTATTTGATCATCGAGCTATTTTTATCAATTTTAATAGATTGATGGAGAATATTGATATGAAATAATTTATTATATGTTTATTATGGTGGAATAAAAATATATTTGATATAGAATAATTTATTTTGTTGTCTAGTATAACGATAAGTGGACTCATCACCCCTAGTTTCATTTTATAGTGCTTATACAAAAATTCATATATATGTGAAATAAAAAAATGAGGGACTAGATTCCACCTAAAATTTTTATAATATTTTGAGAATGTTGTATGCTAACATGAGGATGAGGTGATGATATCTTGAGTTACTTAGTATATCAGTGGTCATCTTCGACCATGCCCATCCCTTGTCTGACATTCATACAAAATTTATATATGTGTGAGGCATGGGAAATGAATAGTCAAGAATATTATTGATATATAAGTAAAATCAAAATTACTGTGATAGAAAAAATTTCTTGATGTGTTTATTGATATGGAGAAAGTTCTCTATTCATTAATTGGCATATGTGCAATTGCATAAATGGATAGAGAATATATACTTATCTTAATGGGCACTTGAAGCCATGTATTTATTATCACATAGATGTTAGGATTTGTATTTCATTACATGCTTGTTTAATAAAAATAGGTGGTGGAATAGAGCTTTGTTAATATAGTTTCTGGTGAGGCTTGCAAGATATTGAATTAACAAATCCTTATGGCTCTCATGGTTTATTAGATAGGTAGACTTTTGATAAGATTATGATTTGCATTTGAATATGTGCTTATATGGTAAACCAAATGGGAAAGATTACCATATTTATCTAGTATTTTGTGAGGCTTACAAATAACTATAGACCCATAGGATATTGGATAAATAAGGCTTCTCAACCTAGGTTATTCACCAGATAAGCAGTGTATGATGAATTTGATGAATGGATGTCATGATAATTTTGATATATCAAGTTGAGATGCTAAAATGCTCCTTTATTACATGGCATGCCTACAAAAACTTGTAATATTAGTTCATTAAAGGAGAAAAAATAGTATCCTATAAGGTCCTATTAAATAATCATGAGAATTAGAGAAAATAAAAACTCATTGAAAGTGATATTGATATAAAGTTATGGGAATGTGATGTATATCTTGAGATAGAAGAAAGGATTAATGCCAAGCCACTATGGTCATGTATGATCATGTACTACATCACTTAACCCAAGAAAGGGAGAAGGAGAGAAGAAATATGATAGATATAAAAGTGGATATAGAAGAAAGCAGGTACAATTAATTGTTGCTAATATTGAGTGTCTTAAAATTGAGATAGAAGAAATAGGTGAGGCTGAGTTATTAGGACCTTGGATGATTATGTTATACATAAATTCACCCAAGAGAGAGGGAAGGAGAGAAGAAATGTTATAGATAGAAAAGGGGATATAGAATAAAGTAGTTATAATTGGTTATTGTTAATGTTAAGTGCATTAAAATTGGGATAGAGGAAATGGGTGAGGTTAGGTCATCAGGGCCATAAATGATCACATCATACATCATTTAACCCAAGAAAAGAATAAGAAGAGAATAAACATGATAGATAAGAAAAATAGAGATAGAATAAAGTGTGATAAGAGGAGCAAGGAAAGCATATTATTGGATTGGAAGGATTACCAAATATGGGATTTCCTATGTGAGTGCAATACAAGTGATTTTATAGTGGATAGGGTTATTATTTGCATCATCACAAAATACTCTTGAATATATGTGTAATGATCAAGAAAATCAAAAAATCATGCAAACGATATAATGTTCTTGGGTGTATTGGATTTAAGACTATTAAGCAATCAAGCAATAATTTTATTTGAGGACTAGATCCCTAATCTCAAAGGAATTGGATGATGTTGAGGTTATTCCTAGACCCTCTATCAAAGATAGGTCGATAGCTGATGTTTATTCTTTGGGACAAGCTGCGGTGAATAAAAGTGTTATTCTGCATAGCCTGCGTCTCATGGAAATTAAGCAACATGTGGTTTGGAGCTCTGTTAATATGGATTTAGATTATGCTGAGGAGGCCACCCATATTTTTGGTAATATTATAATGAATTTGATTCAATGATGTAGAACTATCTCGATTCTCTCATTGGTGGATTTGTCTAGTTTTCCCTAGGGTTTTATGGGCTCCTTCTTCTATGGGTTTGCTCTGTTATGTTTGTTCTATTTTTTTTTCTTGTTGTTATGTGTTGTATAAAATGTTGTGGGATCCCTTTCAAAACCCTATTTCCTCTTAATAGTACCATAAAAAATATTAGAGAGATATAAATAATTCTACCTCATAGGTTTTTGAACTTTAAATTTAATTAAAAACTAGGGATACATAATGTAGCCTACTTCAAAGTTATTATGAGTACTACTATGTCAAAAAATAAGTTATTTCTTTCCAATTCATAACTTCTGAAAGGACCAAATTATGCTTCATGGAAAAATAAAATGAAATCAATATTTAATAGTAGAAACTTTTTGGGACATAGTTAGTGGAGTAAAAAAAAAACATGTTTAAGATGATAGAGAAATTAAAAAATATGAATATAGTGAGTCTAAAGCACTTATGATAATAACAATTGTAATTACTAATGAATTAATACAACCTTATATAAGTTCAATAAAATCTTCTATAGAAGCTTGGAATACTTTAGCCAAAATATTTGAAGGGAAAAATAAAGCTACTATTTTGAATCTTCAAACCCGATTGTATTCTTTAAAAGTTAATAGTGGTGAAAGTATTGAACTATTTCTAAGGAAGGTAGCAGATATAAAAGCAAAACTATTAACTTTAGGAGAAAAAGTAGAGAACACATTTCTTGTTCAAGTAATTTTGAGAACTTTTCCAGATTACTACAATCATCTAGTTACATCTTTGCAAGTCCTAAGAAAAGATACTTTATTTGATGAGTTAGTCAATATTATACAAGAATATGAAGTAGAAAATATTACCAAAGATGAAATGACTAACAATGCCATAGTATGAAAAGAAAATACACAAGGGAATTCTACTTCAACTCCAATATATAGATCAAAGTGGAATACTAGATATTATAAATTATGTAAGATTAATCCATTTGGATTCCTCAAGGGTATTTTTTTAGGTAACCCAAGCCCCCTTTAAGGATCCATTATAGAAGTATGACGAGGATCATGACAATGAAGTGTGTAGTTTGTAGGATGAAGTGTTAGCTTGAGGAGAGTTTCAAGGGATTACTAATAACTTATCCCCAATCACATGGGGTTGATTAGGGAGTTAATTGTCTTAATTTATGGTTGCATATCTTCATCAACTAGTTAAGTGCTTTGATCGAAAATCAAGTACATTAGTTAGTAGTCCAATCATACAATGGATGTGGCAATGGATAAGATTCATGAGAAACAAGCAATTATGGGTAGTGAGACAACCAAAGCTTCCATTCCAATGATGGTGATACAAAAGCACCAGGGAGGCATAACAACATCATATTAATTCTATACAGTGCTAATTTAAGGATTGTATAAAAGTGCATATGGTATTTTATAAAGCTATAGTGTTATTATTTTGGATATTTTTAGATGTTAATATATAGAAAAGTATAGTTATGTTTATATTCATTAGAAATATCCTTTGTTCCCTTTCTATTAGTTCTACTTTTATAAATATTTGATATTTTTTTACAATTGTCAAAGGTGTTGTCCCAATTTTGGGTACAAAAGGGTTAGTTTTTCCTAGTTCACCAAAAGGGACAATTAATGATACCATTGGTGTCTATCTACTACATAAAATTGGGTGTCTATATTTACCAATTTTTGTTATATTTATTATATAATAAATACATTAAAAATGGTCAAAAATACCCCAATTTTTCTACAAAAAAAGGTGCCTATTTTTCTAAAGCTAAGTATGTAATTCAATGTAGTTATTCCCTATATGCCCCCTCATAATATTTAATTGGAAAGGGAATATGGACAAAAAATAATAAAATGTGCATCATTGCACATTGAGTAGAGGTGATAATAGTGGTTTTTGAAGAGGATGCAAATGGTGTTAAAATACAATAAGTTATAAATATTATGTGATGATGTCTATGTTTTCCATAGTGTTTAAGTATTATGAATGGAGTACAAAAGATTACCCATTTAATTAAATTTTATTTAATGCAACTATTTCAAATATTTTTAAAAGGGTTTAAATGGATGTTTAGTAGAAAATAAAAAGGGAGGAAAAAGGGACCTGCCCTCTTACATTCTTATCAAGTTCAATAGATAGACTTCTATTTCCAATCATGTAGTTTACACTTCCACTATCAAAATAACAAACATAATCTTCAACAACCTCAACAATATTACAAGATATAAATAGGGATTGATCTTTTTCTTTATTGTTGAAAGCACGAGATTTTGGAAGATTTGAAAAAGAAAACTATTGCGATGCATTCAAAATCAAAACTAACGCTTAAGTCCTAAAATGTGAAGTGTATCAAATGAAAGAGGCGAATTGAAATGAGATACAAGAAATTAGAGAAATCACAGCCCTTTTATTTAACTCTCTTAATCTCGGTTACAAAGATGCCTCCTCCATTTTCAGGGGCTAGGAGCGTTAAATGAATTTGAGTTACAATCGTGACTTAGTCTTCCTCCTTCCGCGTGCCCACATTTGAAACGGGCGGGCCAAAGTGTTTCCGCCACTTGCGTTGATGAATCCTTGGTTATTATTGCTTCTCCTACGATCAAAGAAACAACAAAGGGATTAGTAGCACCTGTTGCAAATATGAAACTTTAGTTCTCTAAAATTAATGAAAGATGCATATAAAATATTAGCTAAATCAGTGAGTAAAATGAATCCAAATCACCTGCAAATCTGACAGAGATAAAAAAACATTACTAGAGGGCCACTGCCATTGAAATAGTCATCCAATTCACTTTCAACTGTAATTCATCCCTGGGCAGGACAAATTCGACTGTTATTCGTCCCTGGGTAGGACGAATTCATCTGTGACAAAGTGCTGAGGTAAAGTCGTCCAAATGTCACATCTTAGAATCTCCAAAACACCTACAAACATGGGGTTAGCTAATTAGGGGCATTTTGGGACGACCCAGATGGTCGGATTTTCCCAATTTGGCCTCCATCCATGGGAATTTGACGTCGTTACCTGCAAGTTAGTGAGGGCCACAAAATCGACAAAGCATGATAATATTTAATCAAAATATTATGGAATCGAAATCATAAACTACCTAAACAGCATAACATGTAATGGAAGATAAACAAGTGATAACAGAATAGATTAAAATGAAACTTAAAAAAGTGCGGGGTGCCCGAGCGGGCCGCCCATCGTTGGGACTTGATTTTGGCACCAATCCACTTGGGATGGGCCCAAAATCTCTTGGAATGGGTTGTCGACAAATTGGTGGATTAATGTGGTCAAATGTCGGGTTTGGATCCGGATCCACACTTCCAAAAGCCACCCAATAACCTCTCTTGCAAAAGAGATCAAGGATGTGGAAGAGGTGAATAAAAAGGTGCAATGTGGTGTTCAATTTGGCAGCACTTCGTTGCTTGAAAATGCCTCCAACTTGTCTCTTCTGGGTGGGAAAGTCCACAATTTTATAGACCCAAGGGGTCTCTTTGGAGGGGCATACAGGGGTGCCATGTGGCGGCCATGCCTTCCCAAGAGGGAGGAGACTCCTCCCTGACTTGGGCTTCCATGACTACCCTTGTGACAGTCTTCCAACGACCAATCTACCCACCTACACGTGCATGCACGGTAGGAGGCAATAAATGATTGTCTTCGGCTACCACTTGGCGGCATTCTTATTTTTGCCCGTTAAACCTGGAATTCATCCTGACCAAAGATGAATTTAGAATTCATCCCTGGGTGAGACGAATCCCAGTTTGAATTCGTCCCTAGGTGGGACGAATATTGAGCAAAGTGCCTGAATGTGCCAAATTGCCTTTTGACCTTACAAAATTGCTATGAAAGTGGTTAGGACCACTGTTTAACCTCTAAGGGCTGCCCTGGGGGCTGTGTGTGTCAAAGCGATCAGTGTTTGCAGTCACATAATCGGATTGATGTTGTTTTGGTGTCTACAATTGTAATCAATTTTTTTACCTTGTTTTTTCTTTTTATAGCAATAATATTTAGCGTGGCAATCCTTGCCATAATAGTCATAGGGTTTATGGGTAATTCATGACTATTATTATTTCCACTTCCACATACTCTACCATGATATCTTTATGACTATACATGACTATACATGACTATTCATAACTATTCTTATTTCCACTTCCACATCCTCTATTGTTAGTATGATGATGTTGAAGTGGTAGATGATGACCCCTTTGAATTGGATGGATTTTCATTCATATTCAACTTGCCTTGAAAATGCATGATCAAGGCATTCATATCTATCCTTCATCCTATACTCATAATTTTACAAGCTACCAAGTAGTTTAGCAAGAGACTTTTGAGAAATATCTAGACTTTGTAATATAAATTATAATTGGATCAAACTTCCCACGAAGCTTTATTAATACATTCTCAACAATCATTTCATAATCAAGTGCCTCACAATATGCATGAATAGCATTCACCATATTTTAGAATCTAGTGATAAAAACTTCAATAGACTCATTACCGTTCATTCATAACAATTCAAAATCACTTCTCAAGAGCTAAAAATTAACTATTCTCACCTTGGAGGAGTTTTCCCTTGATAGGGATCTTTTACTAGTCTTACTTTCTTCCCATTTCTTGTTCTCAAAACTAAAAAATTACTCACTACTGGAGATCCTTCATTAAAGCTTTCCAAATAATAGTAGCATTGACCACTTACTTGATAGGAATTCTAATCTAATCTTCAAAGGATGTAGAACCCAAATATTTCTCCTTGGTAAACCATACCATAATCCTTTAAAAATTATCAATCTCAAAAGACTCTTGGTAGTTAGTGCTTTCTTGAAGTTTTGTATGTTCTTATGCCCCCATCCTCTCATTGATTTAGGTTTATCAATCTTACTCCATTTAACCAAAGCCATTGGATACTTCTCCTCTCTTTTTCTCTTTTTCTCCAAAGGAAATAAAAGCATTTCTTCCTTATTTTTTCCACTATTTTAATAGTAATATAAGCCATCATGTGTCAATATAATGGAATGGCCTCCAAAATATTTTTCTTTCTATTTTAAATGACCTCCCAATGATAACCATCTATTGCACTATGATGTTACTTTTTTTTACTTTATTGTATAATCAAATCTAATCTTGGCATCCATAATCATTTGACTTTAGTCTAAATTATAAATATTTTAGCCCTTTTCCAAACTCAACTTATATATATACACGTGTTATGCATTTTAGTAGGCTATTATGTTTTAATATTTTAATAATTTTTCAAATAATATTGTAAAATATAGTGTAGTTATGGGAGTAAATAATGTTTACAACAAATATTTATAAATATTTAAAAAATTTAATAAGATAACAAATAAATAAATATATTATGTAAATAAGTTATTGTTTTTTTTCTTATATTATAATTCGCTTTACTATATAAAAATGGATTTCTTTGTTTTAATTCAATTTTAAAATATTTTGAAGATATTTATCCATTAATAACATGCATAAATTATTTAATTTATTTTATAATTTTTTATTTTTTATTTTTTAAATGGTGTTAGAATAAAATGGCTGTCTTCCTCAACTTATGTATGCCGTCTTCAATGATTGGATGGATGCTATGCGTATGCCTACAAACTGATTTTGTGAATCTGCTTAATTGAAGTACAACTTATACGACATCAAAAGATGACGATCAGTTCGGACTGCGACAGTGACTCGTTTGAATTTCTGTGCAGAGGGACCACAAGTTCATGTGCTTTCTTGCGCCATCATTGATACCCAAAATGTAAATCTTGCCTGAAATCTTTGTACTAAAAAAGCAGAATAGTGACACAAAGGGTGTGGAATCTGTGGCCGTTTGAAAAACACATAATATCATCCATTGGTGCCGTCATTAATTCATCTATGAATGTCTTGCACCTCTTCTTCCTTTAAGTATGTCTCTCGGTACACTCTGGAAATTAGGGTTTCTATCTGTCGTGGCAACGCATTTACAGAGCTCGTAGGTATTTTCCTTCAACAATCTTCCCAAATTTTGATGCATGTGATCGTCTGTACATCCTTCCTTAATGTATTAGTAAACATCGATTCACTTTAAGTTTTTCTGTACAAAGTACAGTCAAGCATGGATGACCCTGTCCTTCACTCCTCTACGGGAATTAATGAATGTTCAGATCCATGCTAGGAGGCCTAAGCTAAAACTAAACTATGTTTAGGAATTCAAATGCTCATATACTTTGCTGAATGTATATTATGGATTCTCTATAATAGCTATGATCAATGATCCTTTTTCTTTTGTCTCAGCATAGGGAAGGTAGGTAAGCAACACTTGTATGCACCAGGAAATTATTGTTAACTTCAGACTTGAATTCTATGTTGGGTTTTCATACCTGTGTTTAGTTTAGCCATGCATGGTGCATGCTTTTGTTCTTTTGGGCAACAACTACACATATTGTTGTTGTTTTTTGAAATTCTCAGTGGAAGTTAATCAACATTGTTGTACATTCTCATAGCGAATATAGCGACGCTCTGTATACCTAGGAAACAAACAAGAGGAAAGTAAAAGATGGGGCGGAAAAAGATACCGATGAAGAAGATTGAGAAAAGAAGTGACAGACAGGTCACGTTCTCAAAGAGGCGTTCGGGCTTGTTGAAGAAGGCGAAGCAGCTTTCCATCCTGTGCGAAGCGGAAGTTGGTTTGATTATCTTTTCGGATAGAGGCAAACTATTCGATCAATCCTATGGGACCAGGTAGGACGTCTACTCAATTGCCACGGCTTAATTTCGTGCTCTTATTTATTTCAATATGCCCATTTAAGATATTTCCATGCCCATACACTTCGTGGTTTTATGCATGATTACACACTGGCCAAATTTATCTTAGTTTGAGATTGTGGAACTGGGGAGTGTGAAGCAAATGTGGCTACGAACTACATTACAGTAGGCTAGGATAGCTTTTTGAGGTTATTCTGATAAATCTGAAATTCCTTTACGTCGATAGATACTCCTTTCATATCTAACCATTGAATGAATGTCTTGCTCATGCTACTGCCAACACCAAAAAAACGGGAATGCATACGGATCACTGCTTTTAATCCTCTGTAAATTCATAACCCTGCAGGTGCTTCTAAAAATTGCGTATATTGAGAGGAAACTTATCTGCTTACTCCTTACCTTGTACAAATAAATAAAAATCTAACCCTAGACTGAGGTAGTAATTGGAGAAACGATTAAAGACTGGACGCAATTGGAAACAAATAATATTTTCGCATGAACGAAGCTCCGAGTCCGTTTCTGTTGAGAACAAACACGGAAATATATAACACAAACAAAATATTAATCCAAATGATGCTGAACATTTCTGTAGTACTGCAATCTATCTTGCTGCAAATTCGTAATTTACATTAGTAAGGGAGACATGCTATATATAGAGAGGGGCATTGATTTTTCTCCGTTTTGATTGGCATGTAAATGTTTACAGGGGATGTATCTTCCCTCGAGGCCCAGCCCTATAAACTTTTAAAGGTGCTATGCAATGGAAATTAGAATCCATTAACTATTGGAAGGACTGACTGGTACTACTAGTTGCAAAATAAGTAGCGTGTATAATTCAGACTTGGGATGAAATAGAATGATTTCAAAAGGGTCTTGCTTCTTGAAAAATGACTAGTGTCCATAATAAAACAGGGGTGGACCTTGCCCCTTTTTCCCGTTGCTTTTTGAACCTAGGGCCTAGTATTTGTTTCGCTAAACCACGTCCGAGATTTGAATTGATGCATATTGTGAACATTTATTTTTGCAAGCACTGTAAGAAATGCCAGAACCTCATCTATTGCTTTCTTTTAGCTATATCCCGTGAATTTAAAAATATGATTATCTAGATTATTTTAACAAAGTCGACTTAATAAAATTATGGTATAATATTTACTATTATTAAATTTTATTTCTATCGTTTTACTATTTCTATATATAAATATATCTTTATATTTGTCCTCAATATTACATAAAATTTTCTCCCATAAACAGAGACTATAGTTTCTTTATCAAAATAGTTGGAGAAGAGAGTTTTCCTAATCAAGATTAAAAGTCTTTAGACTCAATAACTAAATACAATCTAGCACATTGAAGTAGAAAAACAAGGCCCTTTAAGTTAAATGAGTGTATAAATACCTTAATTGGAATTGTTAATATTGTTAGTAGAACAATGAAAATTGTATGCTATGGTCATATGCATCATCAATTTGTAATTTATTTATAGTAAGGTTTAAAGCAAGCACTTGAGGGCTAGGTGGATTTGTAAGTGTTTATCTATCCAGGTTCAAAACTCTAGAGCAACCTTTTTGTAAAGGTAGTAGTTTGATCTGAATCCTCTGAATGTGTGCCAGATCGATGATGATGGTACGAATCTCAAACGATGGATGGTCCCGTTACGTTGGGTCAACAATAATGAAGTGGAATAGGTTTGGTGGAAGTAGCTCCTCTAGTTTGAACCCTACCCTTGTGAGTTACTAAAAATAATGTGGTTGTGACCAACTCTCCTATGTAACCAAGAAAAAAACATATTTAAAGAAAGCCAAGCATACTTCTATTTTGAAGGATAAAAAATGAAGAATACTTTTTTTGCATTTTATATGATTGACATCCCCTCAACAATGACTCATCCCTAATACATATCACCTAGAATTTATTTTATCATACCTTAGAATTGATAATATAGTACCTCTAGTATGCACTTTTTTAGGTACCCCTTGGATATATTATGGATCCTTATGGTTTAGTTTCATCACTTTTAATTTGCTTAATCAAGGAAACTGAATCATTCTTCAAGTAAATTATTGTATAAGGTTTTCTCAATTGACGATTTTTTATTATTCAAAGACAATAATGTAAACTTATAGTCCATGAATATATCAAAAGATATATTGTTCAAAGTAGTGTAAGTTTGTCTATATATAGTGAAGCCAACATTAAATTCTCAAGGATATGCATAGGCTAATTATCATGTAATTAAAATTGAACCAAGCTTTAAACTTCAATTTTAAAATCTTTAAAATATATTCCATCTAATACTTCAAAAATCAATTAATTATATAAAATAGTATTTCATAAACTCTAATAGCAACGCATATAAAATTTTATTTTTATTAAGAATGTGAACTAAATAAATGATCAAAGAATCTCATATGAATCTCCATAAGCTTCAAGAAGAACTTGAATGCCTTACCGTAGGTCATTTATATAATTCAATTATAGTGTCTTAAATATTAATTAAAATAAAATGTATTCTTTGAAAATAAGATGTATACTTTATAATCTAAAATTGTGGAATAAAAATATTTTTGATCATCTCTTTCAAAAAAATATCTGATTTAAAAATTTAATTGTATAACATAGAAAAAACTGATAGCCAGGGAAGGCCTTTCAAAGGACACAAGGAATAAGAAAATTTAGGTCCTTGTGAATATCCATAATTTTTTGGCCTATGAAGAAACCTTATGGTATCAAAAGTCATGAATAATATGGCTCAAAGAGGGAGACCATAATATAAAATATTTACATGTCTCCACTCCTAGACATCGAACCAACAATAGAATTTTAGAAGTCCTCAAAGCTAATGGATAGCTCTCTAAGAATCCTTTGGAGATTAGAGGAGAAATGGTTAAGTATTTTTTAGATTTGATTAGCACTGAAGATCCTATTAATGAGGAAGCAGTGAATGATTTGTTGTTCAAAATTTTGCTCTAGTGACTGAACAAATGAATTATTTCTTAATGAGCCCTTTTAAGGATGAAGAGATTAAAAATGCTCTCTTTGATATGAATGGGGATAAAGCTCTTGGTCTTGATGGTTTTCCAACATGTTTTTTTAGAGTTTATAGAATATAGTGGGTGGGGATATCATTAAATATATTAAGGAGTTTTAAAAGAGTTATTTTATTCCAAATAATATTAATTCCATATTCTTATCTCTCATTCCAAAAGTAGTGGAATTTATATCTTTCTCAAACTTCAGATCTATTAGTATTTGCAACACCATTTATAAAATTTTGTCAAAGACTCTTGTAAATAGAATGAACGTGGTGCTCCCTTTTATCATTGATCCCCATAAAATGGAATTTATCATAGGAAGGTATATTTTAGGTGGTATTATCACTATCCACGAGATTGTCCATTCACTTGATAGAAGTGGGGAAGAAAGGATGCTCATAAAATTAGATATGAATAAGGTTTATGATAGGGTCTCTTGGGAATTTATTATTATGTTTTGAGAAGTTTATTTTCCTTCAAAATTTAGTTGATCTCCTAAAAGCCTACTTTTCTTCATCCATGTTCCTATTTCTAGTGAATGGTTTAGCTACAGGTTACTTTCTAAGCAAAATAATCCTTAGGCAAGGGAACCCCTTATCTCTTTATAATTTTAGCTAAGGATCTTAGGAGATCTATCACAAAAAGCCAATTTTGATAGACGTGTAAGTGGTATAAATTCTACCTCTACTATTAATCCTATTTCTCACTAGTATTTTGTTAATGACACTTTTATCACCACTAAGGATTCAATCCCCTAGGCTAGAGTGTTAAGAGCTATTTTGGAGAGATATGAGATTTTTTAAGGTCAAAAATAAACTTTGATAAAATTAAGATCTTCTTTTTTAATACTTCAGCTATTAGACAATAGAATATTACTCTTTTTTTTTTATTTTGGGATAG
The DNA here is from genome assembly GCA_028583015.1 of Wollemia nobilis. Taxonomy (NCBI): domain Eukaryota; kingdom Viridiplantae; phylum Streptophyta; class Pinopsida; order Araucariales; family Araucariaceae; genus Wollemia; species Wollemia nobilis. Next base: position 3,675,608 of record JAQPPZ010016614.1, on the reverse strand, counting down.
GTACCCTTCCAACTACTTACCTAGGAATACCACTTTTTACAGGGAGAGTGAAAGAAGAAATGTGGAACCCTATGGTGTAAAGGATCTCTAGGAAATTAGCTGTTTGGAAAGGGGATTTGATGAGCCAGACAAGGAAAGCTTAGTTGGTGAAAGCTACACTCCAAAGCATTCTAGTTTATTTTCTACCTCTCTTTAAGATGCATGATAATATTTGTGATAAGATTGTACAAATACAAAAATAATTCTTATGGATGGGTTTAGATAAAAATAAAAGAATTCCTTTGGTAGTGTGGAATATTGTTTACCAAAATTAAAAGGGTGGAGGGCTTCATTTAAGAAAACTAAGGGAACTAAATAAAACCTTAATAGGGAAAATAAGAAGAAAACTAGAAAAAGTGGAAGATGATGGTTGGGTTAAGATTCTTCAAGCTAAATACCTTAAGGATATCAAATTTATGGTAGAGAGGGACTTTTATATGGGTTTCAGTATTTGGAATATTTTCCTAATGATGAGATATTTATTGTGAAAGGGAAGAAGATGGAGGATTTGGAATGAAAAATATATTTACTTTTGGAATGATGATTGGCTGAGAAGTTTTCTCCTTAAGGAGGATATGGATTCGGGATGCCTTAAGTTGGATTTATGTCAAAATTTTAGGATGTGGGTTCATGATTACATCAAGTGGGGAAATGGTAGACCATTATGGAAAATCATCCAGGTTGATGGGAAGGATCAAAGGAAATTTTAAATGGGTCAAAGGTTAAATATATTGTTATAGGTTTATACCCTAAAGAGCAAAGATATTAAGGATTCTAGGTGGTGGAATCCTTTAAGCAAAGGCTCTATACAATTAAATCAAGTTATAATTTTCTCCAAAAATGAATAAATGGGATGGTTTCTAGTCTCTAAGGTGTGTGTGAAAATCCTTATCCCTAAAATATCCTTCTTCTATTTGTTGACTTTCCAAAATAAAATTTTGACTTTGGACAACTTAGAAAAAGAGTATTTTATCTTCCTAATCACTATAGTCTTTGTGAAAGAGATCTAGAGAATGTGAATCATATTTATATTTAATATCCTTTTACCCAGGATTTTCTTTCAGTTATTCTAAGAAAGTTTTAAATAGATTATGTTTTACCATATTCCTTAGTGGGTCTTTGCCTACAATGGTGTCCATCCTTTAAAAGTAAAAGACTACAAACTATTTAGAACCATAGTCATCCTCATATTTTATGGGAGTCTAGAAGGAAATAAATTAATGCATATTTAAAGAGAAGGAAAAGGATAGAATGATAGTTGTAGATAAAATCATTGTGTTCATCAAAGAAAATGTGGAGATCGTTAACTGGGAAGAAATTCAATAATCAGAGCAAGAAGGTAGAATTGCTAAGAAATGAAATTTATCTCCTACTAATGGCAAGGATGTTTCTACTTCAAAAAATGATAGAGAAAATTATAAATGGAATCCTCCTCCTGAATGTTAGCTTAAGATATATTTTGATGGAGTTGTGAAAGGCAACCCTAGCCTAGCAAGTACTAGAGCGATAATCGTGGATGAGAATAGTAAGATCGTGAGAATTTTTATTCAAGCTTTGGTAACCCAATCAAGCCATTTTATTGAAGTTCAAACCATGTACCAAATAATTAAGTAATTGAATGAGCTCCAAGCCAAGAAATTTATCATTGAAGGGGATTCCCTCAATGTAATCAAAATGCTAGAAAAAATTTCAGATGTCAACTAGAATACTGCTACCATATGTGAGAAAGCCTGGAAATTGATTGAATACATGGAAAAGGAAGAGATTACTTATATATATAGAGAAATAAATAATGGGGCCAATTATATGGTGAATCTGAGTATTTTTTAGGATGGGCTTCATGTTTTGGATCAATATTTCCCTCATATTATTTCAATTTGAAAGAATGAATAAAATTCCAGAGTGTAAGTTTGTTTATGGGATTATTTATTATGTCTTCCTAGATAGGGTTGTTGATATTTTAATTGGATATTTTAAAATAATACTTAAATATATATTAGATTCTAGGTTGATATTGAGCTATATTTTAGCCCATAACTTTTAGGAGTATGTCTCCCAACTGAAAGATATCAAAAGCAGAGTGGACTCTATGGCTAGTGGGCATGTCTAAGGTGGTGTATTTTGGATCTATTTCTTGTTTCTTATGGCTATTTTGTTCTCTTGGGCTAAAATTATATATGGTCTTTGTATACTACTTCTCTTTGCTAACTAATGTACTTTATCTTGTTTAGTTTTGTAGGCTATCTAATGTATATTTATTTATAACGTGTGATTGTTTAGTGTATATAATTTCTCTCTTGTAAAAGGTTTGGGGATCCTTTCAAAACCCTTTCTTCCACCCTTATAAAAAAAATATTACAAAAATAGTTTATGATATTGCCATATATAGCCATACATAAAACTTAGACAATACATTTAAAAAAAAAATATTCCTAGTTATTTGAATGTTCTACAATACTATAATCTGTTATATTTATTATTATTATTATTATTATTATTATAGAGGGAAGGAGAGGCTCCCCAAATATTTTATGCTTACTTTCATATATTAAACACTAAAGCTCCAGAATTAAAATAAAAATATGAATTTATAATATTTATTGATGAAGTTTAAGATATATTTTATAAAATAAAAGTTAATAAATATATTTGATGCTTACAATATCTTTTTCTTATGTTATGTGTCTTTGTATGATCAGATGTATGGAAAGTCTTATTCAAAGATATTACTCATGCAAGAAAGTGCATAGTAGTTCATGTACATCGAATATCCAGGTTTGACCTATCTTTCTCCTCAATGGATTTTTATGCAAGTTATATGCATGTGAATTTTATACCTAAGTGCAACAAATTAAACCAAATTTATCCTCTACTATAATTACACAAAGTATTATTTTCTTTGCCAAATTAAGAAAATTACCCTATGGTATTGTGTTAATATTTAATATTTCAATAATGTTGCATTATACCATGAAAGGTATTTATAGTACATAGGATTCCTTATTTAGAAATAACAAAATAGCAACTATTTTTGTTGTCTACCACGTGCATATACCTTGTGAAGGGTGGTTAGATCACATGCCCTATCACATGGAATGTGATGGTGGTTATACCTTTTTCCTATAGTAGACCATACAAACCATGTGTTGAGTGGTTACTCAACTTATATATACCTACTATGATGTAATTATTCCTAACGTTTATCCTCTTATAAAATCATAGTCAAAGATCTATTTTAGATCTTTTGACTTGATGAAATTTTCAAAGGTGATGTAGGAATTAGAGAGAGAAGTTCCCCCCTTAATGTAGACTTCCTACTATGATACTAAGAAGTGTTGAATTATAATGATAATACACTCCATATACATTTATTACAAAAATATTTATTCAACGCTTATAGAAATAATGCTTAAAGTGTGTTTATCTAATTTAAACAAGTGTTTCCTCAATGTTTAGGATCTTCATTAAATATGGTAGGTGTTGAAGAGCTCAAGCATTCTCTTGTTGTTTATAAGTATTGCCAAATCTTATCATGATCAATAATTTTATTTGAGATAAGGTCAATAACCTCTTCCTTATTTTCCATGGATTAATTTATAAGCCTTTGCTTGTGATATGTGAAGTGTTCCTACTTTATTGATTGTAGAGTGGAAAAAATGGTGCACCTAGCAAAGGGAAATGAAATGCATCTATTGATCTAAGCACTAAAAAGAGACATTAATGTAAGCATGATGAAAAATAAGTGAAATAAATGGGGGTCCTCTTTATATTAATCCATTTGTCAAATACATGGTTACAAAACATCCCCTTGAGGGCTCTTAATTGATACAATCCATTACAAAAGTGTCAAAGGATCTAATCCTTTCAGAAACTCAAGGTGCGCTTCAATGCCTTCCTCGCACTCACGAATAGAAGAGTGGGTTTTTGATACCACTGTGATGATCTATCTATATTCAAACTTGTAGCTCCTTCCTTGCATGCTGAAATACCTAGATCTACACACAAAGAATTCAAATTTGTTAATAGCATGTGCAGATTAAAATGAAATCAAAGATATGCATATAATAGTGAATAGGTGCAAAACTACTCCAAATTGCACCAAAACTTAGTATAATGCATATTTTCTACTCTAGAAATGATCTATGCTAAAATAGAAATGAAATTGTATGCAGAATCCATGGTCATCCCTAGGTGTTCCAATTGGGACTGTTATAAGTGAAAATCCTAATAGAAGGTGCAAAACTACTCAAAATTGCACCAAATCTTAGTATGATGCATATAATCTACTCTAGAAATGATCTATGCTAAAATTGAAATGAAATTATATGCAGATTCATGGCCATCCCTGGGTGTTCCAATTGTGATTGTTAACCATCCCGGTGGGGATGACCACCAAACTTGGTGGTTTTTACCACCAATTCCTCTGGGATCTAGTTCAAACTACTCCTAGGGGTGTTGTCATCAAATTTTGTGATCTAATTCATTGAAATGGGTGGGTTTTGGAATGGATTTGTATATTTGGGATCACTTGGAAACCTCCTTCGATTGATGGAGATTTCAAGGGCAAATACATGGGTGAAAGTTTGATTGAATCTCGATAGCACTTCGTTGCGAAATATTGCAAAGACTCCTCTTTTAAATTGGGTGGATTGACTCCATTTTATAGCTCAAGAGAGCACAAGGTCAAATGGGCAAGTTAGGGCATGCAAGGCAGGTGCCACCATTTGTCAAAACCTTGCCATGCATTGGGTGGGAGAAACCTCCAATTTGGGCCTCCAATTTGTAGGTTGTGATGGATTTGATAGATCCTAAATCTATCATAAATCAATGGGTGGGATAAATGGTAGAATTTGATTGCCATTTATCCTACCCTTGAATTTTTGAGAGTCCAAGGGCTTGGTCATCCCACCCAGGGATGGTTGTTGGTGGCTATCCCACTCAGGAGGTCAGGCCATTGGTGGGATGACCATGAACTAGTGGTCATCCTGGGGTGGGACGACCATGGCTACATGGCCCAAAACTTCCCAAAAGTGGGGTAAAACTTTCCAAAAGTGGTTAGGACCACTATTTAACCCCTGAGGGTTGCCCAAGGGGGCCATATGGTGTTGATAAGAGTGTATCATTGGTAGTCTAATCGGATTGACATGATTTTAGTGTCTATAGATACCCTTTTTGGGATGCATTGTGTGAAACACAATGTAAAGCAAAAATAGATGACTAAACTATCAATTGATTAAGGTTATTCAGTAACCTAACCAACTTTAGATGCCTCCATCATGGAAGGAGCATACATTCTTGGAATCCTTACTTTTGATATATTTGAAGGATTTGATTTTGGTATACCTTTCAACTACACTGTAATGACATGTTTTGGGGCTTAGGGTATACTTGGTCTTGGTTCCTTATTTCGCTTATAAGCCTATTCTGGGCATTGTCCCAAGGCTTCAAGGAGACCAAGACTTTGTTTTGTTGAATTGGTGCTGAATTATGTGCCCCAACGTGGGCTTGAAATTTTCTTTGGCAATAATTCTTTTGAATGTATGCAAGTTGCACTTTTGAGTGTTTGAGTGTTGATTTTGATTATGAATTCATTAATTATGACTACCCCCTCAAGTGATGAGTCGATGAGGGAATGACCAGTGATGAAAGCGATGAGTCACTTGACCAATATGACTTGATTAGGGTTCCTTCAGATTTACCCATTGTAAAATTTATCAATTTTGTTAGGATTTTGATGGTTTTGTTGATATTTCATGGAAGAAAGGAAATGAATACCTCATTCTCATGGAGTATTCTGACTACAATGGCCTTCTTGGGGATTGAAGTAGAGACTTTTCAATTCATCAATGAATAATTTGGTTCAAATTGTCTTATGGTAATTTACTCATCTTTCTAGATTTCATGAAGCGCAAGTCACTGCAACCTCAAGTTTATACGGTAAATAACTAATACAAGGCTCACTTGACATTAATTATGATTATTTTATTTGTTTTTGTTAATTTTGAATTTTTTATGTTTCAATTGTTTTTGAATTTTTTATTTTTGATGATATTTCATAGAAGAAAGGAAATGAATACCTCATTCTCATGGAGTAATCCAACCACAATGGCCTTCTTGGGGATTGAAGTGAAGACATTTCAATTTTTCAATGAATAATTTGGTTCAAATAGCCTTATGGTAATTTACTCATCTTGCCAGATTGCATGGAGCGCAAGTCACTACAACCACCAAGTTTATAGGGTAAATAACTAGGTACGAGGCTCACTTGAGATTTTGATGATTATTTGATTTTTTTTGTTAATTTTATGATTTTTTATGGTGAGAAATGATATGCATTTATGTCTGCTTCTTGGTTTGTTGATGCATTTATGGATGCAATATCATGGATGCATGTATTGTAATATGATGTTAGTTGATGATATGTACATGTGTGTATGCATAATGAAATGGATGATTTGTTAATCTGTACTGATGAATTATGAATACTATTTGACACACTAGATGCTAGCACCATAGACTGTATAAAATTCATCGATTCATTTTTAACATTATCATAAGATTATGTAATGGATTATGAAAATGTAAACTGACAAACATGTGATAAAATGGTATGGAATGGAATGAATAGTAAGATGTTATAGAATGTCCTTGAGGTTTTCATGAGACTCAAACACTCTAGTGAACTAGTCAAAAGTTATATATTAACCATGCAAGACTTTTTGGCAAGGTATAAATCTGCTAGGATGACCAAGATATTCAATATCCCTGTGTGTGCATGTGAGTTCATTGTTATGATAACACATAAAGTTACCCCAGTGCCAAACATGATTTATGCAGCCCATCTGTACTGAATATCACCTTGTGAGTATCATGATCCTAAGTTTTGTACATAGTTGGATTAGACCATTAGGTAATACAGGCTACCAAAATCTAGCTCATCCACAAGCTAACATTGGTCTATACAAAATAAGGTCTCTAATGTGATAGACATATCATCATGCGTAAGGATACCACCATTTCCAAGTAGGCTTGATGCCACCCAACCTGTAATGAGGATCACCTTATGGTTGTCAAATGCTGAGAATTCTAGGGATTCAAGTTCAATACTCCCTTCTTTTCTTTTATTTTTGAATTGCTCCAAGGATTTGCTCATTTTTGTTTTGGTGAGCAAGGTATTTTGGTAGTGGTGAGAACCACTATTTATTTTACTTTTTGCTTTTGTTAGTGGTGAAAACCACTTTTTCTTTTGGGGATTTTTATTTTTTGTATTTGTTGCTCTTTGGATACTTGCCTAGATTTGGCATGTGGTAAGGGATTTTTATTGCTTTGGGTAGGGAGGAGCTTGTCCTTTTGTCAATTCTTAGCATTTTTGAACCATGCACATAGGGGGATGAGCAAGGTAAACTTTTCACTTAAGGTAACAAGGACCACTTTGTAGGTTTCATCTTTCCTTGTGCAAAACTTGGATTTATTAATGTGAGAATGTGTTGGGATTATGACGTATACAAGGTATAATCAAAGCAAGACTCTACCTTCTAAAAATTAGGATAGCTTTCTACAAAATCTGAAAAGAAAACTAGAGATGGTTGAGTGACCAAAAACCCTAATGATGCCTTATAACAAATGACTAGGTGAAGGGAAACAAACACAAATATGAAAGGTGGGGAATGTGGATGGAAATGATAATTGTAATGTAGATGGGTGTTAATAATGACTTTTGACAAAGTTGATTTTGAAGGATGGCTAGTGTATAGACCTAGTGCTAGACATGTATGAGCAACTCTAGAATGCAAAATGCAATGATGGGTATGCTTAATGCAAGTGATTGTATAATGCAATGATATGAAATGTAATGCAATATTTTTGTATTTTTGTTATTTTAATGATGTTTTTGGATTTTGATATATATATATATATATATATATATATATATATATATACATTTGACCAATGGGCTTAGTGGATGCCATTGGGGCTTTTTGGGTGACCAAAGGGTTTATGGATACCTTTGGGGCTTTTTGGGTGACCAAAGGGTTTATGGGTACCTTTGGGGCTTTTTGGGTGACCAAAGGGTTTATGGGTACCTTTGGGGCTTTTTGGGTGACCAAAGGGTTTATGAGTACCTTTGGGGATTTTTGGGTGACCAAAGGGTTTATGGGTACCTTTGGGGATTTTTGGGTGACCAAAGGGTTTATGGGTACCTTTGGGGATTTTTGGGTGACCAAAGGGTTTATGGGTACCTTTGGGGTTTTTGGGTGACCAAAGGATTTATGGGTACCTTTGGGGCTTTTTGGGTGACCAAAGGGTTTATGGGTACCTTTGGGGCTTTTTGGGTGACCAAAGGGTTTATGGGTACCTTTGGGGATTTTGGGTGACCAAAGGGTTTATGGGTACCTTTGGGGATTTTTGGGTGACCAAAGGGTTTATGGGTACCTTTGGGGATTTTTGGGTGACCAAAGGGTTTATGGGTACCTTTGGGGATTTTTGGGTGACCAAAGGGTTTATGGGTACCTTTAGGGATTTTTGGGTGACCAAAGGGTTTATGGGTACCTTTGGGGCTTTTTGGGTGACCAAAGGGTTTATGGGTATCTTTGGGGCTTTTTGGGTGACCAAAGGGTTTATGGGTACCTTTGGGGCTTTTTGGGTGACCAAAGGGTTTATGGGTACCTTTGGGGATTTTTGGTAGGAAGATCTATGGAAATCATATGGATGGATGGATGATCTCCATTGGATGGGTGGTTGGGTCTATTGATAAGAGGTTGTCGCAAGACTTGTGGAGGTGGTTGTGGTGGAGGTGGAACGACTAGAGGTGGTCGATGTGGAAGGGGTGAGCCTGCTCCTCGAATGGTAGAAGTTATCACCAGATGGGATGTGGTAATGGGAACACATATAGATAGAACTCTTCTTCATCATCCAATGGGATGATCTATTCATATTCTTCATCTAAACTAGGGGAGTTAATAGGTGCTACATCGTAATCCGATTCATCATCAGTTGTCCATTCATAAGGGGGACCTTGATCCTCTTCCTCATTGTCGGATGGAAGAGTATGTGAACCTTCACCTTCTTCATAGGATTAGGTGAAATCATGAGATATCCTTTGATCTATCATATTTGTGGGGAAATAATCCCCCAAAGAGTGGACATGATTAGGATTAGTGTAAGGATCATGTGCAAGCTCATCCCTATAGTTCAAACCTAGGCGCTCTAAACTATTTATGAGGATGTCAAGAGGCACATGCTTGTTGTGTCCTAAGCTAGATTTATCATATGGCATTTGATATTATGGTTAGAAAGGAATGTGAGTACCTTGTTTGTACAACCCCAAACCATAGCCATGCCAATGGTAGTGATGGAGATATCGCATGGCATAGTCAGGATTGGACATATAATTGATGTCCTCAAAAAAGGGTTCTTCATCCTCTTCTTGCTGAGGATATGGTTCTATGCCATATTCAATACCCCCATATATGAAGTTCATTTGATTGGGAGGTATACCTAGAGGTATGATGGTACCTATGGGAAGATGAGGTCATCCCATATTTTGTATTGTCTCAATGGCTAGAATTATTGTAATATTCCTTACTAAGTATTCTCCTAAACCTATGGTAGCTAGATGGATTGTGACTTGTGATGGTGAGGATGGAGGAGATGGAAGTGAGGCTTGAGATGAATCAATGCTTACCTCATGAGGTGGTTCCTCATCTGCTAGACTAGGAATTTCTTTCATGGAAATGGTAGAGATGATTGGAGGGATCTCATCAATAGGCCTCTTCAACATGTTCCTCTATGGAGGATTTGATGATGATGAAGGTATATCTGAAGGTGCCAATGATGATGATGGTATAGAAGAAGATGGTAATGGATCAATGGAAGGTGATAATGAAGGAGTCAGACCTTGAATGGATGTATTTGGTTGGAAGTCCAAATGAGTTGATGGTAAGGTCGACTCAGGGATGTGTTGCACCAAGTTGTAGTATTTGAAGGGCTCAAGGTCTATGGAGACAACATGTACTTGCCCTTCGTGAGTGTACTTCAAACATTGGTGAGCTATGGATGGCACGCACTTCATGTCCCTAATCTAGGGTCTACCTAACAAGATATTATAAGCCATTGCACCCTCTAATATGTGACACAATATTGGTATGGTTTTGCATCCCACCTGAATAGGTAAGACTATAGTGCCAACCATTGAGCATAGAGTATCGTTGAATGCTCGGAGGGTATATGTGGATGCAACAATGTGGGATGTTGGAAGACCTAGATGTTGGAGAGCATTTGTGGTGATGATATTTCTTGAAGAACTAGTATCAATTAGAACTCTTTTGTAAGGTGTTCCATTTACACATGCAATGATGTGTAAGGGAGGATCAACCCCATCATTTGATATTGGTTTGAGTTCATGTTCATGAAATGTGATTACTAGCTCTTTGCACTATTGAATGTGCCCCATAAAATTGATAAAGGAGTTAGACTCTTGGGGCTGCAGTTCAATCGACTTAAGGATCTCCATAAGAGCTTCTCGATGAGGTGGAGACTATTGGATAAGCTCATAGATAGAGATTCAAGTTGATGTTGTTCGTAAGATTTGAGCAAGCTTACTCTTTATGGTGACCACTAGATGAGGTGGAAGGCTTTGCACTAGAGGTGGTGGAGGTTGTGATATGGAGGGAATATCATTTGAAGTTGTAGGTGGTGCAACTTGATTTGGATAATACCTATTCCTTGTCACGATGTTAACCATCTCAATGAACCCTTGTTGAGGGGGTGTCGTATGGACCTCATTTACCTATTTTTCTTGATTTACCTACACCTCATGAGTGGGAAATGGGTCTTTAAAGATACCCATCTATTGATTATTTTTTGCAAGAGGGTTATCAACTTGAAGATCATTCCTATCAATCATGTCTTGTACTAGGTGTTTGAATGAGTAGCACATTTGCACATCATGCCCATTCTACCTATGGTACTTATAGTATAGATCTTCATGATGTCCCATGGACTTTGGTTTATTCGGATCTATAGGCTAGATCTCTGGTAGAGTAATTGCTTTGGCCACACATAGATGATCGAATAGGGAATCCATAGACTCAATGAAAGGTATAAATTATCACTGAGGGTGATGTTGCTGGTTTTGCCCTTGATTCATCTGAGTGTTGTTATTGTAATTTGTAGGAGGAGGTTGGGCCTGATAGTTTACCTTCTGAGGTGGCATTGGTTGCACAGGCCCTAGAATGCTAATGGCAACTTGATTAACTATTATCAGCTTTGGTTGTGCTAGATTGCCTTTTGTGTTCTTATTCCACTCCTTTTTACGAGGTTTTGTAATTCTCCCTCTTGAATTTTGATTTCTTTGATTGTTCTAGCCTATGCTAGAGCATCTTCAAGAGTTTGGTATTGTTGGAGTTGTAGCAATAATGAAATTAGCTTTAAATAACTCTTGGAAAACATGTGAGTCAACTCAGACATTGGTAGTAGGTATGGTAGCTTAGCGAGAAGCATTCACCACCTATTACCATAATTTATGATTGACTCATCATCATATTGCTTCAACCTTATGAGGTCTATTAAAGTCACCTTTTACTTAGTGTTAAAAGTGAAATATTCTAGGAATGCATCCACAAATTATTCAAAGCTATGGATGTTGTGCCTTGGGAGTTGATTGTACCACTCTATGACTAGGCTAAAGAGGGTAATAAAAAATGTTCTTAGAAGTAAGGCATCATTATCCTGGATATAGAAGCATTGATTCATAAACCTAGTAACATGCTCTTGTGCATCTTCCTCTCCTTTGAATCTATCCAACTTGGGAATTTTGAAATGCTCTAGGTATGGAGGGGAAGGTATTGATGGGTGAAGCGATTGACTATGAAGCTAGTGCAAAGTGGGATTTTGAAGCCTGAACCCTAGAGGTCTTGTTTTCTATTATTTCCATGCATTCAAGCAATGCTTTATACACATCAGAGGATTTGATCTCCTCTTCTTTGCTTTGGCCCCATGGGGGAGGGTGAGGAATGTCAAGCATATGGTATGGTGGTTGAGTATCATCAACCATACCTCCATAAGGTGCTTCTAGATATTCCTCTTCTGGTTCAAGATCATCGTAGGCTCTATAAGGTGTTTCTTGAATTGGCCTACAAGGAGGAACAAATACCTGTGGAAGGTGATCTATGTTTGGCCTAGGAGGCAAGTCCCAATTAGGCCTAGGAGGTCGAAGAGGTAACATTTGGTTAGGCCTAGGAAGCCTATTTTGATTAAACATAGGTTACCTCTGATGAACCCCCTATCTATGAGTACTTGGGGTAGGGACCCCATTACGTAAGGTCTCTTGAAATAACTCATGGGTTTGTTGTTCAATTCTTTGCTTTTCTAACTGATGTTGGCGATCCAAGCATTGTTTATCTAGTCAAAGCTGATTGAATTGAGCTTGGTGGTCAACATATCTTTTAACAACTTGGTTTATCTGATCAGTTATGCGAGGTCTATTAGCCCTAGCACTATTGCCATGGGGCCTATCTTGTTCAGGAGGATCTGAAAGATCGACTACGAGCTTCCCTCGATCGAGAGAGGTCACGTTCACTTGAGGCTCATTCCTAAATAGATATTCTTTATACTCAGCTGGCATAGAAGCACATCGTGCTTGCATGGAATAATGAGATCAAGGATAATCAAGATTCTCCTCGTGTCTTCCTTCATAAATGAGGAAGGGAAGGGCTGAATTTTCTCACCTAAGGTGATGAGTATCATACTCATCTTGGTACTTATATTTTTGAGACCTATTAGGGTGGTTTAAGGGTGTAGTTTGATCATTTGGCCCTACCCATGGTGAGTAATCTTGATCTTGCACGTAGGTGTGCAAGGTAGACCGAGCAGGCATGTGGATGCATGGTATTGCTCTATTTGTTTGTGCCTCAATATGCAGTTGTCATTCTTGATAGAAGGTATGTGAAGTGTCTATATCTAGAAAGTATGTTCCCTGATTAGGACCAAGACCTGTAGGGGTGTCCCATGTAGGGGTCCCTTGTAGGTTAGGTTCTTGATTTGAAATTCTAGGACTTGGGTGAGTAGGAGGCTACCAAGGAGGTATAATCATATCCTTAGGGTCAAATCGGAGATGGTCTATGTCTCCTTGCCTACTCTCCATAGCGTCAACCCTTGAATGGGCTTGGCTATGGGTGCATACCATAGCTACTTTGTTCCAAACCCTACGTGATTATCTCTTTTATAAATTTTAATGATGCAACACACAAGAATGAAAACACACAATAATACAAGTGTTTATCTCTTTTAAATATTTTATATGTGTTTCCTAAAACTATTTGGTGTGTTTTTGATTTATTGTTTGCAAAGAGATCTCTTTTCACATGTTTGAATTTTGTTGGATGATATTATTAATGTTTAAAGGATTTCACCTGTATACTCATAGTGACAAAACCTGGTGATGAAGTCTAGGTAGTCATACCCACTAAAATATGGAGATGAAACCCATATCTGATCAGGGAGCACAGGTCCTACCAGTCCTCACCCATATTGACCGTGGGTAGTGATACACCCTCCAAAGAGGAATGCATGCTATTTTCCATGGCTAAGATGGTTCTTGGAGCTAGCTTTGGCCAAAAAATAGGGTTCGTATCAACAATCATGCGAGCCAATGGGTGGAGATGAAGCCCACCATCGTTGGTCTCTATTAGTGGTTGGGGATGAAGTTCCAACTCACTAATGTTCAAATGTGACGTGGTGTGTGTGGTTCCTTTTATACTTAAAAAAGTAAAACCAAAAGAGCACTCAATGATAACTTCACTAAATGCAAAATAACGTTTCACTTTCAGAAGTATTGAATAAATGATGGAACCTACAAAATGCATGCCCTATATGTCAACCTAACCATTATGTAGGTCACAAGCAATCAAACCACACAAATGCATTCCTACTTGGTTCTTTTCCTATTTTTCTTCTTTTTGTTGTTTTTGAGATTAAGAAAAGCGAAATCTACTTTTCAAACAAACAAGGAAAAGAAATAAAAGCTAAATCTAACTTTCTCTAAATAGTAAGAATGCAAAGTAAGGTCTAGATACTCATCTTGAAAGCCTAAGATGTTGTTGTTTCTATCAATTTGAGCTGCAAGCTCCCTATTTGGTGGCCATCCTAGGGTGGGATGGTTGCCAATTTGGGGGCCATCCCTAGGTGGGATGGCTATCGTGGCCATCCCTAGGTGTTCCAATTAGGAAATCAGGGGTCATTTCAGGCTAGAATGACCAAAACCTACAAAATTTCAAAGGTAAAAATAGAGTTAAAACTTACCTAAATCAAATGGGATAGGGGTCCCACCATGATCACCACTGTAGAGAGGAAAAAATGGTGCACCTAGCAAAGGGAAATGAAATGCATCTATTGATCTAAGCACTAAAAAGAGACATTAATGTAAACATGATAACAAATAAGTAAAAGAAATGGGGGTCCTCTTTATATTAATCAATTTGTCAAATCCATGGTTACAAAACGTCCCCTTGAGGGCTCTGAATTGATACAATCATTACAAGGTGTCAAAGGATCTAATCCTTTCAAAGACTCAAGATGCGCTTCAATGCCTTCCTCGCACTCACGAATTGAAGAGCAGGTTTTCGATACCACTACGATGATCTATCTATATTCGAACTTGTAGCTCCTTCCTTGCGCACTGAAATACCTAGATCTACACACAAAGAACTCAAATTGGTTAATAGCATATGCGGATTGAAATGAAATCAAAGATATGCATGCAATAGTGAATATGAAGAGCGAAATAGATGGTGCAAAACTACTCAAAATTGCACCAAAACTTAGTATAATGCATATAATCTACTCTAGAAATGATCTATGCTAAAAATAGAAATGAAATTATATGCAGAGTCCATGGCCATCCCTGGGTGTTCCAATTGGGACTGTTAGAATGAAAAGCCTAATAGAAGGTGCAAAACTACTCAAAATTGCACCAAATCCTAGTATGATGCATATAATCTACTCTAGAAATGATCTATGCTAAAATTGAAATGAAATTGTATGCAGATTCATGGCCATCCCTGGGTGTTCCAATTGTGACTGTTAACCATCCCAGGTGGGGACGACCACCAAACCTGGTGGTTTTTACCACCAATTCCTCTGGGATCTAGTTCAAACTACTCCTAGGGGTGTTGTCATCAGATTTGGTGATCTGATTCACTGAAATGGGTGGGTTTTGGAATGGATTTGCATATTTGGGATCACTTGGAAACCTCCTTCGATTGATGGAGATTTCAAGGGCAAATACATGGTTGAAATATCATGGACTAAAATCACCCATACCTACTAATTTAAGGAGACTACCCAAGAATAAGACCATGAATTCTTTTTTGTTTTCCTTAAAGAATACAACACATCCAAAAATCTCCCACTTGTTAAATACTTTGCAATGGGGTCTATACAAATCATAAATTCAACTACTTGGGATAACTAAGCCCATTATCTCCCTACACCAATAAACTTTCTTAGTAATCATAAGTTTAGTTAATAAATCTACAACACAAGAAAAAAGTGTATTCACCCTTCCTACAATATATCATAACCCAAGAAGCAAGTAAAGGAAGTGCACCACTAAGAATTTCTAGGACGTCATCCATCCAAGTACTACTCCAACCAATTATGGTTAACCATTATATTGTGATGAGATTTAAGGCATGAAAGTAGATAAAATAACCATATTGTGCTTATCATACCTTTCCACTTACACTTTACCAGATTGAGAAGTCGCCTATCTCTATCAACCTTTCCAGTCTTGCCATGTGCCCACTCATCACACTAGCACCTCAAGACCCTTAAGGTATGAAGGGAAGTTGAGACAATCCATTCTCTCATAGTGTCTCATCTTGCTAGTCTCATCATGCACACCCTATACATAAGAGAATATATAACTCAGACTATCCTCTCAAAATACTCCTCTCACCAAAGAGCAATCCTTATGCAAACTACCCTCTCCAAGTACTCCTAATACCAAAGAGTAGAAGACATACAATTTCAATATACCTACTATATTCATGCACACACTATACACAAGAGTAAACATGTTGTGGATAAACTTGCCCACTGTGTGCCATAATCCCATGTGATGCATCAAGTTTATGGATCAAGGATTGTGCTTCTTGAACAAACACAAGTTCAAAAACATCTACTTTGGTCATTTAAAAATCAAAATTTCCCTTCCACTAACTACTCTACACTAATGTACCAATATTTGCAAAGAATGAATTTAATTACTTCTAAACTCTTGGCACCTTGGAAGGACTGGAAGTCCAACTCTCATGTTCATTGAAAGCTAATATTATTGCAATCAATGTTGGTATCTCCTACCACTGTGGTTCTCATTCCCTTAATTACCACCACCATAATATTCAACAAAAGTAGCCTTTCACTCTTGACTCAACCCATTCCTTAGCATTGAGTCCATGGATTACCCCATCCTTAGTCACCCATACCATCCAACAACCACTCGAACTCTCGATACCCATAGTCATTGTGAAATCTCCTTCAAACAACTATGGAGCAACCTTCACACCATGGGTCCCAACCTATGATGTTCCAAAAGGCTGACTCACCCAACTTTGCACATTCAATCCATCAAGTTGTCAAGGTTTTAGGTATTCTTTGAAGACCTCGCTTCCTTTAATATTATATATATTATGTAATAGCAATTGCTCTATTGATATCCTCTATCTCATGACTCATGAGCTCCTCTTGAGTCCATGACTCCTTATCACACACTTCCCATACTATGTAAGAACTTATTACAACAAGCTCCTTCTAAGAATCCATGCTCCCCATGGTTTCACATATCCCTAGATTATCAACTAGGTTTTCCCACTAAAACTAAGCTATACACTATAAGTACCATGCTACTACCAAAAATTCCTAAACTCTCAGCAATCCTCATGAACTTATCAAATACTCTCCCATATCCCAAAATAATTCTCCCAAAAGACACTTGTCTAGTGCTTCATCTTAACCTTATATTTCCTTCACCTTTGGAGAGTTTGAATAAAAAAAATTGGACCCTAATACCTAAATTAATATCCACAACACTACTCAGCACAAAAATATCTCTTTCTAAAACTTATCCAAAGACACCAAGCTCTCATGTAATCTATTTCATAACATAGCCACACTTCCTCTTATGGACATGATATCCTCCTTGAACTCTCCAAATTTGAAAACCAATGCTAGTTGTTCCTCCAATATGGCATCTTGCTACATAAAATTGAAGAACATTCATCTCGAGCTCATCCACTATGACTTGCTATCATGGCAATCCCCATCGCCATCCCCAAGGCTATAACACATTCATGTTGATTTGGACTCTATCAATAATGCTTAATGAGTACTCAATGATGGAAAGTCCTTACCTAGAACTCAGCTCACAACCCACTCTTTGGGTCTTATCTAGGCACATAGGCCATGATCCCAATAAACTATCAATTACAAGATCCTTTGCTCCTCTAGTACATCCTATCATACAATAACAAGGAACCTTCATTCATTCTTGCTACCATATTCATGCACACCTCCCATACACAAGAGCAACACAACTCAAAATCCTCACACACTAGAGAAGCAATAATTCGAACCATATACTCGAAGAACTCTTAGTACCAACAATCATATAGAATTCAAGTTCAAACCATAATATCTATTGGCCCTCATACATAATATACTTACTACATAAGAGCAACATACATTACCATAATTCCCACACAGTCCCCTTACCATGCAAGCACCTTAGGACTCATGACCCTGAACTATCCCATTGATACAAATTTAGCCTTCTATTCTCACATAACATAGGAACAAATCACCAACCATGCTCACTACCCCTTACAATACAACCCACTATCACACAAGAGGAGGAACACTCATAGATAAAACACACACAATGCTAGCTACTCTTTCCAATATGATATCCTATCATACAACTCCTTCTAGCACAACAGACTCACTAAAAAATATTTAAAGATATTTAGTGGTTATCCAACAATGTATCCTTACATTTTCTCTAGCATTATCCAAGAACCACCATATCATGATCTAATATCACCTTACAAGGGTAAGGCAAACTAACCCACACAATTCCTTTCAACTTGTATATGACAAGCCCACACAAAACCTCACAATAACATGACACATTAGCCCTCACAGTCCCTCTAGCTCCATACATGAGCAAGCACCCCATATTTAGCATAGCACAAGAACAAGGAACCAAAACCATGTCATCACTCCTTTCAATATTTCCATCTAAATTACAAGAGCAATAAGCATACCATCCTTCCTTCACATTAAATTTACCTACACAAAAATCCCACTCAAAAAATAGATTTATGGTAGACCCAAGATACCCTTGTTCTTATCAGATCGAGTTGAACTCTAGCAACAAAGGTGTACCTCCTAAAGTCAATATCCATGCTCTGATGCCAGATGAAGAGATTGATAAACCTATTCTAGAGATATTAATGCAAATATAATTGTAAAATAGAAAGAAAAATAATATGCATACACAATAAATAAGAATTTTTATCCTAAAAATAGGGTTATGCATAAGGGATCAAACCTTAAATCTAATTATAAAAAAAATATGAATTAGTTTCAAAATCCAAGCAAATCCTAGCCAAATTTGTGTAGTAGGCATGGTGAATTACATTTTTTCCACCAAAAATTATAATAATAGAGTGAATTTCTATTATTTCAATTTGGTGGGTGCAAAATCAGAACTTTCCAGGAGGACACCTATTTGAGTACTACTCCATTCGAGCATGTTTAACTGTGGAGTTTTTGATGGGTTGGAAAACATCAAGTCATACTAGTTTTTTGAATTTTTGGTTGTGGTTGTGAGGAGGTCTAAAAAAAAGAAAGAGTAATTTTTTGTTGCTTACCTGGCAAACCCACTAATTTTTAAAATATTAAACACATTTTTTCCCCCTAGTGCTTCCTGCCCATATGCACTTTTGCATCCAAATGCGGTCCATCTATATATTTGCACATGTCCTATATCCATATGCACTTTCACATCTGAATGTGAACTGGGTGTAATTTTGCAATTGGCCTGCATCCAAGTGTCCTTTCCCATTTGGATGCGAGTCGGATGTAAAATTATACTTGACCCGCATCCAAATGCGAAAGTGCACCTAAATGCGGATCGGGTGTAATTTTATATCTGACCTGCATTTGGGTGCACTTTCGCATCCGAATGTGGACTAGGTGCACTTTTGCAACCGAATGTGGTTTGATTATAAAATTACACCCAACTCGCATTCGGTTGCATTCTTGCATCTAGATGCAGTCTGATTGTAAAATTGCACCTGGTCTATATCTGGGTGCAAAATAATACACACAAACTGCACTTTTTGCTACTATAGGTCATTTTTTGATAAAAATGAATTTTTTAGTTCTATGGTCATGGTTGTCATGTTAAATTGCAGTTGGACCACATCCAGATGCAAAATAAAATGCACTCAAACCACACTTGTTGCTATTATAGATCATTTTTTAATAAGAATTAATTTTTTAGTTGTATGGGTATGGTTATCATGTTAGGTATATATAATAGTATAAGAGATGAATTTGGTAGGATAATTAAAAATATATATAATTTCAATGCAAAAAGGATCCTTGATTTGGGTAGGAATGCTAGCGATTTAAAAAACAAAATCAGTTATATTATTTTCAACATGTGGCGAGCCAACCCCTAAAAATTTATTTGACCCAAAAATATTAGGCGAATGGGCCAACGTCCAAGGGCACCAAATTTACCAATTTCATTTTTTTAAAATGCTCATATTCATGAATTTATGAATATTCACCGCTATGCATAACCCTACTTGGAAACCCTTGACTGGGAAAACCAATAAAAACTCAGAGCATATTTTATTATTATCCATATGCATATTTTGGTGCTCTTTTAATAAAATAATTACAATATATATGTATCCTACAAAACCTAAGTACATGGGTTAAAATAAGACCACTCTAAAAATAAGACCATTATCTAAAACCACCCATACCAGCTACTTTAAGGAGACAAACTAAGAATAAGACCATGGGCTAAAATAAGACTACCCAAGAATAAGACCATGGGATAAAACCACCCATACCTCTTAATATTAAGGAGACTACCAAAAAGTAAGACCATCGTCTAAAATAAGACTACCCAAAAATAAGACCATCGACTAAAACCACCCATACCTAATAATTTAAGGAGACTAACCAATAATAAGACCATGATTTTTTCCTTCATGCAAAGGATACAACACATCCAACACCATTAAGCAAAGCATGAAGCTTTGGATCACCTTTGGGACATAACACTAGAAAAATGATTCAACAACATAATATTTTCTCATTGAAATTAATTCCTTTCATGTTTCCACAAACTTCACATATAAGTTTTTGGTTTTTCATTTGAGTTTCATTTTTAAAGTTTGATTTTGGATATTTTCTTCAAACATCCTTATTAAGGCATAATTCCAACTTTTCGTATTTTAAAAATATTTTTTTATCAAAATTATTGTAAAACAATGGTAAATATGATGGACTAACCATTGCACCTTGGGGATTTGACTTAGTGTACTAGTCACCACCTAGGCCTTAGGACCAACTGCCCTATGAGGTATTTAAATACAAAAATTGTATTAGACACTAACACCTTAAGGTTTTGGTGTAATGGAAACTCTACTAGTCATATTAGAGCCTCATCCTAGGATCAAATCCTATTGAGTTATGTCAGAGAGAAGGTGTTGGAATAACCATCACACCTCATGAATTTGACTTAGTGGACTAATCATCACCTAGGTCCTAGGACTAATGCCCTGTGAGATAGTCAAATATAGAGATTGTATCAAACACTAACACATCAATATTTTGATGTAATTGCAACTCTACCAATGGTATTGGAGCCTTATCCCTAGATCAAATCAAATCCCTTGAGTTACATCGAAGAGGGGGTGTTGGACTAATTATTGCACCTCAGAGATTTGACTTAGTGGACTAATCGTCACCTAGTGTAACAGTCTAATCACCAGGTTTTACCACAAAATAAGTCAAGCAAATACTTAGTGTAATTTTTTTGTTTAAGTGTATTTTCTAACCCTAAAAGTAATTTTATTTTCAAAACTCAATATGATTGTGCTTTCATATTAACAACAAAATGTGATTGTGCTTTCATGTTCATAGTAAAATATGGTTATACTTTCATATTCATAGAAAAATATGATTGTACTTTCATTTTCACAACAATTATGTTTCACCCAATGAATTATTAACATACAATTTTAATCATTATAGGTATATAAAACCATTTTTAGGTTTCAATAATTTTGTAGATAGCCACCCAAGTAGACGAGATTGGCCATATCCTGTGAAAGGTGCCATTTTGTAGATTAGACTTGTCCCATTTATCAACCTCTTGTTCTAGCATAACCATGGCTAGGATTGTCCTTTAGGGACCATAACACCTAAAGGGTGGACGCATACTCTCCCCATCCCTTAGCATATTGAACCTTGATCTAACCGATCAACTTGTTCCAATTTTAATATGCAAGGGGGTTAGCATACATATGCCTAGTGTCTAGTTATCTATCCTTTTTCCCTGGAACCAGCTAGAGCCATGTCAATACCCTAACCTTGGACTTGATCACTCATATCCATTATGACTCATGATAGTTTATCCCATACCAAATATCATGGTTGAGCTAGCTAAGTCAAATTATACATAGGACTTATCACTATACTACCCAGGTAACAACCTAGAGATGACGTCCCATATCATCCCTTGTTACTATTTTTGACTAGGTCACTTTTTCTAACCTTTACCATCAAAAATACAGTTGCTCTCAAGACTCGTTACATGCATACATGTATCTTTAACGCCATTGGGTGTACTTGGTTTACTCATCCTTTCTCGATGTTCCCTTTAAAAGATATTCATTTTCTCATTGAAAGTAGTTTTATATTTTCTTTTCTCTAGTCATGTTGAATGCTTGCCGACATTCCAATAGCATTGGATATTTCAAGCCATTCATTTTATTTTGTATTAACTCTCATTATCCCTCTTGATGACAAAGAATAAGGCCTTAGGATAACTTCTAACTAATACAAGGGTTCTCTAGAGAAGTAATAAATTTAGATTTTGCTTCTCCTTCACGTAGAATACATTAATCATTTCTCATCATGGTATATTGAAGTTACATTTTTTGGTATTCTTTTTCTTCTAAGCTAATTCAGTTACCTTTCATGAAAACAAAATTTAAACAAATCGAAGAACCTATATAGAGAGTTCGTAGTTTACTACACTGCTTACTCTAGCATTAACTTCAGTATCATTTCATTCTATCTAAGGTTATTTTTCTCATCCTACATAAAAATATAGGATAAATCATGATTAAAATACAAAACTTTAACTATAATATTAGAGCTTATATCCTACCTCATATTTCCCTTTAATTAAACATGTGTTTAATTCCTTTATTTAATTAAACCTTGCATTGAAGTTTTCTAGAGATTAAATTTAAGTTTCGAGTGTCTTTACTTTCTAACTTGGAGACAATTATGTCATAAGAAATATATTAAATAAATAAAGTATGGTTTACTAATATACAAACTAACCAAAGGTTGCTGATCATTTTTCATACCTCTTGTTATCCAAACAAGTTTTAGTATTTGCATTAAAATAAACAATACTTTCATTTCTGTTATAATTCTGCAATAATCTCTCATATTACCTTTAGCTTTTTCTTTATTTATTATGACTAAGTCCACAA
This sequence comes from Wollemia nobilis, assembly GCA_028583015.1. Classification (NCBI taxonomy): domain Eukaryota; kingdom Viridiplantae; phylum Streptophyta; class Pinopsida; order Araucariales; family Araucariaceae; genus Wollemia; species Wollemia nobilis. The sequence continues at coordinate 3,652,755 of JAQPPZ010016614.1, read as the reverse complement.
TTCTTTCACGGTTTTTGAGCAATTACTATTTTACCTAATGGCACGCTTTCAACACTTAGTCCTTATTATTTGATCTAACACTTTTATGTTTACTATTATGCGGTAGCATGGCCACAAATTTAATTTTATCCATTTAGCTTTAGAATAGAGGCTATGTCTTGATTTTATTTATCAAAGCTAAATGCATATGTGGTCTTGTTCTAGTATATGCACAATACAAGTTCTGGATTAAGCATTACGTAATAAACTTCCACATAAGTTTTAGAGCAATATTTCTACACTTCAATAGTGAAGATGTTATAGGTAGCACTTCACCGAGAATTATCCCAAACTTAAACATGCTATCCATAGTTTACAGTTTCTGCTGGTAAGTTTGAATGGGTATTTTTTTAAAGGTATCTAGTCGTCATTTCAAGTTGTTAAAACCCTGGGATACAACTACCGAAGAAACTCGTAATTAACTAATGGAAAACTAAGAAAATATATTATTCAATATTCAACAATACACAATTGAATTATACAATCAAATACATAAATATTATCAAAACAATGTCAACCTTACCCTTTTATTATTTTAGTGTGGTTGATTACACAACCAACATCAGTTCTGACACAGACCCATTTTTAGTTATGACACTATCAAATATAAGTATACCTGGTTACATAAATTCCCAACATAAAAGTTCCTTTTTCCACATTCCTAGTTACATTCTCTGTTACAATTTTGGCTTTGGCTTGACTAAAAGCTTCATACAGAATATGAATATACACAAAGAGGATGTGAAACTTGGCTACTGCAATAATCTGAAGTTCTTTCAAATGTCTCCTCCATCCAAGAGCATTAAATCTTGAAAGTCTCCCAATTTAATTATTGGTCCACCAACACAACACTTTACTTTAATTCAAGAACAACCACTCACCCCATAGTCACCACTCAGGAACTTGAATGCTAGTGAGGGGATAAGATTATGACTCTTCTTTCATGACATGCACTCTATAATGCAAAACTAAATTTACTCGTACAACCCAGCTTCCTCCATTTCATTGTTCATTTCATCATGCAAGAAAAATTAAGCACAATTCTATTTCTATCTCAAATATCATTTCATCTTGAGATAATGATTCATTGTCGATATTATACAAATCATAAATGCATGATCGTTAACTAGAAATTCACTAATTAGCATTCATGACTAAAATAGTTTGTAAATAGCGATAACATTTTTTTATCTATGCATAGAAATCAGTTAACATCAAATGCATCTAGATGAATAGATATAGCTCTACATGGCGGAGAGTTAAAACAAATATAAATTGCTCTGCAAAAGATATCATGACAAAGCATCCCAAAGTCAATTTCTTGCTACATTTATATTATTATTATTATTTTTTTAAGGTGTCTTTGAGCATTTTCATTACCACCAAAACCATATACAAATATCATTTCATTTCACGTCAAGCAATAAACACATAAATAGTCGCGCATAATGCAAAACACCTAAGATGTACTATATTATTTACATTATACGTGAGTTTCCATATCACTTTCCTTATTTTTTCCATCGATTAACTCTATATGTCCAAAAACATATAGTAAAAGGTAAATATATTTCATTAACATATGTGTTAATTATGATTGTGCGAGGAGGGTCGTTACACCTAAACCCTAGGACTAACACCCTGTGAAATATTCAAATACAAAATTATATCAGACACTAACTCTTTCATAACGATAACTCTACAAAATGGTTGTGATCGAAGGATCCACGTAAAATCTTTATAATCTTTCTTCTTTTAAACTATACATTTAAACTATACATTGTGGATTGATGGAATAGATGTGTGAGACCATCTTCAACCCCGTAACAAACAATTTAAAATTTACTTGATTGCTTTCTTGGGCTACATGTTGCAGGAGAACAGAGATGGCGTATGCTTCCTTTAGTCTTTCTTTGTTTTACTCTTCACATGCTTCAATATTAAAACCAAAGTGGAAATTCTGAATATGAATTTCTATTTATATTGGTTACTACAACTAATCGGGAGAATGCATCCTTCGACTGTTTTGTGCAGTCCGCCATGTCTGACGGTGTTTACTTTGGACAGCCAGCATTTAATTTAAGCGTAGAAAAATCAGCGCAGGAGATCCAAGAGACATCAGCTGAGAGTACTTTAAGGTTTAATTTATTCGTTTAACTATATGTCTACAATTTTTTCTTTCCGTCCCTGGATTTTGTTTTATTTGAATGTTTGACAGCTATATCATTTTGTTCTCATTATTTCTAGGATTTCATTATTTCTGTAGGATTTCATTTGGAAAGGAGCTGCATTCTTTGTCTCTGAGTGAGTTGAAGCAATTGGACGACCAGATTGAAATAGGAAGAGGAAAAGTAAGAGCTAGAAAGGTAATCTTGCAACTGATTGCTGTCGTTTGGCCGTTATTGTCGATACAATATACAGTTGCAGTTGGAGTTTTGTCAATGTAAAAGCTTTCCCGTTAAAATACTTGTTGCACTTCATCGCAGGAACAAATCTTAGAGCAGCAGCCAAAAACAATATTTAGTCTCGAATGTCTGGTAACAAACATAACTATCTAATCTTCTTTGTGATTTGGACCCGTCTATGACTATTATAGTTTTTTAAATTTATTTTTAAACATTGAAGTCTTAACTTTTTTAAAGTATGAAACACTTATTTGTCTGGTGTGGGCGCGTATAAATTAACTTGTGTAAAAAACAGAAGTCACATCACTTTTTTAAATTTAAGGACATGTGGTTATGAATCGATTTAATCCAGGTGCAGCAGTTGCAAGGCGAAATAGATGAGTTCCACAAAAAGGTACGTTAAGGAGCTCCACAGTATTAGTGTAGTCGTAACAAAAACAGAAGTAACATCACCTTTTATAAATTTAAGGAAGGACATGTTATTATGAATCGATTTAATCCAGGTGCAGCAGTTGCAAGGCGAAAGAGATGAGTTCTGCAAAATGGTACGTTAAGGAGCTCCACTTAATTTAGGGCAAGAGTATATAGTTTGAAGAGGCTTTAAATGTTTAAATGTGGTATACATTTCAGCTGTGTGAAGGCAAGCGATATGAAGTGGAATCCAGATTTGCTGACGATGATGTTGCGCCATCATGCGCTGTAGCAACTGCCAATCCTCCAGAACTCAACTTGAACTTTCCGCAGTCACCAGTTTGTTTGGTTGACCTTTCCTTAACCAGTAACAGTGAGGAGAGGTACGTTCCTTTATTTTTAGTTGACGTTTTCAGATTAAAAGGAAAATTTAATAAAAGAGAAAGGTTTTCATGTGAGGAGTTGCCTTGTATTGTTTGCAGATTCAATTCATCAATTGACCATGACGATGGTGGTCCGTCCACGCCTCACAGCTTCATGTTAGATGAGTGGAATGATACGTGGCTTTGGTGAAACTGTATACGTTTATTTCGGCAGAGCTTATGTGTCTTGAGTTTGACCAATACCTTATGTTTTTTTATTGCATCTATGCATTATATATTTCTAGTAGCCCTTCCCCGATAACTAAAACATATAATCTTTATACTTTGTTATGATGTTTGATACTTCATTTTCTTATGGTTAAGATGATGACATTTTAGAAGCTTGAGTGCCTTATTAATTAAATTGCAGGATCACGAAACCAAATATATGCATTACTGTATTCTAAAATTATATAGAAAATTCATTTTAAAAAAGTAGATGCACATCAAAGAGGAAAAATAAAAAGGTAGAATATCAAACTGAAAATCTAAAAGGTTGTTCAAATATATCACGCCCTTAATAAATGCATATTTTCTTTTATATATTATGTGACTATGAGTAATATTCATTGAGGATGTACAGGTAGGAGAAGTATTAAAAACAACCCAAAGAGTTATACATTTGCAAAGCCAATCCAAGCACTATAAAATCTTCTTCATAGAAAAAGATACAATAAATATTTAATCTAATTATTTCTCTTTGAATATCTTGTTGACTATAATTTAGAATTTGGAGGGAAAGCATCATCAATGATTTTATTTCTGAAACAAGTGGTACTTTGATGAATATATCCATCAAAATCTCTTTTCAAAAAATGACTCTTCATGAAGGGACAAATATATCGAATTGGTCTTGTTAGAAATATTATGTTTGTGTATAGTTACTCATGTGTCATACATAAGTATAGTAATTCTAAGAACTTATGGGTCTATACCCATAACTAGATCTAGATTTAAGTGTAGTGATTAACCTATATTGAAGTAAATACAACTATTGTTTATATTATGATACCTATCTATAATTTTCTATGGTAACATATTTTCATAATAACTATAATGGATATTATTTCCTGTGAAAACATAAATTAGATTATTATCTTGAACTCATGGTACACAAATTATTGTTACAAATAGATTTTATTTCATCATTTAGGTTATGTAAATGTATCCTCCAAGGTACATACTTAGGACGTTAGATTACTTTAGCGGGAATTTATCTAGTTACTTCATGCAATGTAATAAATACACAAGTGTATATGTACAATTTGTATATGTACAAATTGTCCCTTGCACAGCTAGGTAGAGTATTGACCAAGGAACCTATATTCATATATAAGAAAGGTCTCATTGTTAGATAGATATATAGAGTCAAGGGACATAGTTAGATGGTGTAGCTTAGAGCATAGTATAGTTTTGTGTAGATCACCATCCATTCATGATGGGTGTAATGTAGTTCAGAAGATTTATTAATGGAGTGTTCATTTCCTCCATAGCTACATTGTATCCTTTTATGTCATTTCTATTTATAGTATATTTTAGTCATCTAGCATATTTACTTTCTTTCATATTATTATGCATCTTATGATTGCTCTATCCCAGTGCTCATTACATCAAAATCTAACAATGGTATTAGAGCCATGATATATGTAGCCTATGTAGGTCAATAGGAAAACCACCATTATTATTGAGCCTAATTTTTGTGTCAACCTAATGCATTTCTAGACAAACCACTGTCAAAAAATCTCAGAAGAGTCTAAGTGGTAGAATTAGAGAGAGTCACAAAGAAATAAATCTTAGCTCTAGAAATACTAAGATTACATTTGACTAGAGTATTTTCCATATAGTTGTAAGAAAAACTCGTGAAGACTATGACTCAATATTCAATCCACTTCATTGGACTGAATGCTTGTCCCTTTCCTAGTGCTTTCAATGGCGTAAAAGGTTTAAAATGATTGTGGCATGGTGGTTATAGGGGCAAAATGTGTGAAGATCTATGTGGTGGCTTTCAGGGTAGATAGCACAGAATACTGTGGCTACCACAAAAGCTGGACAGCTTGCTCGGATTCGTGGTGGCTATCGATTCCACCATGTAAATACAAAAAAATATATATATTCAATCCACTAGATTGACAAATCATCTAGTGAATATTATCTAGGATATATAGAATTTGCTAACTATTCCCTAAATTTTCTTTTGTTATAGATAATTAATTCTCAGAGGATTGAAACTCCTACAACAAAAAGCTAGGAGACTCCAACTTCATTTTTTGAAGGTTGGCATACCTTCATAGTGTAGATATTAGTTCCTTGTACAAGAGAAGAATACTATGGAAGAATATTTCTAGTAAAGAGTCGTGGTGAAGTTAGGAGATTAAAGATCTCCATTGTTGGATTGAAGAACTTCACAATTGAAGAACAAGCCATAGAAGCCTTGATATAAAAGGCTATAGAAGCCTTACATAAAAGGTCATAGAAGCCTTGAAGAAGAAGCCATATAAGTCTTTATACTAAAAAGGCCATAGAAGCCTTGATACTAAAAAGGCCATAAAAGCCTTGATACTTAAAAATAACATAGAAGCCTTGATACTGAAAAATACCATAGAAACCTTGGTACTGAAAAATGCCATAGAAACCTTGATTATGAAGAAGAATTCAAAGAGAATATTTGATTCAGAAGTAGACTAAATATTTTAGTACTAATACTTTGTTGCGGGAAAATAATATTTAGTGAGTTGAGAAACTTCCTACAAGAAAGTTAGGAAGAGTATCTTCTTAAGAATCAATTCAGTCAAGGGAAGATTTGATTGAATAACTTATAGTCAAGGAAGAATAAAAATAAAAAGGAATAGGAGAGTCCTGTAAAGATCCAAAAGCAGCATAATTAGAGATCCAGAAGAAGATCTTACCACCAACACTTCCAGGAATAGAATACTGAAGAGAAGGTCTCAAGGAATACCATTAGAAGCTGCAAGATCATAGATATTGGGAAGGTCTCATCAAGCATCAAAAAAAGGCTAGGAGAGCCTTACTGAAGAAATTCTCTTGCATAAGGAACCCCTTCAATTTTTAATTTACTTATAAATTTTTTATTAAAATTCATTAGGTCAAAAGTTACATAAACTTTACAATAATCATTATATACTTCTTTAAAAATATATAAATAATATACTAAAGGTATGGATAAGAGGAACATAGAGTATTTTAATATATACAACAAATAAAATTATATGAAGCTGACATAAATGAATTTAAGCATGTAATTATAATATAAAATGTAATTTAACTCTATAGTGTGCCTCCCAAGGAAACCTAGGTAGTATGGGTTTGAGATATACTTGTTCCAAAAATAATAACCAAATTAGTTTTTTTGGTCTAGAGGAAGTTTAGTAAGAGCAACAAACAACTTTATAGAGGTAATAGCATTTTTTCAATTAATTAAGTAATTACAGAGCCTAAAAGAAGATACCTAACTAGTTTTTAAATGGAATATAGTTTTAAGATTTTAGTGGAGCATTCCAGAAAGCAATACTCATCTTAGCTTAAGCATTGGTAATTTGAAGAATGTTTCAAAGACATAGAATCCCTTTTAGAATTTTTAATGAGGTGAATTGAAGATATAGAAGGAGAGAAGAAAATTAGGTTGTTGGCTTCTTTGCTAAATCAACATCTAATTAAAAATAAATAAAACTTAAAATTTATGAGGAGAATAATATTTCTAAATAAAATATAGAAATAAATTTTTAAATCTACTCTTGAAGGCCTCACAAACATGTTATGGGTCATATTTTTTATTTTTTTGCTCCCAAATGTTTGAAGGTTCTCAAGGTTTATCCAATATTTCTATGTAAGTTTCATAAGATTATGTTTTAGGAGGATTGACTAGTTTTGCATCCTTTTTTTTTTTTAAATAAATGGGTAAAAATTTATTAATAAAAAGTCTGGATTCCATAGTACAACTAAGCTTCCAAACAGGACTCAAATAAATAGCCAAACAGGCTAAAACCACTATACTAGAATGACACCAGGAAAAGACAACAAGAATAAACCACATTAAGTTTGTACATCCTTGTGGATCAACTCCCATAGACATTGACAGTCCCTAGATGGGATACTCTCCTAATTATCGATACTCCAAGGATCCAGTAGCTCAAAAGCCCTTTTGACTAGGTAATTAGCAACCACATTCTATTCCCTTGGAATGTGCACAAAGGATATAAATTTGAACTCTTCACTCATTCTGAGAATCTGAACGGCTACAGAGGCCAACTACCAATTAACTTCCTCCACCCTTTTACTGTTTAAAATATTAACAACAATTTGAGAGTCAGACTCGCAGATAATCCTATGCCAGCCAAGAGAAAATCCCCTCTACAAGACCTCAAGAATTGCAAGATCTTCCATAAAATTGTTAGAGTGAATATATTTATAAACGAAAAAGAAAAAACTGACACCACCAGTAGAATCTCTCCCAACACGGCCAATGCCAACATGTCCAGGATTACCCTTGATGATCCATCAGTATTAATTTTTAAAACTCTTCTAGGGGATGGCCTCCACCTACCATCTCTCCTAACCTTCTTGTTGAGTTGAGGAACCCTACCAGGGCTAGAAGAGTTCACACCATACCCAAAGAGACCAAGGGCTTATTGTCCCTTCTCCTCCCTAGAATCCAAAAGAGGGTCCACATCACATTTGGTATGGATGGTTTCCTGAACCATAATACAGGATCCTTTGCCAGATATGTTGAACAGCAAAATAACTGCCCTAAAATATGCATCATTTCTGTTTGAGCCAAATTTTCCATATGATTCAAGAAGGGACCAAATTCCAAGCCACCCAAAGGAAGGGACCTTGGCTGGAGTTCTTCCCAAACTACTCCAAAACTCCACCATGGACAGCACATGAAAACATGGATGGTTCCAGGTGCTCCACTAATGGTGTCAAATGTATCTGGCAAAGGAGCATTGGAAAAGTAAATGAGAAGAGTCATCCTCATTCTTACTACAAAGGACACAAAAATAGGGACCCTAAAATTCCCTCTTCCTCACATTATCCCAAGTGAGGCACTTATTACGTGCTACCAACCAGAGAAAGAAGTTACATTTTGGCCAGGAAAATTTTTTCCACACCTTTTTCCACCAAGTGATAGGAATACTCACATACTTTTTCTTATCAAGAACCTGATAACCATAGGCTACCGAGTAATTTCCCTTAGGTTAGGGTTCCAAGCCAGAATATATTTACCCCTTAATGAAGAACAAGGCCTCCCCATAAGAATAAGAGTAAACACCTCTCTGTCCTTGGCCAGTCCCCCTGGTATCATTCTTGTGGATATTTCCACCTGTACATCTCCATATTTCCAAAAGATTGGATTTTTTTAAAGTCCTCCACACGAGACCAGCCCGCTTCCAAGAAAAAAAATTCTTAGGGAACGTAACCTAGGATATTCATTCAAGATAGGAGGGTGGCCATCCCAAGAATACTCCCAAAAAAAAGCATTTGATCCCTGATTGTAAATCTAGAACAAACCCTACTTGATTAAATTAGCTCCTCTTTTCAGAGTGTCCTAGATAACTTAACCTTTCCCAACCAAGTTGACTCTAGGTATCCCAACCTCAAAAATACCTCTCAAGTATTTACAAGATAATATTTTAGCCCAAATCTAATCTTGAGAGGTACACCATCTCCAATAAAGTTTTGCAGCCAAAGCCTACCCAAAAAGAGTTGTTTGTCACAACCCAAGGCCTCCCTCTTGCATCGGCCTACATATAGAATCCCACCTAACCAAACTCCATTTAGATTGATCAAGTTTTCCAGACCATAAAAATTGTCTTGACAAAGCATCCACGTCCTTGATGAAGTGAGAGGGAGCTATTTGTACAAAACATCTATATATGGGTAAAGCTTGAACAACATATTTTAAAAGCAACACTCTACCTGTAGTGGATAACCATCTAAAAGTCCAGTGATTCACCTTCCTTCTAAACTTTTCAAGCATATACTTCCAAGAAGATCTAGGTAGAGGATGAGATGAAATTGGAATACCAAGATAAATGAAGAGGGGAGTCCCAACCTGGAATCTTAGAATGCGAGCAATCCTGGCTTGAATAAGAGGAGGGGTATTGAAGAAGAAAATAGAAGAATTGTCCTCATTAATCAACTATCCATAAGCACCAAGATATGTGTCAAAATACTGTCTAACATTGTCAGCTTCCCTGAGAGTGGCAACTCCTAACAAAGTAGTATCATCAACAAATTGAAGGTGGGAAAGAGGTGGCAAACTACTATCCCACTTCCACCCCTGAATGAGACCCTGCATGACTTGAGACTTGAGCAATATTACCAACCCTTATGCCATAATGATAAACAAATAAGGAGATAAAGGATTTCCTTGCCTCAATCCCCTTGAGGCGTCAAACAGCTCTGATGGCTCATTATTAACAAGAATAGAGAATGAGGAATAAGAAACACAGCTCATCCCCCATCTAATCCATTCCTCATCAAATCCAAAATCAGAAAGAACTTTCTAAAGAAAGGACCATCTTACCCGATCATAGGCTTTGGCCATGTCCAACTTAATGAACATAGTTTTCTCAGAAATTTCAATCGAATGAATAGCTTCTATAGCAATAACAACCCCATCCAATATTTTTCGACCAACAACAAACCCTCCTTGCTCCTTAGATATGATTTTACTAAACCATATCTTCGGCCTCTCATCAATAATTTTTGTAATGATCTTATACACAACATTGCAGAGAGTAATAGGCCTGAACATATCCAAGGAATTTTTGCCATATTTTTTAGGTATAAGCACCACAAAGGTAGAATTTAAGTCCCTTAGCATTTTTTTGTTCTTTTAGGACTCATGGACCACCTCCAAAAGATCAAATTTGATTAAACCCCAAAAATCCTGATAAAACTCAATCAGGAATCCATCTGGACCTGGGGCTTTTTCTTTTTTAATCTTGAATACAACATTTTCCAACTCCTCAAGGTAAATTAGACCCATCAAGTTCTCATTCATATCTCTAGAAATAATCTATGGAATACATTTTAGAATAAGCTTTTCATTCTCATCATCTGATAGGGATTCTTCCTTGAAGAGAGAGGAAAAATACCTCTTAGTATCTTTTGAAATATCCCTGAAAGAAGAGAGTAGGGAACCCTAAGAATTCACAAGAGAGGTAATCAGGTTACCATTAGGGCGATCCTTAACTGAGTTATGAAAGAAGGTTGTGTTCATATCCCCTTCCTAAAGCCAATCTACTCAAGATTTTTGTTTTAAAAAAATTTCTTCCCTTAGTTCCTATTCAACAAGGTCTTTCACAGCCTCAAATTCCTCAATAAGAAGCTCCTTCGTGAATCCCTGATCTTTAATATTCCTTGAAGATTCTTCCATCCTCATAAGAGCTACCAACTTAGCCAAGGAAAGGTTCCCAAAATTCAGTCTATTCCATATCTTCAATTTATGTTTTACAAATTGTAGTCGCTTCATAAAGGAATACATAGCGGTGCCATGAGGATTTTTTCCAGTGGTCCACCAGCGTTGCATGAAATCATGAAACTTAGGATCATGAAGCCACATAAGTTGGAACTTTAAGGAGGAATTTTATTTTAGCCCTAACTCCAAATAAGAGAGTTTGATAGGCCAATGATTAGATCCCCTACCCTCTAGAATCAGAGAACTAGCACTTCTATTATTACCCATCCAATAACTAGATATCAAAAACCTATCTGGTCTCTCTGAGATGGAAGCTTCCCCACACCTTCTATTGTGCCAAGAAAATATACCATTATCTCGCTTGATGTCAACCAATTTTAGGGCCTAGATATGAGCACTGAAGATATAATAAAAAGGCTCGAGACGATCCACCCCACCAAGTTTCTCCTCTAGACAAGTGATAGAGTTGAAGTCTCTAGCCAAAATCCATGGGTACAAGGGAACCAAATTTCTCACAAAGCAAATGTGCTCCCACAAATTCACTTTACCATTGTAATCAACAGAAGCATACACATTTGTAAGTAGGATGGTTTCACCAGATTCATTATCATGCCCAACCATCGAAATAGACCATCTACTAGAAATCCAAGTAATAGGGTATATCTTAACTGGATCCCATAAAAAAGTGACACCACCAGCATATCCACATGCACCAATACACTGGCATTGCCCCCTTATCCATAACTTGGAAGTATTATTGAACATACTATCAATAGCCAATTTAGTCTCCTAAATAAACACCACATCTGGAGAATGCACATGAACCAAATCATGAACAATTTTTTGTCTGGGGATGTTGTTCAACCCCCTTACATTCCATGATAGGATAATCATTTTTTGGGGTTATAAAAATGAGAGTCCAATGTTCTCACCAAGCCTGACTCCACCAAAGTCTCCCCCATTAACTTAATTTTATCTTGGTCCTTCTTCCGACCCACCTTCATATTATTATTATTTTTTGAAAGTGAAAAACCTCTTGCGGGTCTGCCTTGGTCTAAGAGACCACAAAAAGAGGATTCTACACTGTCAAAATCACACGGGAGTCGTACCCGACCCTGCCTGCACCAACATTATCAATTGGATTTTGGATACCCAATTTAGTTTTTTAGTAGGGTGGATATTTGAACCTGGTACCTCCCTTGGAGGATTGCCCTCTCCTCTCCAACTCACCTACAACACCTGGGTAAAAAAAATAAAAAATTCATATTCTTATCCCAAAAACTTTGTTTAATTATTTTTTGTTGCAATCCCAACACTGTAGGAGTTTTGCAGTCCAAGGATGACTGCAAAAGTGCCTGAGTAGGAGAGGGAATAACTAAATATGTACCACTTTCTAAAATATTTTCCCTTATAGGGCTAGACCCATCCATGTCCCCTATACTAAGATCCAAAGCCCTTTGTTCTTCATTTAAACCCCCTAGATCTGATTCCTTAAGTTCCCCCTCAAGAAGAGACACCTGATTCGGCCTTGTTATATTTGCATCAGGTAGTAACGTTTCAGGTATCTCCATGCACTGATCAAGATCATCTAATATTTCAAAATGGTTGAGTAGAGCATCTGGCTGGTTATCCTTAAGGTCTTTTTTTGCCCTTCGTCCTCTATTTCAAACTTTTACCGGAACAAAACCTTCCTTATCCCATTCCCCTTCCTTTATCGAGGCTTTTCTTTTATCCAAAATTTGTCCAGACTAAGAGGGCCTAGGATTTGAAGCCACAAGTGGGATAAAATTAGGGCATTTTCTTTGCAAGTGGCCATATTCATGGAAAATCCGATAACAAAATGTAAGTGCTTCATAGTCAAGTTTTTGAACCCATGTAGTTGATCCAAATTGTATTTCAATAGAATCTGGAATATGATTATTTAAGTCAATTTGAACACAAATACGAGCAATAGAGATTAATTTTTTATCCATTGTTTGTTGTGATGGTCCAACCAACTTCCCAAGTAGAAGGGAAATCTTATGCAAGATATCACTTCTCGAGAATTCCAACGGGAGCCATGGAAGCCGCACACATACTGGAACCCATGACGGTCGCTCCTTTGATGGGTTGAAACCCACATTCCAGGGTTTAAGAAAGAGTCCCACTTGGTTATATAAATAAATACCCCCTTCAAATGCTTTGTTATGATCTGCAATACAAGAGAAAACCACCATAAAATAGTTTTTTGCACTCAGCATCACCTCCACATCACCTTCAGGATTCCAAGTCTTCCTAACCCAAGCCTCCACAAAGGGGAGAGAAATTTGGATGCCCAAATATTTTCCAATAAGGGCATGTTTTTTTAGATACTCCACATCTTCTTCCATCGAGTCTGGTTGAACCACTAGAACTGGCCTAGCTTCACATCGTTCCAAACATCCATTGTTCTTTAACAAGTGGTTCCCGACATGCACTGGAAAATCATGTTCCTTCCAATCATTTTAAGATGAAAAAACATCACGAGCATGCACTCTCTATGCGATACATGATGCCATCACGACATTCCTCCAATTTTTTATACCTCCTCCGAAAGTTGCTGCCATCCCCGCAGAGTAGTTTTTCTTCTACTTTGCATCCTTTCTTTATTATCATGACTATTCCTAAATTTTTATATCTAATTTCATTTATGATATGGATTTATTGTATTATATCTATACAAAAAATGCATATAGTATGTTTGTAATATATTATATAAGTAAAATATGTTTTTTTAATTTAGTGCAAGAAGGGGTTCCCAAACCTCTTATAAAGCGACAAAAGTTTTCAATGAGAAACCAAAGTAAAATATAAAAAGTATTGGCCCCTAAGGGAAAAATAAACCAAATATTTGAAGGCACCAAGCTAAGAGAAATAGGATCAAGGAAATTTGAAAGAACCAATAGATTCAATGAGGCAAATCTTTCCTAAAGCAAATACAAAGCTAAGAGAAATTTGAAAAATATGATTAGTGGTGGGAAAAATCGGTTCCCACCCAAAATATAAAAAAAAAATGTTCAATTCAAATTTCAAAAATAGAACTTCTCACTCAAAAAAAAACCCTATTTTTAGATTTAACTTATGCATCAGGCTCACAGGTTCATTCCTGACAAGCCTTGGCCAACAATTTCTAAAGAGGATGCTTGCACCAAACTAGCACCTTGAACCCATAAATTTGATATAGAAAGCACATTGCACCAAGAGCTCCAAAAGGCATAAACATAATTTTACAAGAAGGTCCCAAGATCCACATAGTCTTCCTCCCAACATCTCAACACACCAATTGAAAAGTCATTGTAACCGCACAACCGAGTAGTCATGCCCCGCAACCTCTACCCCAAAGAGTAAGAACTATCTAGAATCCCAATTTCACTTCTCCATCAAGATTCCCAAATAATTTTGGTTCAAATTTCAAATATTTTTTTCTTACCCCAACCAAAAATAAAATTTCTAGTAGCACTCTGGATTTTGAAATCCTACAACATATATCTAGGGGAAAACCCCAAAATAAAGTTAGAATTTTCTCACCCAATAGCCCGATAAGATCCAGAACCACTGAGCACCCATCTGAAGGTAACAAAAATTTCTCTTAGCTTAGTAATCAATATTTGGATCCTGTTCCCGCTTAGAATAAAATCCTTGGAAAACAAATCCTTTAAGTGCCTAGAAAGACTCACAAACATGTTATCTTTAGTTACATGTGAAACACAACTAGCACCAGCAGAAAGAAAACATAGATTTAGAATTATGTTTGCATCAATGTTCAAATCCAATATCCTAACTGGGATTGGGATCACATTGAATTCTAACAACTCCAAGCCATAAGTCTGCACAAACCTCTCTAGACCAACTAAAGGACCTAAGTTTTTAGACAAAGCAAATCTAGGATCAATGACCAAAATTCTTATGGTTAGAGACCCTCTCACAACTAAAAAAACCCTATAAAAAGACTTTATTTTATAAAGAGAAAAGACTAGTAATATATTCCACAGACCCAAGAACAACATATGCAACCAAATAAATTCAAAAGCTAAACCTACCTAGGCTTGGTTTTCTCTCCAATAAAATCAGAAAGAAAAACCTTTAGAAAAACAAGGTATACCAAAAACAAAAACAAGGACAGGTCCAAAGTACTACTGCAGGGGATGGTCTCTCCTAGAAGAGAAGAAACCCCTTCCACTACAACATAGCCTATTTCTTCCATCCAACAAACGACGACATCTTCCCCAATTTCTTCCACTCAGCCAACCACAATGAGGAAGGCAGGGACAGAATTGGCTCACCTTGTGCAATGAGTATCATACTCATCTTGGTACTTGTACTTTGGAGACCTATCAGGGTGATTTGATAGTATAATATGATCATTTAGCCCCACCCTTGGTGCATAGTATTGATCCTACATACAAGTGTGTAAGGTAGATCAAGTAGGCATGTGAATATGTTGTATTGCTCTATGTGCAGGTGCCTCATTGCGCAGTTGCCTTTCTTGAAAGAAAGTGTTTGATGTGTCCATACTTGGGAAGTAATTTCCCTAATTGAGACTACGACCTATAGGGGTGCCCCACGTAGGTTTCCCTTAAATACTAGGTCCCTTATCTAACACTCTAGTACTTGGGAGAGTAGGAGGCTTCCAAGGAGGTATAACCATATCATTAGGATCAAATCGAAGATGGTCTATGTCTTCTTGCCTACTCCCCACAACACTAGCCCTTAACTGGGCTTGGCTACGGGTATATACCATGACTACTTTTTCTAAACCCCTACGTGATTATCTCATTTTCATATTTTAATGATTCAAACACAAAAAAATAGAAAGACACAAGAATACAAATGTTTATCTCTTTTAAATAAGGATATGTGTTTCTAAATTGTTTAGTATTTATTTATTTATTTTTTGTAAAGAAATCTCTTTTCATGTGTTTGAATGTTATTGATGTAATATTCAATTTAAATGATTTCACTTATATACTCATAGCTCGATAACAAATAATGAAATTTCGGTCATGTAAACCAACAAAAATATGTATATGAAGCCCATACCCGATTAGGGAGCATAGGTCCTACCAATCCTCACCCATATTGCCCGTGGGAAGCGATACACCCTCCGAATAGGATTTTGTGCTATTTTATATGGCTAAGATGGTTCTTGGAGCCAGCTATGGCTAAAAATAAGGTTTTTAGTATTTGAGCCAATGGGTGGAGATGAAACCCACCATCGTTGGACTCTATTAGTGGTTGGGGATGAATTCCAACTCACTAATGTTTAAAATTGACATGGTGTGTGTGGTTCCTTTTAGTGGTTGGGTATGAATTCCAACTCACTATGTTCTAATTAGGAATTTAGGGGTCATTTCATCTCAGATCGACTAGAACCTCCAATATACAAAGTGCAAAAACAAGGTTAAAAACAACAAAATTTAAAAGGGACAAGGGTCCCATTGTGATCACCATTGAAGAGTAGAAAAATGGTGCACCTAACAAATGAAATACAAATGCATCTAATGTTCTAACAAAGCATTCAAAAGAGATGATAAAATAATCAAGTAAATGATAAATAAGTTAATAAAAGGGGGGTTCTCTTTGTATTGATTAATTTAACAAATAGAATGTTACAAAATGTCCCCTTGAGGGCTCCCAAATTGATACAATTTAAGTTACAATTCTGAAGGATCCAATCCTTTCACAAACTTATGGTGTGCTTTCAATGTTCTTCTTGCACTCACGATTGAAGAGCAGGCTTGCACTACAGCTTATTTGAGCTATCTATATTAAACTCCTTAGCTCCTTCCTCATGTGTTAGAATACATGTACCTATACACAAGAAATTTAAATGGGTTAATAGCATATGTGTATGATGATAAAATCTATGAAATGCATGTAGTATTGAAGTTAAAAAGTGTAATCTATAGGTCTAAACTATTCCAAATGATATGAAAACTTAGCATGACATATATTATATGATTTTGTAATGATCTAAGTAGAAATTGAAGTGATATTGTGAGCATAACATGTGGTCATATCTGGGTGGTCCAATTAAGATTGTAATCACAAAAGCCATAATTAACAATTCAAAACCACTCCAAACTTTACCAAAATTAAGTATGATCCTAATATAATGCTATTAAATTGATCTACACTAAAATTGGATCACAATTGTGGGCAAATTCATGGCAGCCTTGAGAGTTCCAATTGGGACTGTTAACCATCCCAGGTGGGGATGATGACAAAATAGGGTGGTTTTTGCCACCAATTCCACTTGGATCTGGTCTAGAATCCTCCTAGGGGTGTTGTATACTTAGTATGTAAGTCTACACTCCATCTACATCATGGTCTTAACCACCCAAAAATATTGTCCAACAAGTTGTAATAATCTAGAGTAGGCCTATGTGAATTTTACATACATCATCAACCAACATGACCATGGGAGAGTTAATACAAAAATCCCCCAAGCATTGGGAAACTCTCATGGAGATTTTAAATTCAATCGAGTTACAACCTCATGATATTGATGCTTTCACAAACTCTGTAGGATATATAAAAATACATAAATATCCTGTTATATCCTTTCAAAATCATGAGATCAAACCCAGGTCTATCAATTTATCAGACTCTTCTTTGCACATCATCGCATGCATCAACATGATCCCCTATAAGTGAGTGTTAGTTGATACAAGTTCCACAATAAACATTATTACCACAACTACACTAAAACATCTCAACATATCGTCTTTGCACATTGCCAAATCCATGTTCACCTTGAAAGTTTTTAATGATGCTTTGTCCTTGTAACATTGTAATTTGACCCCCTATTTTATGATTGTTTGCTAAATATAGTGATGAACTAAAATATTTAGCTAGGAGTTAATTAATAATTTTAAGAATAATTAAATTTAGAAAATGGGAAATTTAAAAATAATATGTTTTGTTTTTTTAATTTGTGGTTAATTTGTCTTATTAACTTTGGATTAGAAAGTTAAACCTAAGATTTAAGTGATTCCAACTTGGTGGGTGGACTGTATTTAATGAATATTTAATTAAATGGTAATTTGTCCCAATTTTAGTGTTAATGAAAACATGTTTTAGTTGGGTTTAAAAAAAAAGTAATGAGATTAGTTTCTAGAAAGGATAGGTGTGAATATTTGATTGCACCACCTTGGGTGCAATGGTCAAAGTAGCACCGAGTTCAAAGAAAATATTAATGAGAGGTTTCTCCCACATAATTTTATAATAAAATATAGATCATGGGGTAGGGTTCAGAAAGGTTATAAATAGAACTCTTTGGGGTATTCATAAGTTGAATGAAATCAACGAAAGCAAGTTAGGGAATATGCTCTATGAGAACTTCAGATCAAAAACCAAACACTTGCATTTTTTGTTGATTCGACACTGAGAACTTGACATCTCCTAGGGAGTATGGTCTCCAACTCTATCAGAACAGAAACTAGAGGGAGTTCCAAATATCTCGCTTAATCTTCCTCTCATTTATCTTGTGGATTAAAACAAGGGAATCTCATGGAAATAAGCTTGAATTTTTTAACTAAGGATTAGATTTAGAAGATTTTCTTGCAACGAGTCAGGTTAGAGCCTTTCTGGTTGATGATCTATTATTATGTTGAGTTAGATGAGTCAAGGGTTAAAAAATGTTTATGAAATTATGATGTTTAAAGGTTTATTTTGAATTTTAAAATTATTGATTTGTGATATGTTGTCATAGTATGTACTAAAGGAAAAAAAAATGGCAAAGGTAAGGCAATTTTGTTATGCGTGTTGTTTGAGTATAAACGATTTCCTTATTTGAGAAAAATAATGTATGTTGTTCATGTCTAGTTATAATAGCTTTGTGAGTCTCTATTGAATGAATACTTATATAAATCCTAAAGTAATGGTGGTTTTAGGATTTGGATAAATTAGAAGAGTTGTGTTTGATTATTAAAAAAAAAAAAAAAGATTAAATTTCCTTGTGAATCCCTGTTACGATTTTGCCATAGAAGAGGTTGACTTTTCTTGATCTGTATAGGGTCTCCAAAGATACACACCTAAAGCCAAAATAACACACATGATCAGTGTGAATAATGGCAATGTAGATGGTGCACTTTATAATTCATGGATCTACCTTTAGGGTTGTGTAAATTGGTTGTTAAAATGTCAAACTTTGCCCTATATTTGATAGCAGATGTCTTCAAGAACTTAGGGGATAGCACAAGCTAGGTTTCATTATGAGTCTTTGTGAGATGTATTGTATTTTGTTGTCACTCGGGTTTGTTGGTTAAATAAAATAATGTATACTTCTTAGAGAAATGGTTTATGTAGGTTCTGTTACCTCCCTTACTCACTGTGACTACGTAGAAGCTCTTTCTCTCATGGTGGGCCCATACTCGTCTATAAACAATAGATCGTGGCTTTACGTTCAAATGATGCCCTCCATTTAAATCTTGTGTTATGTCTTGTTATTGTGTTTGAGGTTATCGTAAAATAAAAATAATAATAACAGTGGACTATGTGGTTTAATGGTTATAATGAGGGTTTTAAAATATTATGTATTTTGGGAACAAGTTTATGTATTTAAGTATTGTTTATTCTTGAGACTAAGGTATGGGTTGGAAAAATGTTAAGAGAAATGTTAAATTATACATTACCTTAGGTCTTTAGGAACTCAGCTAAAGTTTAGAAAATAGTAAGAAGAGATAAAACAATACTTGTTTGTCTTTAAAAGAAAAGTCTCTAAAATCTAAAGATGACAATAGTTACCTAAATAACTATGGTAAAGATATTGTAATATAAATTTAAAAGGTTTTAGGAAGGAAATATTATTATGGCCCATTGGTGGCCCTAATTTTACAAAACTTGTTATGTCTAGGTGAAGTAAACAAGGGGGTTTAAATTTGTATAATAGTTTGTAGTTGTAAATTGATTATCAAGTTTAAAAAGGATCCTAGAAAAAAATAGAGATTAAATATGGATGTATATAGATAATTCTTCTAAAAATGAATTGTCTACTACATTGTGACTTTGGTAAATCATCATATTATGTTTAATTACATGAGGAGATGTTGCTTGTGCATTACTAGGTACTATGAAATAATCTTGCTTTATTTCTTTTGGCAATATGGTTATGTTGTAATGATTTTTAGATGGGGAAAATTGGTAACACGGTTACAATTTCTCGTGAACTTATGGAGGTTCCTTGTTGCCAATTTGATGTTTACATTTTGCCTAGACAAGGATATGTTGCTTTGTGGATAAATAACATGGAATGAATGGAATAGGAAAGATTCATTCTTAGGAAAATTTATGGGGTTTCCCTACTCTTGGATGAAATGAATGATTATTTTCTGAAATGATATTGTTATCTGCATAATTTGCCTACATATATTTGATATAATAGTGCAATTGCATTATGATAATCAGGCATATATCATGTGGTGGATTTTCCTAATCCTTAGTGGCTAGTCTTCAAGTACTGGCAACTTGAGACAAACGAACCATATGCTCCTGTTGAACCTGAAAGTGAGTTGAAGTGTTTTTGTTGCTATAATTTTACCTCAAGTATACTATAATTACATTGTAACAGCAAGGATTTATTATGAGTAGAATACTTTGTTTAGTTAATAGGTTCTAGTAAAATGTTGTAATGATTTCATTGTGGCTTTGTAAATACTGAAAGGATTTCATTGTACAATGTACCAATCGTTGATGTGTATAATAGAGTTAAATTGAAATGTAATGCTACAATTCATTCTCTATACTATATTTGAAATGTTACATTTATGAACTTGAAAGGATGAATGTGCAAGTTAATGACAAGGAAATATGGAAACTAATAATGAAATAAACATTGATAAGTGAATCTTGCAACATGAAGTAAACCTTGACTTAAAATGATAGGTGCTAGCACACCTATGTGAATTTGTGGTTGATTCCCTTAACAAACCATTGTTGTTATGGTTATAGATGCTAAGCATTTAATCTTAAATTTAATTACATTGTCCAATGTGTAGTGTACTTAATAAGGAACACGCTCACTAATAAGGTTGTGTAATACCTAAAGCTATAACAAAGAGTTTAACATGGGTTGAACTTGTTGTGAAAAGAGTGTTCTGGTTGAAATAGACTGGTAAACTCCCATGATAATTATGGAGGAGTTGGCCACTCCCATACACTAGGATAGACTCTGATCAAGTCAATTCTAGTGTAGTGCTTGACTGAAACACTAAATGGTTACTCAACTATAGTAGTTTCTAGCATGATTCTCTCAATGAAATAAAAAAAAATGGTTGGTTTTGTAATGGGTAATTTTTTTTTATTATAGTCCTCTATTGTGGGTATGATAATCCTACTTGTTCAAGTTATAAAAAAGACTATGCCTACATTGTTCTACATCTTGGAAGGTGTAAGGCAATACAACATATTATTAGGAATACCTTGGATTAGAGACATGGAGTGCATCCCCTCCATCGTGCACCAATACATTAAATACATTCATGAAGGCCAGGTACAAGTGGTTGATGCCAACCCAGACCCCTTCAAGTATTATAATAAGGAGGATCATCTGCAGGAGTTTATTCTTCCATACACACACTTGGATACTAAACCCTATAACCTTATCCAAAGTCCATATTCAACCCTGTGGTTAGTCATGAATCTACCTTCACCACAAATGCTAGTACCATATTCTATTTATTTGAGTAAGGAAGAGTCAAAAGAGCTAGCTATAGAGGCTCCCACATCTATCATCAAAACATCTACAAAGGACCTTCCCACTCCTACTAACAAGAAGGAACCCGCAGTTGATATGGATGAATCAGATCATATCATGCTTGAGGATACAATTCAATTGACCCACCTAAAACTTGATGAGTGCATAGTACCCAACGTTACATTCATGCCTATCATCAAGAAAATCAAGGATCTAGGGCATCCTCCTACTAATTCACCACCCATTGATAGAATTTTTAATGCATCCCTTGAACATGGGGGATAAGAAAATTACCTTGGACAAGTTGATGAGGCAGCCATTACTTGTCTAAATGTAAATTCATATTCTCATGATTTTGTGGCAATGATCAACGTGATGATAGAGAACCAAAGCCCTCTGAATCTATTTATGCCACTTGCAACTCCTTCAAAAATTCCATCCATACAATAAGAGATACCATCGATGGATTTAGTCACACCTATTCCATATCACTCAACATCTACACAAAATCAAGAATAGGTGTACCCCCTACACCCAAGTGGGGGTAATACAACTGCCACAGTTGAACACTCTAATCTAATTCAAGAACAAGAGCATATGGATATACTCACTAGCCACAATAATCAGGAACCATTGACATATACTCAAAAAAATTGGATAGGCTAACAAATATTGAGTTACAAGTGAGTCACTGACATAATTATTTACAACAGATATTGAATTGACTTATAAAAATGGAGTAATAGCTGAGTCATCTAAAATCTCAACCCCTTGATTGTCAAGACCAACCCCCACCTTTGTAGTCCAAGGTTAAATCTCAACATAGTCAAATGCAAAGGCAACAATGCCATCCACCTCACACTTATACACCATTGCCAAAATATCTGGCATCGATATTTAATCGATTATGCAATGCCAAGGCTATCACATCACTAGATATTTACCCCTTGGATCCCAACAGGATTAAACCAATGTGGTATTAAGAGGATCAATATTGTCCTTATCATCAAGTAAATGGTCATGAAATCCATTCATGTATCACATTCAAGAACAAGGTACAAGATATGCTTGACAAGAATGATCTTTAAATCAATAATCAACAAGATGGTATATTTTAGGATTTGTTACCTACAGATGGGAGACAAGAAGAGCAACCTAAATAGGTGACTAAGACGCATAAAACCCCATCACCTCATAAAATTATTTAACCGAATTCACCTCATTTAAAGCATAAAAATCATACTCGAACTCCATTATCTGAGCCTATGTCAACCATTTTTTACAACCTGCAAGAAAAAAAGACAATTGTCTTGCCAGATATACCCCCGATCAACCCAAATAGGTCCAGATCTAAATAATACAGGAAGGATCATTCTTACCTTTATCACTGAAGAAGAGGGTATGCCATTAGTAATTATTATACTTTTAGAGATGTAGTCCAAGATCTTATGTATAAAAAATCTTTATCCACAAATGGGTCAGTCATTTTACCCCATAAATACATGGGCACTACCATGAATTCCCTGCCACAAAAGGGGGAATTCAATCTCCATCACTCCTCCCAGTAAAAAAAATAACATTGCATCAATCATAGTACATGCTAGGGTATCCAAGGTGTCATACCTTCCACACTATTTACATCACAAGAAATGAAGTAAATTGAGGATCCTAAATGTATCGCATCTTCCTCACTTCCTTTGATCACCAAAAATGTTGGAGGTACATAAGGTATTGCATCTTCCTCCTTAATCACAGAGTAATCAAAGTTACAAAAAGACCCAAAAGTATACATAAACCCTTTGGTCACCCAAAACACTCCAAAGGTGTCTACAAACCTTTTCGTCACCCCAAAATAGTCTAAAGGTGTCTACAAACCCTTTGGTCACTCGAAGAATGCTCCAAATGTGTCTATGAACCCTTTGGTCACCCTAAAATGCTACAATGAACCCCTTCAATTTTTAATTTACTTATAATTTGTTTATTAAAATTCATTAGTTCAAAAGTTACATAAACTTTACAATAATAATTATATACTTCTTTAAAAATATATAAATAATATACTAAAGGTATGGATAAGAGGAACATAGAGTATTTTAATATATACAACAAATAAAATTATATGAAGTTGACATAAATGAATTTAAGCATGTAATTATAATATAAAATGTAATTTAACTCTATAGTGTGCCTCCCAAGGAAACCTAGGTAGTATAGGTATATGAGATATGCTTATTCTAAACATAATAACCCAATTTAGTTTTTTTGGTCTAGAGGATGTTTAGTAAGAGGAAAAAACAACTTTATAGAGCTAATGACAATTTTCCAATTAATTAAGTAATTATGGAGCCTAAAATAAGACACCTAACTAGTTTTTAAATGGAATATAATTTTAAGATTTTAGTGGAGCATTCCAAAAAGCAATACTCATCTTAGCTTAAGCATTGGTAATTTGAATAATGTTTCAAAGACATAGAATCCCTTTTAGAATTTTTAATGTGGTGAATTGAAGACATAGAAGGAGAGAAGAAAATTAGGTTGTTGACTTCTTTGCTAAATCAACATCTAATTAAAAATAAATAAAACTTAAAATTAGGGAGGATAATAATATTTTTAAATGGAATATAGAAATAATTTTTTAAATCTACTCTTGAAGGCCTCACAAACATGTTATGGGTCATATTTTTTATTTTTTTTGCTCCCAAATGTTTGAAGGTTCTCAAGGTTTATCCAATATTTCTATGTAATGTTTATAAGATTATGTTTTAGGAGCATTGATTAGTTTTGCATCCTTTTTTTTTTTAAATAAATGGGTAAAAATTTATTAATAAAAATTCTGGATTCCATAGTACAACTAAGCTTCCAAACAGGACTCAAATAAATAGCCAAACAGGCTAAAACCACTAGACTAGAATGACACCAGGAAAAGACAACAAGAATAAACCACATTAAGTTTGTACATCCTTGTGGATCAACTCTCATAGACATTGAGAGTCCCTAGATGGGATACTCTCCTAATTATCGATACTCCAAGGATCCAGTAGCTCAAAAGCCCTTTTGACTAGGTAATTAGCAACCACATTCTATTCCCTTGGAATGTGCACAAAGGATATAAATTTGAACTCTTCACTCATTATGAGAATCACGAACGACTACGGAGGCCTACGCCAATTAACTTCATCCACCCTTTTACTGTTTAAAATATTAACCACAATTTGAGAGTCAGACTCGCAGATAATCCTATGCCAGCCAAGAGAAAAACCCCTCTGCAAGACCTCAAAATTGCAATATCTTCCATAAAATTGTTAGAGTGAACATATTTATAAACAAAAAAGAAAAAACTGACACCACTAGTAGAATCTCTCCCAACACTGCCAATGCCAACATGTCCAGGATTACCCCTTGATGATCCATCAGTATTAATTTTT
This sequence comes from Wollemia nobilis, assembly GCA_028583015.1. NCBI lineage: Eukaryota > Viridiplantae > Streptophyta > Pinopsida > Araucariales > Araucariaceae > Wollemia > Wollemia nobilis. The sequence continues at coordinate 3,627,895 of JAQPPZ010016614.1, read as the reverse complement.
AAAACTCCTCTAGGGGATGGCCTCCACCTACCATCTCTCCTAACCTTCTTGTTGAGCTAAGGAACCCTACCAGGGCTAGAAGAGTTCACACCATACCCAAAGATACCAAGGGCTTGTTGTCCCTTCTCCTCCCTATAATCCAAAAGAGGGTCCACATCACATTTGGTATGGATGGTTTCCTGAACCATAATACAAGATCCTTTGCCAGATATGTTGAACAGCAAAATAACTGCCCTAAAATATGCATCGTTTCTGTTCGAGCCAAATTTTCCATATGATGCAAGAAGGGCCCAAATTCCAAGCCACCCGAAGGAAGGGACCTTGGCTGGAGTTCTTCCCAAACTACTCCAAAACTCCACCAGGGACAGCACATGAAAACATGGATGGTTCTAGGTGCTCCACTAATGGTGTCAAATGTCTCTGGCAAAGGATCATTGGAAAAGTAAATGAGAAGAGTCATCCTCATTCTTACTACAAAGGACACAAAAAGAGGGATCCTAAAATCCCCTCTTCCTCACATTATCCCAAGTGAGGCACTTATTACGTGCTACCAACCAGAGAAAGAAGTTACATTTTGGCCAGGAAAATTTTTTCCACACCTTTTTCCACCAAGTGATAGGAATACTCACATACTTTTGCTTATCAAGAACCTGATAACCATAGGCTACCGAGTAGGTTCCCTTAGGATTAGGGTTCCAAGCCAGAATATATTTACCCCTTAATGAAGAACAAGGCCTCCCCGTAAGAATAAGAGTAAACACCTCTCTGTCCTTAGCCAGTCCCCTTGGGATCATTCTTATGGATATTTCCACCTGTACATCTCCATATTTCCAAAAGACTAGATTTTTTTAAAGTCCTCCACACGAGACCAGCCTTCTTCCAAGAAAAAAAATTCTTAGGGAATGTAACCTAGGATATTCATTCAAGATAGGAGGGTGGCCATCCCAAGAATACTCCCAAAAAAAAGCATTTGATCCTTGATTGTAAATCTAGAACAAACCCTGCTTGATTAAATTAGCTCCTCTTTTCAGAGTGTCCTAGATAACTGAACCTTTCCCAACCAAGTTGACTCTAGGTATCCCAACCTTAGAAATAGCTCTCAAGTATTTACAAGATAATATTTTAGCCCAAATCTGATCTTGAGAGGTACACCATCTCCAATAAAGTTTTGCAGCCAAAGCCTACCCAAAAAGAGTTGTTTGTCACAACCCAAGGCCTCCCTCTTGCATTGGCCTACATATAGAATCCCACCTAACCAAACTCCATTTAGATTGATCAAGTTTTCCAGACCATAAAAATTGTCTTGACAAAGCATCCATGTCCTTGATGAAGTGAGAGGGAGCTATTTGTACAAAACATCTATAAATGGGTAAAGCTTGAACAACATATTTTAAAAGCAACACTCTACCTGTAGTGGATAGCCATCTAAAAGTCCAATGATTCACCTTCCTTCTAAACTTATCAAGCATATACTACCAAGAAGATCTATGTAGAGGATGAGATGAAATTGGAATACCAAGATAAATGAAGAGGGGAGTTCCAACCTGGAATCTTCGAATGCGAGCAATCCTGGCTTGAATAAGAGGAGGGGTATTGAAGAAGAAAATAGAAGAATTGTCCTCATTAATCAACTGTCCATAAGCACCAAGATATGTGTCAAAATACTGTCTAACATTGTCAGCTTCCCGATAGTGGCAACTCCTAACAAAGTAGTATCATCAACAAATTGAATGTGGGAAAGAGGTGGCAAACTACTATCCCACTTCCACCCCTGAATGAGACCCTGCATGACTTGAGACTTGAGCAATATTACCAACCCTTATGCCATAATGATAAACAAATAAGGAGATAAAGGATCTCCTTGCCTCAATCCCCTTGAGGCATAAAACAGCTCTGATGGCTCATTATTAACAAGAACAAAGAATGATGAATAAGAAACACAGCTCATCCCCCATCTAATCCATTCCTCATCAAATCCAAAATCAGCAAGAAATTTTTGAAGAAAGGACCATCTTACCCGATCATAGGCTTTGGCCATGTCCAACTTAATGAACATAGTTTTCTCCTTAGAAATTTCAATCAAATGAATAGCTTCTGTAGCAATAACAACCCCATACAATATTTGTCGACCAATAACAAACCCTCCTTGCTCCTTAGATATGATTTTACTAAACCATATCTTCAGCCTCTCATCAATATTTTTTGTAATGATCTTATACACAACATTGCAGAGAGCAATAGGCCTGAACATATCCAAGGAATTTTCTCCATGTTTTTTAGGTATAAGCACCACAAAGGTAGAATTTAAGTCCCTTAGCATTTTTTTGTTCTTTTAGGACTCATGGACAACCTCCAAAAGATCAAATTTGATTAAACCCCAAAAATCCTGATAAAACTCAATCGGGAATCCATCTGGACCTGGGGCTTTTTCTTTTTTAATATTGAATACAACATTTTCCAACTCCTCAAGGTAAATTAGACCCATCAAGTGCTCATTCATATCTCTATAAATAATCTATGGAATACATTTTATAATAATCTTTTCGTTCTCATCATCTTATAGGGATTCCTCCTTGAAGAGAGAGGAAAAATACCTCTTAGTATCTTTTGAAATATCCCTGAAAGAAGAGAGTAGGGAACCCTAAGAATTCACAAGAGAGGTAATCAGGTTACCATTAGGGCGAGCCTTAACTAAGTTATAAAAGAAGGTTGTGTTCCTATCCCCTTCCTAAAGCCAATATACTCAAGCTTTTTGTTTTAAAAAAATTTCTTCCCTTAGTTCCCATTCAACAAGGTCTTTCACAGCCTCAGATTCCTCAATAAGAAGCTCCTTCATGAATCCCTGATCTTTAATATTCCTTGAAGATTCTTCCATCGTCCTAAGAGCTACCAACTTAGCCAAGGAAAGGTTCCCAAAATTCATTCTATTCCATATCTTCAATTTATGTTTTACAAATTGTAGTCGCTTCATAAAGGAATACATAGCGGTGCCATGAGGAGGTTTTCCAGTGGTCCACCAGCATTGCATGAAATCATGAAACTTAGGATCATGAAGCCACATAAGTTGGAACTTAAAGGAGGAATTTTTTTTTAGCCCTAACTCCAAAGAAGAGAGTTTTATAGGCCAATGATCAGATCCCCTACCCTCTAGAATCATAGAACTAGCACTTATGTTATTACCCATCCAATAACTAGATATCAAAAACCTATCCAGTCTCTCTGAGATGGAAGCTTCCCCACACCTTCTATTGTGCCAAGAAAATATCCCATTATCTGGCTTGATGTCAACCAATTTTAGGGCCTAGATATGAGCACTGAAGATATAATAAAAAGGCTCGAGACGATCCACCCCACCAAGTTTCTCCTCCAAACAAGTGATAGAGTTGAAGTCTCTAGCCAAAATCCATGGGTACAAGGGAACCAAACTTCTCACAAAGAAAATGTGCTCCCACAAATTCACTTTACCATTGTAATCAATAGAAGCATACACATTTGTAAGTAGGATGGTTTCACCAGGTTCATTATCATGCCCAACCATCAAAATAGACCATCTACTAGAAATCCAAGTAAGAGGGTATATCTTAACTGGATCCCATAAAAAAGTGACACCACCAGCATATCCACATGCACCAATACACTGGCATTGCCCCCTTATCCATAACTTGGGAGCATTATTGAACATACTATCAATAGCCAATCTAGTCTCCTAAATAAACACCACATTTGGAGAATGCACATGAACCAAATCATGAACAATTTTTTGTCTGGGGATGTTGTTCAACCCCCTTACATTCCATGAAAGGATAATCATTTTTGGGGGTTATAAAAATGAGAGTCCAATGTTCTCACCAAGCCTGACTCCACCAAAGTCTCCCCCATTAACTTAATTTTATCTTGGTCCTTCTTCCGACCCACTTTCATATTATTATTATTTTTTGAAAGTGAAAAACCTCTTGCGGGGCTGCCTTGGTCTGAGAGACCACAAAAAGGGGGTTCTACACTGTCAAAATCACACGAGAGTCGCACCCGACCCTGCCTGCACCAACATTATCAATTGGATTTTGGATACCCAATTCAGCTTTTTGGTAGGGTGGATATTTGAACCTGGTACCTCCCTTGGAGGATTGCCCTCTCCTATCAAACTCACCTACAACACCTGGGTAAAAAAAATAAAAAATTCATATTCTTATCCCAAAAACTTTTTTTAATTATTTTTTGCTGCAATCCCAACATTGTAGGAGTTTTGCCGTCCAAGGATGACTACAAAAGTGCCTGAGTAGGAGAGGGCATAACTAAATATGTACCACTTTTTAAAATATTTTCCCTTATACGGCTAGACCCATCCATGTCCCCTATACTCAGATCCAAAGCCCTTTGTTCTTCATTTAAACCCCCTAGATCTGATTCCTTAAGTTCCCCCTCAAGAAGAGACATCTGATTCGGCCTTGTTATATTTGCATCAGGTAGCAACATTTCAGGTATCTCCATGCACTGATAAATATCATCTAATATTTCAAAATGGTTGAGCAGAGCATCTGGCTGGTTATCCTTAAGGTCTTTTTTTGCCCTTCGTCCTCTATTTCAAACTTTTACCGAAACAAAACCTTCCTTATCCCATTCCCCTTCCTTTATCGAGGCTTTTATTTTATCCAAACTTTGTCCAGACTAAGAGGGCCTAGGATTTGAAGCCACAAGCGGGATAAACTTAGGGCATTTTCATTACAAGTGGCCATATTCATGGAAAATCTGATAACGAAATGTAAGTGCTTCATAGTCAAGTTTTTGAACCCATGTAGTTGATCCAAATTGTATTTCAATAGAATCTAGAATATGATTATTTAAGTCAATTTGAACACAAATACGAGCAATAGAGATTACTTTTTTATCCATTGTTTGTTGTGATGGTCCAACCAACTTCCCAAGTAGAAGGGAAATCTTATGCAAGATATCACTTCTCGAGAATTCCAATGGGAGCCATGGAAGCCGCACACATACTGGAACCCATGACAGCCGCTCCTCTGATGGGTTGAAACACACATGCCAGGGTTTAAGAAAGATTCCCACTTGGTTATATAAATAAATACCCCCTTCAAATTCTTTGTTATGATCTGCAATACAAGAGAAAACCACCATAAAATAGTTTTTTGCACTCAGCATCACCTCCACATCACCTTCAAGATTCCAAGTCTTCCTAACCCAAGCCTCCACAAATGGGAGAGAAATTTGGATGCCCAAAAATTTGCCAATAAGGGCATGTTTTGTTAGATACTCCACATATTCTTCCATCGAGTCTGGTTGAACCACTAGAACTGGCCTAGCTTCACATCGTTCCAAACATCCATTGTTCTTTAACAAGTGGTTCCTGACATGCACTGGAAAATCATGTTCCTTCCAGTCATTTTAAGATGAAAAAACATCATGAGCATGCACTCTATATGTGATACCTGATGCCATCATGACATTCCTCCAAATTTTTAGACCTCCGAAAGTTGCTGCCATCCCCACAAAGCAGTTTTTCTTCTACTTTGCATCCTTTATTTATTATCATGACTATTCCTAAATTTTTATATCTAATTTCATTTATGATATGGATTTATTGTATTATATCTATACAAAAAAGTCATATAGTATGTTTGTAATATATTATATAAGTAAAATATGTTTTTTTAATTCAGTGCAAGAAGGGGTTCCCAAACCTCTTATAAAGCGACAAAAGTTTTCAATGAGAAACCAAAGTAAAATATAAAAAGTATTGGCCCCTAAGGGAAAAATAAACCAAATATTTGAAGGCACTAAGCCAAGAGAAATAGGATCAAGGAAATTTGAAAGAACCAAGAGATCCAATGATGAAAATATTTCCTAAAGCAAATACAAAGCTAAGAGAAATTTGAAAAATATGATTAGTGGTGGGAAAAATCAGTTCCCACCCAAACTATAAAAAAAAATGTTCAATTCAAATTTAAAAAATAGAACTTCTCGCTCAAACAAAAACCCTATTTTTAGATTTAACTTATGCATCAGGCTCACAGGTTCATTCCTGACAAGTTTTGGCCAACAATTTCTAAAGAGGATGCTTGCACCAAACTAGCACCTCGAACCCATAAATTTGAGATAGAAATCACATTGCACCAAGATATCCAAAAGGCATAAACATAATTTTACAAGAAGGTCCCAAGATCCACATAGTCTTCCTCCCAACATATCAACACACCAATTGAAAAGTCATTGTAACCGCACAACCGAGTAGTCATGTCCCGCAACCTCTACCCCAAAGAGTAGGAACTATCTAGAATCCCAATTTCACTTCTCCATCAATATTCCCAAATAATTTTGGTTCAAATTTCAAATATTTTTTATGTAAATTTATTGTCAAGTTTAAAAAGGATCCTAGAAAAAATTAGAGATTAAATATGGATGTATATAGATAATTCTTCTAAAAATGAATTGTCTACTACATTGTGACTTCGGTAAATCATCATATTATGTTTAATTACATGAGGAGATGTTGCTTGTGCATTACTAGGTACTATGAAATAATCTTGCTTTATTTCTTTTGGCAATATGGTTGTGTTGTAATGATTTTTAAATGGGGAAAATTGGTAACACAGTTACAATTTCTCGGTAACTTATGGAGGTTCCTTGTTGCCAAGTTGATGTTTACATTTTGCCTAGACAAGGACATGTTGCTTTGTGGATAAATAACATGGAATGAATGGAATAGTAAAGATTCATTCTTAGGAAAATTTATGGGGTTTCCCTACTCTTGGATGAAATGAATGATTATTTTTTGAAATGATATTGTTATCTGCATAATTTGCCTACATATCTTTGATATAATAGTGCAATTGCATTATGATAATCATGCATATATCATGTGGTGGATTTTCCTAATCCTTAGTGGCTAGTCTTCTAGTACTGGCAACTTGAGACAAACGAACCATATGCTCCTGTTGAACCTGAAAGTGAGTTGAAGTGTTTTTGTTGCTGTAATTTTACCTCAAGTATACTATAATTACTTTGTAACAGCAAGGATTTATTATGAGTAGAATACTTTGTTTAGTTAATAGGTTCTGGTAAAATATTGTAATGAGTTCATTGTGGATTTGTAAATACTGAAAGGATTTCATTGTACAATGTACCAATTGTTGATGTGTATAATAGAGTGAAATTGAAATGTAATGCTACAATTCATTCTCTATACTATATTTGAAATGTTACATTTATGATCTTGAAAGGATGAATGTGCAAGTTAATGACAAGGAAATATGGAAACTAATAATGAAATAAACATGGATAAGTGAATCTTGCAACATGAAGTAAACATTGAGTTAAAACGGTAGGTGCTAGCACACCTATGTGAATTTGTGGTTGATTCCCTTAACAAACCATTGTTGTTATGGTTATAGATGTTAAGCATTTAATCTTAAATTTAATTACATTGTCCAATGTGTAGTGTATTTAATAAGGAACACGCTCACTGATAAGGTTGTGTAATACCTAAAGCTATAACAAAGAGTTTAACATGGGTTGAACTTGTTGTGAAAAGAGTGTTTTGGTTGAAATAGACTGGTAAACTCCCATGATAATTATGGAGGAGTTGGCCACTCCCATCACTAGGATATACTCTGATCAAGTCAATTCTAGTGTGGTGCTTGACTGAAACACTAAATGGTTACTCAACTATAGTAGTTTCTAGCATGATTCTCTCAATGAAATAAAAAAAATGGTTGGTTTTGTAATGGGTAATTTTTTTTTATTATAGTCCTCTATTGTGGGTATGATAATCCTACTTGTTCAAGTTAGACAAAAGACTATGCCTACATTATTCTACATCTTGGAAGGTGTAAGGCAATACAACATATTATTAGGAATACCTTGGATTAGAGACATGGAGTACATCCCCTCCATCGTGCACCAATACATAAAATACATTCATGAAGGCTAGGTACAAGTGGTTGATGCCAACCTAGACCCCTTCAAGTATTATAATAAGGAGGATCATCTGCAGGAGTTTATTCTTCCATACACACACTTGGATACTAAACCCTATAACCTTATCCAGAGTCCATATTCAACCCTGTGGTTAGTCATGAATCTACCTTCACCACCAATGCTAGTACCATATTCTATTTATTTGAGTAAGGAAGAGTCAAAAGAGCCAGCTATAGAGGCTCCCACGTCTATCATCAAAACATCTATAGAGGACCTTCCCACTCCTACTAACAAGAAGGAACCCACAGTTGATATGGATGAATCAGATCATATCATGCTTGAGGATACAATTCAATTGACCCACCTAGAACTTGATGAGTGCATAGTACCCAACGTTACATTCATGCCTATCATCAAGAAAATCAAGGATCTAGGGCATCCTCCTACTAATTCACCACCCATTGATAGAATTTTTAATGCATCCCTTGAACATGGGGGATAAGTAAATTACCTTGGACAAGTTGATGAGGCAGCCATTACTTGTCTAAATGTAAATTCATATTCTCATGATTTTGTGGCAATGATCAACGTGATGATAGAGAACCAAAGCCCTCTGAATCTATTTATGCCACTTGCAACTCCTTCAAAAATTTCATCCATACAATAAGAGATACCATCGATGGATTTAGTCACACTTATTCCATATCACTCAACATCTACACAAAATCAAGAACAAGTGTACCCCCTACACCCAAGTGGGGGTAATACAACTGCCACAGTTGAACACTCTAATCTAATTCAAGAACAAGAGCATATGGATATACTCACTAGCCACAATAATCAGGAAACATTCACATATACTCAAAAAAATTGGATAGGCTAACAAATATTGAGTTACAAGTGAGTCACTGACATAATTATTTACAACAGATATTGAATTGACTTATAAGAATGGAGTAATAGCTGAGTCATCTAAAATATCAACCCCTTGATTGTCAAGACCAACCCCCACCTTTGTAGTCCAAGGTTAAATCTCAACATAGCCAATTGCCAAGGCAACAACGCCATCCACCTCACACTTATACACCATTACCAAAATATCTGGCATCGATATTTAATCGATTATGCAAGGCCAAGGCTATCACATCACTAGATATTTACCCCTTGGATCCCAATAGGATTAAACCAATGTGGTATTGAAAGGGTCAATATTGTCCTTATCATCAAGTAGATGGTCATGAAATCCATTCATGTATCACATTCAAGAACAAGGTACAAGATATGCTTGACAAGAATGATCTTTAAATAAATAATCAACAAGTTGGTATATTTTAGGATTTGTTACCTACATATGGGAGACAAGAAGAGCAACCTAAATAGGTGACTAAGACGCATACAACCCCATCACCTCATAAAATTATTTAATCGAATACACCTCATTTAAAGCATAAAAATCATACTTGGACTCCATTATCTAAGCCTATGTCAACCATTTTTTACAACCTGCAAGAAAAAAAGACAATCATCTTGCCAGATATACCCCCGATCAACCCAAATAGGTCCAGATCTAAATAATATAGGAAGGATCATTCTTACCTTTATCACTGAAGAAGAGGGTATGCCATTAGTAATTATTATACTTTTAGAGATGTAGTCCAAGATCTTATGTATAAGAAATCTTTATCCACAAATGGGTTAGTCATTTTACCCCATAAATACATGGGCATTACCATGAATTCCTTGCCACAAAAGGGGGAAGTCAATCTCCATAACTCCTCCCAGTAAAAAAATAACATTGCATCAATCATAGTACATGCTGGGGTATCCAAGGTGTCATACCTTCCACACTATTTACATCACAAGAAATGAAGTAAATTGAGGATCCTAAAGGTATCGCATCTTCCTCACTTCCTTTGATCACCAAAAATGTTGGAGGTACATAAGGTATTGCATCTTCCTCCTTAATCACAAAGTAATCAAAGTTACAAAAAGACCCAAAAGTATACATAAACCCTTTGGTCACCCAAAACACTCCAAAGGTGTCTACAAACCTTTTCGTCACCCCAAAATACTCTAAAGGTTTCTACAAACCCTTTGGTCACTAGAAGAATGCTCCAAATGTGTCTATGAACCCTTTGGTCACCCTAAAATGCTCCAAAGGTGTCTACAAACCCTTTGGTCACCCTAAAATGCTCCAAAGGTGTTTATGAACCCTTTGGTCACCCTAAAATTCTCCAAATGTGTCTATGAACCCTTTGGTCACCGAAAATTATCCAAAGGTGTCTATGAAACCTTTGGTCACCATAAAATGCTCCAAATATGTCTATAAACCCTTTTGTCACCCTAAAGTGCTCCAAAGGTGTCTAAAAACCCTTTGGTCACCCTAAAATGCTCCAAATGTGTCTATGAACTCTTTGGTCTTCCTAAAACATACTAAAGGTATCTATAAGCCCTTTTGTCACCCTAAAATGCTCCAAATATGTCTAAGAACCCTTTGGTCACCCTAAAATGCTCTAATTGTGTATACAATCCCTTTGGTAACTCTAAAATACTTCAAAGGTGTCTATGAACCCTTTCGTTACTCCAAAAAGCCCCAAAGGTATCTATAAACCCTTTTGTCACCCCAAAAAGCACCAAAGGTATCTATAAACCATTTTGTCACCCCAAAAAGTCTCAAAGGTATCTATAAAATCTTTGGTCACCCCAAAAAGCCCTAAAGGTATATATAAAACCTTTGGTCACCCTAAAAATCCCCAAATGTATCTATAAACCCTTTGGTCACCCCAAAATATCCAAAGGTATCTATAAATACTTTGGTCACCCCAAAATCTCCAAAGGTATCTATAAACTCTTTTGTCACCCCAAAATCCCCAAAGGTAACTATAAATTCTTTGCTCACCCCTAAAGACCCAAAGGTATCTATAAACTCTTTGGTCACCCCAAAATCCCCAAAGGTATATATAAACCCTTTGGCCACCCCAAAATATCCAAAGGTATCTATAAACCCTTTGGTCACCCTACAAGATCCAATGGCATCAATTAAACCCATTGGTCAAATGTATATCCATATATGTATCAAAATACAAAAACATCATTAAAATATCAAAAACACAAAAATATTGCATTGCATTACATTTCATATCATTGCATTATAACATCACTTGCATTATGCATTCCAATCATTGCATTTTACATTTTTAAATTGATCATACATGTCTAGAACTAGGTATGTACACTAGGCATCTATCAAAATCAATGTTGTCAAAGGTCAGTTTTACCACCTGTTTGCATTATATTTATCATTTCCATCCACATTCCATATTGTGTGTCTATTTCCCTTCACTTAGCCATTGTTCATAAGACATATTTAGGATTTTCAATCACTCAGCCATCTTTAGTTTTCTATTCAAATTTTGTAGAAAGCTATCCTAATTTTTAGAAGGTAGAATCTTGCTTAGATTGTACCTTGTTTACATCATAATCCTAAACACATTTTCACACTAGTAAATCCAAGTTTTGCACAAGAAAATATGAAACCTATAGATTTTTCCATATTACCCTAGCAAAAAATTTACCTCGCTCATCCCCCTGTGTGAATGGTTCGAAAATGCTGAGAATTGACAAAAGGACAAGCTCCTCGTTACCCACAATAATCAAAATACCTTGCTTCAAACCAAATTAGGGTAAGTATACAAAAATAAAAATAAATACTGATTGTTACCACTTAACAATAATCAAAATAAAAGTGGTTATCACCATTAGAAAAAGCAAAAAGAAAAATAAATAGTGGTTCTCATCACTACCAAAATTTCTTGTTCACCAAAACAAAAATGATAAAATCCTTAGAGCAATTTATAATTAAAATAAAATAAGGGAGAACTAAACTTGAATCCCTGAATCTCAATGTTTGACAACCATAATATGAAACTCGTTATAGGTTGGGTGGCATCAAGACTACTTGGCAATGGTGGTATCCTTACGCATGACAGTATGTCTCTCACACTAGCAGCCTGATTTTATACAGACCAATGTTTGCATGTGGATGAGCTAGCTTTTGGTAGCCTATATTGCCTAGTGGTCTAATCTAACTACGTATAAAACTCAAGATAATGATACTTACAGGGTAATCTTCAATACATATGGGTTGCATAAATCTTGTTTGGCACTAGGGTAACTTTATATGCTATCATAGCAATGAAATCACATGCACACACAGGGATATTGAATATCTTGGTCATCCTAGCATATTTATACCTTGCCAAAAAGTCTTGCATGGTTAATATACAACTTTTGACTAGATCACTAGAGTGTTTGAGTCTCATAAAAATCTTAAGGATGTCATATAACCTCATATTATTTATTCCATTACATATCATCTTATCACATGTTTGTTAATTTACATTTTCACAATCCATTATATAATCTCATGATAAAGTCAAAATGAATAAGATGAATTTTGTATAGTCTATGGTGCTAGCATCTAGTGTGTTAAATAGTATTCATATCTCATTAGTACAGGTTAACAATTCATTCATTTCATTTTGTATATAATCATATACATCTAATAAAATCACGTCATATTACAATACATACATGCATGATAAGCATCCATAAAATTATAATAAAGCAAATATAATCATTGCATACATATCATAAAGTAGTAAGGAAACACATGATGATAAATAGAAAAACTCATATATATATATATATATATATATATATATATATATATATATATATATATATATATATATATGTATGGAACCAAAATATGCATCCTCAAACCTCACGCTCTCATCAAAAAAATGGATCCGCAAATATCATCCAAAAAATACCCATAGGTTACAATCATGTGGGTCCTCAAACCTCACACTCACAAAGTAAAAAAAGAACCATAGAGTCTCAAAAGCTATGGTCACATAGGACCGACACTATGACTCTCACCCCCACCCTCAAACATCATCCATTGATAACTCCTAGATCTGCTACTCCCTATACTATCTGACCTCTATGCAGAGTCAAGATTCCTAATCCTCATAGATGACTACCCTATACCACTCTGCATAATCTGATGGGATCCACTAGCAGAAGAATGGACTGGTAAGTGCCCCCTTTGACATACTACCTCATCAAAATCCTGGGTGTATGATAGCTCCTCTCGATGATGATCCTAAAATTCCCCCAATAAGACTTGGAGTTGTGTAACCTCCTCCCATAGCCAAGCTACCTTGTCACCACTAGATGTCACCTAGTCTGAGCTCCATGAAGCAACCTATACTTAAAGAGTATCTATCTATATTGCTTGCCTATCAATATCAACCTATGCACTCTATACCTGTGCTTGTAGGAGAGCTATCTCCTTTGTGTGCTCCTATCTACCTCTAATCATCTCACCCTGTAGCTCAGTAATAGTAGTATCTCGTGCTATCAGCTACACATAAACTTCTTGATCATCAAAGTAATCCTCACCAAAGTCATCTTGTAGATCCCCTACATCAATGAGATCTATCCACTCATCCTCTACTCAGTGATGTACATGTCACTCATCTATGTATAGCTCCTCCTCATCTAGAGCATCATCATGACCCGCATTTGGAGCATCCTTGCGAGCCTCCTCCATCACTGTAGCTATATCACATCCTAGTGGCCCCTCCCCTTGCCACTAGTGCATCACCCACCAAGATTCATACTCTGTTGTAGTCCTAGAATCGTCTAGCTCAAAAATATCCACTAAAATATCTACCTCCTCTTCCACTAACTCAATTGTAGTTCAAGTGTTCTCTCATCCCCATGGTATCGATAATCACTAAGTCACTAGAAAACCCCTGGCATAGCCCAAAATACCACAAAACTTGATCATATGGGAAGTACTCTTACTCAGTCCTATGTCACCCAACTAACCATCTCCCTCACCTCATTTGGTGAAGTTGTGCCTCAACCTTAGGCCATGTTGGGCAATCCCTATAGGTTCTCCAAGTCACCTCATCTACCTTGAGCCATGCAAAGGATTGTGTGTAATGGTCAATCATACCTACAAAGGGATGGATCCTACCTATCTCCTAGCCTTACTACCATATAATCCCATAATTTATCTCCCTATACATAAGTTGTGCTTGTGTCATCCAAGGCAGTCCTTGTGGTCGATCCACAACAATATGCTACCATCCCTACACCTATAATAGAAATTTGCATTTTAATCCCTTCCACCCATGGAAGCAGATCTCATACATATCATCATATAGTTATTATAGCAAATTAGTGCTCCAAGTCATCACTAGTGTCTGCTCTATGGTGTGCTCCACAAGTGTAAATACCAAATCTAAAAGATTCCAAGGGAACATGGCTCCTAAAAACTCTGGTAGCAATATTTTGGAGATCATTAGTAAGACATGTTTGGTAGTTAGTACCTCTATCTCATACCATAACTCCACTAATATACTACCACTAGGTAAGTCTCGCACTGTCTCATGCTAATCCTTTTCAAAGTATCTCTACAAAATTGTATCTCTAAGATCTTGATAAGTATATACAATAGGTCACCTTTCTATCAGAATGTGAAAAATTTGATAGACATCCTCTAGAGTCACTATCATATCCCCTATATCTAGGTGGAAGGTGTTGGTGCAAGGATCCCATAAGTCGATCAAAGTAGTCAAATAAGCTTGGTTTCCCACCACTATCTCTAATCATGTCACTTGCTTAAGACCAATGGCATCAAGCCATTTCCATTCCTCCTCTGTTAGTAAGTCCCTTGTGGTCTAAAATAGAGTTAAAATTTGATATTGACCCTTAACCACCTGGCAGAGATAAGCAAGTTAACAAAAATACACCAAAAATGCATCAAAATTACCCAAAAATAGCAAAAAAAAAGATTCAAAAAGGGACCTTTTTGCCCTAATTGTGTGGTCATCCCACCTAGGTATGACCCCCAAATATGCTACAAAAGGGTCATTTGGGCCCCCAAAATAGCTATAAAATAGCAAGAAAACACAAAAAAATAGAATAACAATGCATCTAACCCACAAATAAAGCCTAAATTCCTAAATTTTATCACTACTATGGATCATTAACCAATAATTAGTGTGTTTTTGTTAGAAAAAGAAAGTGTAGCCCTTACCCATCTCACACCGGCTTTGTCACTCATCAAGTCCTGTTGTTGGATATTTATGATTGTGGGATGTTCTTAACAAAACTCCACTTTGAAAAATCAACCTCCTACTCTTCACCTCTCAAGTTGCCAAGTTAGAAATGTGAAAATGAGCTCATTTTCCCAATTTTGGGCTTAAAAAGCACTAGAATGAGCATGGTCATCCTAGGGTGGGATGGTTAGAAAATTGGCTGACCATCCCACCTTGGTCTAGCCATAAACTATGCAGCCAGACCACCCTAGGACAACCACCAAAAATTCCCTATCATGTTCTTTTGCCATAGTGTCCCCATTAAAAGATCAAAAAATGGCCTAAAAACCCACCAAAAATAGGTCAAATTTGACAAAATTCACAAAGGATCAAGATTGAACCCAAATTGTTCATGTATGAATGGAAAAGTCTTTACCTTAATCCCTAATAAGGCCATTGTGGCTGGAAAAATCCATGGGAATGAGGTATTTAGTTATTTTATTCCATGAAATATCAACAAAATGATCAAAATCTTCACAAAACTGGATAAATATTACAATGGGTAAAACTAATAGTTATCCCAATAAAGTCATCTAGGTCAATTGACTCATCTCTTTCATCAATTTTCATGCCCTAATTGACTCGTCACTTGAGTGGTTAGTCATAATAATGAATTCACAATCAAAATAAACACTCAAACACTCAAAAGTGCAACTTGCATACATTCAAAAGAATCAGTGCCAAAGATAAATTTTCAAGCCTATGCTGGGGAAAATAAGTTAGCACAAATTCAAAACAAAGTCTTTGTATACTTTAAGCCTAGGGAAACTTATCCCAAAAAATTAAAACCAAGGAATGAATACTAAGTACACCCTAGATCCCCTACGACTGCCATTGCAAAGTGGCTAAAAGGTATACCAAAATCAATCCTTCAACTATGTCAAAAAGTAAGGATTCCAAGAATGTATGCTCTTTCCACAATGGAGGCATCTAAATTTTTTAATTTTAATGAACAAACTTAATAATTTCATGATTTAGTCATCTATTTTTGCTTTGTGCTCTATTTCACATAACGCATCTCAAAAAGGGACATATGTAGACACTAAAATAGTGTAAATCAGATAATACTGCCAAGGCACCACTCTTATCAACACCATATGGCCCCATTGGGTAATCCTCAAGGGTTAAATAGGGGTCCTAACCACTTTTATGAATATTTTACCCACATTTTTTATGTTTTGGGCCATGTATCCATGGCCATTCCACCCTAGGACAACCACAATCCATGGTCATCCTACCAGGGAAAACCACAAGCAACTATCCCTGGGTGGGACAACCATGGTCCAGGCCCCTAAAAAATCAAGGGTGGGACAAATGGTAATCAATTTATTCCATTTATCCTACCCAATCAGTAATGATAGATTGGGAGACTATCATAGCCATTAGGGACTACAAATTGGAGGTCCAAATGGGAAGCCTCTTCCACCCTATACATGGCAAAGGCATTGACAAGTGGCGACACCTGTCTTGCATGCCCAAAATTACCCCTTTGCCTCATTTTCCCTATTGGTCTATAAATTGGAGTGTTTTCACTCAATTTTAGGGAGATACCTTTGCAAGCATTGACCACAAAGTATTGCCAATATTTCCTCTCACCTCTTGCCCTCGTATTTGACCTTAGAAACATCATCAATTGAAGGAATTTCATGGCATTCCCAAATACGCATAAACTTTTCAAAACCTATCCATTCCTTTGAGTTTAATCACCAAAGTTTATGACAACACCCCTAGGATGATTCTAGACTAGATCCAAGTGGAATTGGTGGTAAAAACCACCATGTTTTGTGGTTTTCCTCACCTGGGATGGTTAACATTCCCAATTGGAACTCTCAAGGACAGCCATGAATTGGACCATAATTTTGATCCAATTTCATTTTAGATCAATTTTATAGCATCATACTTAATTTTAATGAAGTTTGGAGTGGTTTTGAATTGTTAATTAGGGTTTTTGTGATTACAGTCCTAATTGGCCCACCCAGGGATGACCATAGGTTCTAATCACAGTATCACTTCAATTTCTACTCATATCATTACAAAATCATATAATGTACATCATGCTAAGTTTTCATATCATTTGGAATATTTTAGACCTATTGATTGCACTTTTCACCTTCAATACTGCATGCATTTCATAAATTATATCATCATATGCATATGCTATTAACCCATTTTAATTTCTTGTGTGTAGGTACAGGTATTCTAATGCATGAGTAAGGAACTAAGTATTTGAAGATATATATATCAAAGAAGCGGTATCACAAGCCCGCTCTTCAATTGTGAGTGCAATAATAACATTGAAAGTGCACCATAAGTTTGTGAAAGGATTGGATCCTTCAAAATTGTAACTTGAATTGTATCAATTTGGGAGCCCTCAAGGGGACATTTTGTAACCTTCTATTTGGTAAATTAATCAATACAAATAGAACCCCCCTTTTTCTTAACTTATTTTTCATTTACTTTCTTATTTTATCGTCTCTTTTGAATGCTTGGTTAGAACATTAGATGCATTTCAATTTCATTTTTTAGGTGCACTATTTTTCTAGTCTTCACTATCAACCCCCATGTTGAATTGCCAATGGATAAATTTGGTCTAGGTTATCATCCCTCCACCATGTACATGCTTGAGGATGATATTCAAGACCTTTCTTTCCACCCATGCTCATCCCTACACACACATTGAAAGACTACATTGATATGGACATCCTATATGAGAGCCTATATCCTCATTTTACCATCACCATTACATGCACTTTCCTCCAAGACGTGTCTCTCAATGATGCAACCTTCGCTTATTGTATCGATTTGCTAATTCACCAATTTTTTATGTTGTATCTCATGCCTCCTCATATAGATCATCCTACTTCACCTGCTTCTCCATTGCCTACACATTCATCCATACCAATTCCCACTTATCGATAGAATCATCGATCCACAACATGTCCTCGCTCTCCATCGATTGTTTTATGACCTCCTTTAAACCTCGCATGATTTTCAAATGTTCTTGAATCCTCATCACCAGACTCATTGTCTTCAATGACCTCTATTTCTTCTATCAACATGGTCAATATGGATTTTCTCTCACCACTATGATACTCATCTTGCACGAATTACAAAAATATACCAAACCCTAATTTCATTGATTTCACTCACATTTCACCAACACCTTTGGCACATGATTTCCTACTATATCCACCTATTCTACACATGATAAACACACCTTTACCATCTACCCCATCTCATGTACCATGGGTCCATCACACTGATGTATATCTAGGTAATGATTTTGAGTTACCCAAGGCTATGAATGACTTCCACCCTATCCTCATCTCAAAACAACTTCAATATGACTCCCACATGCTTGTGGAAGAAATCATTGATATCAACATTGGTGATGATCCCACCAATCTGTATGTTATCAAACTCATTGCTAGCCTCTCCCCATAAGAGCACATCTTGTTTACCACCTTCCTTAAGGATAATATCATAATATTTGCCTATTCCTATAAGTATATGCCTAGATTCGATCCTTCCCTAGTAGTGCATGATCTCAGTATAAAAAATATGCCAAACTTATTAGGAAGAAATTGTGATGCATGCATTCTACAATTGTGTTACTAGTCAAATTTGAGCTCCAAAAGCTCCTCGACGTAGATTTCATTCAACATTATTGATTACCCCAAATGGGTCTCCAATATGGTACTAGTACCTAAGCCCTCATGTGAGGTTCACATATGCATTGACTTTTGTGACTTTAACAAATATTATCCCAAGGACAAATTCCCCTACCAAACATCAACTCGCTCATCGATTCCATCATGGGCCATGAAATGATATCCCTCATGGATATATTTTATGGCTACAATCATATCAAAATCAATCCTGCTGACCAACACAAAACTTCTTTCACTACCTCTTGGGGGACCTTTTGCTATAATATCATGCCTTTTGGCCTTAAAAATGTTGGGGTAACCTACCAGCATGCAATGACTTACATTTTCCATGATTACATGAACAAAATTGTGGAATATTATGTTGATGATCTTATCACAAAATCAAAAGTGTGTTCACAATACCTCACTAATTTACGTAAAATATTTGATCACCTTTTGGAATAGAATGTATACCTTAACCTAAAGAAGTGTGTCTTACCTCAAGAAATATTTTAGGATTCATTATCTCTCAACAAGGCATCAAAGTGGATCCTAAAAAAGTCAGATCCATCATCGATATGCCTCCACCCACCAACCTCAAATAACTACATAGATTGTAGGGCGAAATTTAGTCCTTACGCCACTTTATCATCCAAATTTTATATAAGTGTAAGCCATTTAATCACCTCTTACAAAATGGGATCGCCTTCAAATGGGACAAAAATTTTCAACAAGCCTTTCATCCTCTACATTTTTTCTACATATTTTACACTTGGCACGCTCTTAGTCCAAAATAACATGCTCAATCATGAGCAAGATATATATTACATCAGTCATATGCTATTCAGCTATGAAACCCGTTATGTATACATGAAAAATCTATGCCTGGTTGTAGTCTTTTTCATCCAAAAACTATTTTATTATATACTTAATATCACTACATTTGTCATTGCTTGCAACAATACACTTCGATACATGAAGAACAAGAGTTATAATAACTCTCGTACTACTAAATGGATCATGCTCCTCACTAAATTCAATCTAGAGTTTATTTCACAAAAATCCATCAAAGAGAAGGTCATTGCAGATTAGCTCGATAAGGATCTATTACCTGATAATCAACCTCTCCTAATTCAACTCCCTAATGATTTCATCTTTAATATTATAGACTCTGAAGAGTATGTCGAACCATAGATAGGAGCTAACTTAATGTTTTTCTTTGATGGTTCCTGATGTACACATTATCAGGGTCCAAGTATTATATTTTTCATACCAGATGGGAAGCCTCTCCCATTCTCATTCAAATTAGGTTTCCCTTGCACAAACAAAAATGTAGAATATGAAGCTCTCATTCTCAACTTAAATAGGTGTATTCTATGCACATTATACACCTTCACATCATTGGATATTCTTTCCTTATCATGAATCAAGTCTAGGAAATATGTCAATGTCATTGCCCCATCCTCCAAAAATACAAACAACTTGGCTAAAAAATCCTCACCCAATTCAAGTGGTATGATATCGAGTCTTCTTCATGCTCATCCAATCATTTCACTGACACAATGGCTTCCTTGGGGTTATTAATACAACATAACCCCTTATCTGACACTACACATGTATCTATTCATACTCTAACACAATATGCCATTTCATCCTTACCCTCCATAGATGATGGGGGTATTCACATTTTCCACACTGAACCACATGATCCTTGGTTTTCACAAATCAATAATTATATTAAATTAGGCTTCCTCCCTTGCGATTTACCACTTTCTCATTATTGAGAATTCAAATAATGCACCATTAGTTATGCACTACTGGGAGATATTTTGTATCACTGTAGTCATGATGGTATTCTTTTGTGTTGCCTAAAACTGCATGAATCCCATTGAGTGGTGCAAGAAACCCATAATGGTACTTGTGATGGCCACTTTAGTGGCATAGTTATTACAAAATACGTTCTACGCATGGGCTACTATTGGCCCAAAATGGAACATGACTATTGTGAGTACATAAAGCGGTGTATCAAATGCCAAAAACATGCTAAAATCATGCACCTACCATCACAATTGCTCCAATCCATGTGGTCATTCTCCCAATGGGACCTAGATCTTATCGGATAGATTACACCTTCTTCATCAAACAACCATAAATCCATCATCACTACCATAGAATATTTCACAAAGTAAGTCGAAGCCATCCCACTTGTCCAAACCACATGAGCAAAAATTGCAGTATTTATTACTGACCATATCATATGTCACTTTAGAATCCCTTCTCAAATAATTTTTGATAAGGGTACACCAATAAATAATAAAATTGTACATGCCCTCTATGCCAAATTCAATATTCACCATAGCTTCTTGATCCCATACTACCTGCAGGGTAATGGCCAGGCCGAGGATAATAAGAAAACCATTTACTCCATTCTTCATAAGACAATGATAGAATACCATCATGATTGGCACAATCAGATTCCTCTAACCCTATGGACCTATCGTATGAGCATTCGTACTTCCACTGGGGAAACACCTTTCTCATTGGTCTATGGCACCAAAGCCATTATGCCTATCATAATCAATATACCTTCATTACGAGTCTCCATGAAATACTTTATCAATTATGACACAGCTCATCAAGCTTACCTCAACCAATTTACCCTCTTGGATAAGTGGAACATTCATGCCATCGAGCACACACGTGTCTACCAAGACCGCATTTTCCATGCCTACAATAACAAGGTACATTAGCACAAGTATCAAATTGGTGACTTGGTTGTCAAAGAGAACCAACAAATCAGAATCCAACCCCATCAATACTGAGATAAATTTTCTCCTAACTAGTTAGGCCCATACATCATCACACAAAAAATTGGTTTTGGTACCTATCGATTGGCAAATATTGAAGGACTCATTGAACTTGAACCTATCAACATTATTCACATTCACACATTTAATGCCTAGACCACCTAGGTATGCATAACCATTAATTGTATATAGTATCATTATAATACTATCCAGGTACACATCACTCATACACCACACCACACTACACACGGTTTTTCACTTTATGTTACACAAAAAAACTACGTATGCTTTTTATTTCATTTATATACTATGGGTATTTTGGTTTTTGCAGGTCTTTCATCACCAACGACAACATCTTTAGTGATAATACCTCATCTCAGGCATACACATTCATCATAACACTCACCTTCATCATGCAAGACATCCCGATACTACCTATGGTTCCAATTACCCTGGTTGATCTTGCCATTCCATCTGACACAGTCCATGTATGTCAACCTTCCACATCATCGCATTTAGATCACCACACTTCACCTCACCTTCGATCACCTCACCATAGGGATTCTTCCTATTCACATCATTTCAAAGATAGCCATATCTCCTTATCCTCCTTCATAGATAAGGTGGAAAATTCTCATCCAACACACCCTCATGCATAGAGATCATCCCTGCCTTATGTGGGTGACCTAAGAGATCCATACCTACAACCTTGTCTAGTTTTTAGACCTTTGCCAGCATACTTCCCTCCTAATAGAGGCACCATGTCTCTTCACGTACACTCCTCAAGACTACCCCCACCCAAACTATGTGGGGTATCTCCTTACAATCTATTGCTACACCAACACGTAATATAGGCCACTTTTACACATAATCCCTTATCTCATCCATGTCATTATCTACATCCATATCCCAAATCACCTATCCTCTATACACCCTGTTCTCCACTCTAAGGAATTCCACTTCAGCCTACCCTACATCTAGTACAATAATTTACATCCCTTATCTTCTTACCATTCATTCTATTATTTGCACCCATACCCCAACCCTATTTACACATTAGAATATTGATCACCACTAGCCTTAGTTACATCAACTCCTCTCATTGATATCAAACACATCCTTGCTCACCTCGACAACCTAGAGTTACACCTGAGTCATTGTCAGTGCCACTCCTCTCCCTGCCATTCTATTGTGACATGCATCCCTTCACCTTCTTCCAATACTATTCCTCATTCTCATATCTGATCCTCATTATACCCTAGATACCCTATCCAACCACTCATTCCTATCCAACCTTCTTCACGTTCATCACCACTCGAGTCATGAATTTTTCCCATGCTTATCAATTCAATTTCACTCTCCTAGATATTTCACCAGTTGCTTCACCAAGTCTTCTTGGTACTACTTGAGATCCACCATATTTACCCTTTGTGCCCCAAGCCATGCAACTATAAACATAACCACTTTTGCTTCTATCATAAAAAACTAGGGCATGACATCAATGTGTGCCATACATTTGAGACACTTGTTTAGAAAATGCTACTTGATGCACCTATTTCACACTTTGAACAAGTTCCCTCACCTACTAGACTCTATAGCCCTCCATAATGGCTAGTACCTCATTCCACCCCATCACGTGTTTCATTCATCACCGCACCTCATTACTTCCAATAGTAATCCAATTACACCAACTACAAAAATCCTATTTTCCTCATCACTTTTCCTAATCATTCATGACTTGATTCATGTCACTTCACATAGTCTTAGCTTGTTTTCTTTCTTCATATCTTCTTCCATTAACTTTACTCTCCTTATACCTATCTGGTATTGTTGAATGGTCATGCTTCGAGCAGCTACATTCCTATGTTGATTATCCTCCTTTATTTCTTCTATTTCTTCTCATTTTCCTTACACCATTGCTTCACTTTATTTTTTTGTCACACTTCTTCACCCTTAGGTTCCTCTACATCTCTTATCACTCCATATTTGCTCTATTTTTTTGTTATCATACATATTCTCCCAGTTATGTGCTTTTCTCTAATTTGCAACATATCCTCATGTGTTGAGGCAACCATTATCATGACTCTTTATTCTTGTCATCATCACCCTACACATTCATCTTTAGATATGGTTTATAATCTCATTTGGTTGTTGGTAATTTTGGGTACTTTGGGTACATTGCATTTGCTCAAGTGAATAAGTTGTCATTGATGTCAAGAATATTTTGAAGGAATTTGATTTGATGTCAAATAATTTGTGTTGATGAAGGTTACGACATGACAGTTTCAAAGGTCTTTTGCAATCCCCAAGCTAACAGGTTCGAAAGAAAGTAAGTTGGAAAAGTGTCGCGATATCGTGACATGTCGCATTTTCGTGACTTAAGTAGGAGAGAGAAAGCTTTTTAGAAAAGTGTCATGATATCACGACATGTCACATTTTTGTGACTTAAGCAGGAGATAGAAAGCAAGTTAGAAAAGTGTCGTGATATCGCGACATGTCGTAGTTTTGCGACTCAAAGAGGAGAGAGAATGTATAGAGTCAAAAATGTCACAATTTCGTGACATATTGCAAGAAAGGTTGTATGGACAAAAAAGTGTAATGATTTCGTGACATGTTGTAGGAGAGAGAGTCCGAAAGAAAAAGTGTCATGATTTCATGACATAATGCAGAAGAGAGAGTCTATAGTGTGAATTGTCATGATTTCGTGACAAGTTCGAAGAGAGATAAAGTAACTCAAAAAGTGTCATGATTTCATGACATGCTACAGAGTTCAAAGTCAGAACCGTCACGATTTCGTGACATGCTATAGATGAAAATGTTCCAAGTAAGAACTATCGTGATTTCATGACATGCAGTAAAGGGAAGAGTCTAAAATAAGAACTATCACGATATCGTGACAGGTTGCAAAAAAGACATACGAAAGCTAAAAGCGTCGCGATTTCACGACAAGAAGCCAAGTTGTGAACTATGAAGACAGAAGTGTCATGATATCATGACAGAAGTGAATATGAAGTCTGCTGAGGTAGAAGTGTCACGATTTCATGACAAAATTAGAAAGGAGGTCGATGAAGGGAGAAGTGTCACGATATCATCACAAAAGCAAAGTTGATTCTAACAAAGACAAAAGTGTCGTGATATCATGACAAGAGCTTAGTTGAAGTCGACAAATGTGGAAGTGTCACTATATCATGACAAAATCCAAAAGAAAGTGTATGGATGCAAAGGTCTCATGATATCGCGACATGTTGTATTTTTGCGGCAGAAGCTATAGAAGAGTTACAAAGGCAGTGAAGCCGATAAAGTCATTTTTAGCCGATGAATATTAGGGCTTGCAGTCGATGAAGATTAGGGTTTGCATTTGTTATAACAACCGACTAAGATTGAATTTTTCATCATGAAAATTCTATTATAAAAGGAGGGTTGTTTGGAGAGTTAAAAAAAAAATGGATGTGTTGTTCATTGCGGCATTTGCAAATAGAGCACAGAGTGAGAAGTTCGATCACCAAGAGTAGAGTGCAAAATTCGATCGAAGTGTGCAGAACATGTGAAGACAGTGCAGAGTGTGAGTAGAGAGACAGACAGATGAAGACTTGTGCTAGACCGACTAACTGTGTTTGGTACAGGTTGCTGAGCTACTGTAGACATGATCATAGAAGGCAGAGGTCTCTTAGGCTAAGCATTGAAGACAGGAGGTTTTCGGTGGAAAGGAGTTCCACGT
This sequence comes from Wollemia nobilis, assembly GCA_028583015.1. Classification (NCBI taxonomy): domain Eukaryota; kingdom Viridiplantae; phylum Streptophyta; class Pinopsida; order Araucariales; family Araucariaceae; genus Wollemia; species Wollemia nobilis. The sequence goes on along the minus strand of JAQPPZ010016614.1, from coordinate 3,602,610 downwards.
GTCGGCAAGAGGTAGAGGCGGTTGATCTTCTGAGGGATCATTTCCAGAGTAGAGGGGAAGGTATCTCCTTTGAGCAGCGGCTCATAAATTTTGATTGGGGGAAGGTATCTCCTTTGGGCCGAGGCTCATAAACATTGTATTTGGGAAGGATTCCCAAAGAAATTTGAGATAAATTTTAGAGAAATGTTTTTGTAGATGTAGCCCAACCATTTTAGATGAACCACATTAAAAATGAGTCTTCAATGTGTGATGCTTTCTGTCTTCATTAATGTTGTGTTTATGCCACTGTTATCTAAAGTTAAAATTATTAATTTATTAAATATTATATTGTTCACCCCCCTCTCAGTATAATCTTATGTTCTTCAATTTTTATCAGAGCGGGTCTCTCCAAAAAGAGCCTAATAGCTTAGAGAAGGATCTATCAGAGGAACATACAGATTCAGAAAGAGATGAAGAGGTTGAGTTCGATCTCAAAGGTGAATTCTTCTTGGCTTTGAGAAAGCTTGAGAAATTTAGGGAAGAGAATTTTGTTCTCAAGCATCAATGTTAGGAAGAAGAGATAGCAAGATAATAATTGTCTCAAAGTGTTATAGACTTCAAAATTCTATCTAAAGAATGGAAGAAGGTTGAACAAGATCTGACAGAGGCTCTAAAAGGAAAGGAAGTTGATTGCAAGAAACTAGAATAAGAGGTTATGTCTCTTAGAGTGAAGTTGGAACAGTTGGATCTTAGACAGAATACTCCGTGTGACATGCAAAAGAAGGATGGTATCACCATTCATGAAATAGGGTCTTCGAGCAAGATCAATCTTCATCCTGAAGAGCGGTGGATTCCAGTTGGTCATAAGAAGAACAATCATCCAAGGCATCAAAACAGGTTACATAATACTTTCCATGGCTATTGTTTTTCCTACAAGAAATTTGGTCACAAAGCTATGCATTGCAATAAGTCTTTGAATAGCCATAGTAAAGAAAATGTTAACTCTTTTGCACCTCTTATGAATAAAAATGTCATGTGTTACAAGTGCAAGAATTTTGGGCATATAGCAAGGATGTGCAGTTTGGATAGATCTAGCTTTGAGTTCACTAAAAAGAGAAATGAGATCAAATCTAAGTCAATGATAGTTCAAACTACTTTTCATGCTCAAGACAATGTAGAAAAATGGTATCTTGATAGTGGTTGTTCGAAACATATGATTGGTGAAAAGGAAAAGTTTTTGGTCTTAAAAGAAACAAACAGAGGAACAATTAGTTTTGGAGATAACAAGTCAGCTAAAATCTGTGGTAAAGGGACTCTTAGTTTGGATGGGAAATCCAAAATAGAAAATGTGCTTTATGTAGAAGGCCTAAGACATAATCTTCTAAGTGTGAGTCAACTTTGTGATCAAGGGCACATAGTATTTTTCTTTTCAGATAGATGTGAGATAAGTAAAGAAAAAAATGGAAAACTTATTGCGAGTGCTACAAGGACTCCAAACAATATTTACATGCTAAGTGAGATTAAAAAGGAAAAGTGTTTTCTAACTCAAGAAGATGAGAGTTGGTTATGGAATAAAATATAGGGGCATTTGAGCTTTGATAATCTTGTCAATATTAGTAACAAGGAAGCAGTTAGAGACTTGCCCAAAATAAAAAGGCCCCATAACATCATTTGCGGTCCTTGTCAACACGGAAAACATACCAAAACCAGTTTCAAATCAAAAGGGTATACTTCTTCAAAACCATTGGATCTTATTCATACTGATTTATGTGGCCCTACCAGAACTCAGAGCATTCAGGGAGAAAACTACTTCATGTTGTTTATAGATTATTATTCTAGAATGACTTGGGTTACTTTTCTCAAAGAAAAATCTGAAGCTTTTGAAAAATTTAAAGCTTTCAAAGAAATGATTGAAAATGATACTGAAAAGAGAATCAAATGCTTAAGATCAGATAGATGAGGAGAGTTCACTTCAAATGAATTTGTGGAATACTGTGAGCAACAAGGAATCAAAAGAGAATATTTAGCAGCAAGAACTCCTCAACAAAATGGAGTAGTTGAAAGGAAAAATAGAACTATTGAAAATATGGCTAGAGCTATGTTAAATGAGTCAAAAATTTCAGATGGCTTTTGGAAAGAGGCAGTCAGTACAACAGTCTACATTATCACTAGGGCCCAACTTAGAGTCAATCATCATAAAACTCCTTATGAGTTGTGGAAAGGAAGACCAGATACAGTAAAATACTTCAAAGTGTTTGGGAGTAAGTGCTTCATCAGAAGGGAAGATCAGAATTTTGGTAAGTTTGATCCTAGGTGTGATGAGGAAATCTTTCTTGGATATTCCAGCAGAAGCAAGGCCTACAGATGCTTCAATAAAAGAACTCATACAGTTGTAGAGAGCATAAATGTAACAGTTGATGAAAATATAGGGATAAGAGAACCATTCAAGGAACTCAATGATGAAATTTGTCAAGAAGATTTCAGAGAGGTTTCAGATGAAGAAGAGGAAAGACAACAACTGCTTCCCAAAACTCCTTCATGATATGTTCAGAAACATCATCCCAAATATTTGATCATTGGTGATCCAAATAGCAAGAAAACAAGAAGAAGAGTCATTCCTTCACGTGATTC